>OY735238.1:7689017-7721517 GCA_963457665.1 Thysanoteuthis rhombus | reverse complement strand
TTTACATTGAATCTAGAAAAAAAATGCAATTACATTCATGAATATTTCACTTCTGGCATTCTTTATGATATAAAAAACGACATTTCATATGTGACGACCTAATGGTTTTTAATAATTTTCTGTACTGTGTTCATCATCTTTTCTGTTTCTCTCGATGCAGATTATTTGATAAAGGATGTTGATCAATCATAATCCAGTGACATGTTCTTTCAGGTTTGCTGGAAGCAAAAATTGATGGAGTAGAAGCTGCAGCCCCTTACTTAGAAGAAGAAAAAACTCATTACTGACCCTCAAGAATCAGCTCTTAAATTCACATAAGAAAATTTGAATGTTATTATCCGGGCCAATAACTACTGATTAAAGATACCCCCTTCCACCTTTAGGTAAATGAAAAAATAATTCTATCCAAAGAAGAGTTCTGCTGTAAATTAGGAGTGGTATCAAGCAGTTTATGACAATAAGAGTTGAAATATATTGACTGTAGAGCGAGAAGTAGCTTGTTTGCTGTGATAGTTCTTGTTCTAATTGCACATCCCCCCTGAAAATTAAAAAAAAAATTTTTCTCACAATTTTTTAAAGATGTTTTTAGATTAATTAAGAGATTTTCTAGTGTCCCTCATATATATTGCACCCCTAGAGCTTTGATGCCCCAGCAATTGTGGGGTCTGTGGGTCCCATACACCATCTCTGATGTTTCTTAAGAAAGCTTCTTAGAGGAAGCATTGTCAATTATCATTAATTTTTGACTTGTATTTCTCTCATTTTAACAAAAATATGATGAAAGAAATACTAGTCAAAAATTAGTAAGTGACAATGCGTCATTGATGAAATTTGGGTAATATCACAACTAATACTACTGTTGTATATAAACAAAGATACTGGTGTTTTAGGTGTTCAAGGAAAATAAGGAATAAAGGCTATATGTTTAGATTTGAATGACTTTAACCAGTTGGTTTTTGTAGCCTGATTGGTGAGGCAGCCGCTCTGGAGAGGCAAGCTCCCATTCTGTATGTCTCATGAAGGTTTTTTTTACAAAACATTGCATCAACCTAGTCTGTCAGCCCTCTCTACAGTCAAGATTTGTCTCTCTTTGACTTCTGTCTTTTGGCCATCCAAAGAGAAGAGTTTTCTGATCATGGACGAGATTAAGGATAATGCAATGGGGAAGCTGATGACAATCCTGCAAAAGGATTTTGAAGACTATTTCAAAAGAAGGGACACAGAAACATGTGAGTGATATTTCAAGGGGATCAAAGAGAATTGAGGTGCAATTGCCCTAGGTAGGCTATTTCTTTGAGCTAATATTAAATGGCTGAAAACTATCTGGACTGAGCTTATATAATAAAACATATGGTTGGCTAAGGATTCCTCGTAGAAATGATCTTATGATAAAGGAAAGGAAAAAAATCCCCACTTAATGGACCACTCAACCATTTTAAGAGCCACCTACAATTACGTTGTTTGAACTATAATAGAACATATTACAGCCATTAAGGGATATTGTCAGCTCATTTGTGTTATTGATTTGCCAAAGTCAATTTACCAAATTTATTAATTGATCAATCAGGTGAGTGATCGATCAACCAGTTATAGGTTCAAGGAAGAAAGGAAAAGAACTAGTCTTGGCTTTGATAATAATTTCTTTCTTTTTAATCTTTATGTTCATAGAAGTATTTTTTCTGCTGGAATACTCTCAAGCTAGAAAACATGGGTTAAACATCTTCACAATAACAGACAATTATCTTCTGGCTTAAGAGTCGTAAACAAGTGAGTATTTCATCGTCTCTGCATTTTCTTTTTTGCCGATTCTTAGTGAAGTCATGTTCAATAAAATACCATTTCTTGAAAGAAGAAAAAGTTCTCTTAGATGTTTAATATATGCTGCCTTTTGCGAAAAACTACAGTTCTAATTAATTCCCATTTTAACTCTTATATTCATGTATAGTATTGAATGTTAACAGCTAGAGAAATTACTACTGATTAAAAATACTTTCCCTTGACATTTAGGTAATATTTTTTCATTTTTTCTTCCAAAATTCTATCCACAGAAGAGTTCCACTGTCATTTAGGAGTGGTATTAAGCAGTTCATTAATTCAAAACTTAATCCATGTCACCAGATGAAGATTGAAAACATTCTGATTAAAATAATGCAATAAGAAAACAAAGATAAAGATAACAGTTTTTATTTAAATCCTAAAATCCTGTGATAATCACAAGCCATAGGATTTAGAAAAGATTCCTGAAAACTATTTGCTATGTTGGCACTCTTGCGAATTCATTTTGGCAAAAATGGTTCATTTCAGTTTTTGGCATTAGGCAGTATTTTTTATCAAGAAATATTCTTTGAAGGGTACATTTTCGAAAATATGTTGCAAAAGTGTTTGATTACATCTGATCCAGTTGTAAGAGTAATGGTTAATAATGTGGTCTTGCAAGGCCATTTATTCTGAGTTGTGAGTTCAATGCTCACTGGGTGTCATGCCCTATGCTCGTGGCAAAACTAAGCTATGATGAGTAAATAAATATAACTATTTATAGTGGCACAACAAGGGCTCTTAGTACCTGGGGGGTGAAGAAAACACCTTGGTGGGAGTTGTGCTATATCCTTGGGGAGGGCATAATTATTAAATAACAATAGTGATAGAAATAGGTTTTTGGAACTAGGTACACTACAAGGTTTAGTTTTAGGAATTAGGTGTACAGTAATGTCTTCATTAGTAGACATTGAACATACAAAAAACCTGGAGATTGAGAAGTAAGTGTATGCTGTCCTCATTCCCTTTCCACCCCTGATTAACAGGCATTTACACCCGCTGTGGGAACATGATAAAATCAACTGTTGGCCATTTTTTGGCTATAGCAAAAAATAGCTAGATTCCATAGAAAGATGGCTGGGAAATAGCTAAGAATGGACTGAAATTGTTGAATAATAGTGCTAAAAATTGTACTAAATGTTAAAATTTTTGTGCAGCCAAAACAAGGAAGGTGCTAAATTTGGCCAAAACATGATAAAATCAACTGTCAGCCATTATGTGGCTGTAGATATGAATAGCAAGATTCCATAGAAAGATGGCTGGGAAATCGCTAAGAATGAGCTGAAATTGTTGAATAGTAGTGCTAAAAATAGCACTAAATGTCAAAATTTTTGTGTTGACAAAATAA
This sequence comes from Thysanoteuthis rhombus, assembly GCA_963457665.1. NCBI lineage: Eukaryota > Metazoa > Mollusca > Cephalopoda > Oegopsida > Thysanoteuthidae > Thysanoteuthis > Thysanoteuthis major. Next base: position 7,718,354 of record OY735238.1, on the reverse strand, counting down.
GAAAGGTACTAAATTGGCAACATTGTATTGCAGTAGATGTCCTATCCAGTTGGTCTGGAATCTTGAAACACATCATTATTTACACTTTTTGGGGCCGTGACCCAGAACACAGAATTTCATTGGCCTGGCAACCCTCTTTCTACTTTCATTTTCTACTGAATTTTACATCAATTTCACGATCGATTATTGGATGTGAACAGACTGGAATACGTCAGGAGTTTTCATACACTTGTTGATGCTTTATTATTTACAACTGCTTTCCTGGTCCACGTTCCCCAGAAGAAAATTATTGTTTTCTTTCGATTTGAGGTGTTTTCAATCGATTAAACGTTTGAACCATCCGGAAATTTATTAGTTTCCTGAGAAAAATTTAAAAAGTTTTATGATAGATGGGAGTGGTTCTATTTACAAGGTAACTATAATGTTAAACTGAACTCTGACTTTCTGGACTATTTTAAGGTCTACGAGTGAGTGTATGAAAATTCTTATTTTTGCTAACTGAACTGTGCTGTCAAAAATGATGCCATATATGAAATATATGGATATGCACATTGCATTTTATAAGTGTAGATAGGATTTTATCGACTCCAAACAGATTTTTTGTATGGTTTTTTGGTTGTTATAACTTTTTTATTGCATTTTATTAATCCTTGAATTAAGTATTTTTACTACATCATCAGAACATAAAATTCTATTTTACTACATCAGTTGCATCCTTTAGCATGACAGAGTATAAACAGATGTAGCTAACTATTGTATGTGTAGATTCTTATTTTCACAGAACATAAATATGATAGAGCTGTTTAGTAATTGTGAATTAACCAAAGCTTACTAATATAGAATCTCAAGGGAAAATTATCCAAGATAGTGAGTTCTCCACCAAAATATTCCTGTCTTTTGAGAAATTCCAATTTTTGATTGGAATTTTTTCTTTCAGACTCTTTCTTCATTTTTTGATAACTCCCCAAAGAATATTTCTGGAAAATCCAAAAAACTGTAATGTCAAAAATTAAAATGGAACAATTATTTGAGAAAAATTAATAGCGAATTGAAAGTTGTGTGAAATATCTTGTCCAGAAAAGATTCTGCTCTGATGGAGGTTTCCTGTTGATACTACATTCTGTGATAGGGATTTTTAGAGCATTTGGCACATTAACTTTGATTATATAATGTATACTTTGCCAGCAATTTTTCTTTCAAGCAAGTTCCATTAAACATGACAGATAGTTATTGTTGATTCAACATTTTTATTAATTTTTCTTGTTTGCGAATAAGTTTTTTTTTCTGCAACCCAGCGAAAAAAACAACTTGTTTGCGAACAAGGAAAATTAATAAAAAGGTTGAATCAACAACGAAAACTCTGTCATGTTTGTTTATATACATATATATGTTTATATACATTTATATAATATATACATATATATATATATATATATATAATATATATATATATATATATATATATATATATATATATGTACATATATATATATATATAGACATTTATTTGTTACATGATGATTCAAAATTTTTTTAATATATGTACACACACACATATATATATATATATATATATATATACACACATATGATTATAAATTGCTTTATATTATGTAGAAATGAAATGAAATTAGGTGTGAAAGCACTTATTTAAGGCTTTGCATTACCAGTGGCTGTTTATGTAAGAGTATCGCTACCTTGAAGCGGCTACCCTATTATTCACTGGTTTGATTCCTGCAACAGCCCCTTTTTCTTTAATTGTTCAATCTGTTCATGTTGTCTAGGGCAAGTGATATATTAATCGTTTATGAAAAGAGATCATTTCAAATAAGTTTCTATGTAATGTACTGCGATTTATTATCATTCTGTCAGATCATATATATCCATTTCTTCCTATATATATACATATATATATATATATATATATATATATATATATATAAATGAGCTTGTATAGGGTGGAAGGAAGTAGGTTTTCTTCCTAGTATTGGAGTCATGCGTATGCATACACATGCATACATACAATATCTATCTCTATCTATGTATCTATAAAGATATATAGACATTTATTTGTTACATGATAATTTAAAATTTTTTTTACTCGCAACAATCTGTTTCGTGTTGAAACAACGATCTTCAGGCAAATAAAATATTGTTTTTAAAAATTTTTGCGATAATTGCGTCTCTGAGACTTTCAATTGTTTAACCGTTTTTTATCATGAAGGTCATTATTCTTATGTTATATTGCTTAGCAGGAACTTTTACTCATGTTGACATCTTGATATTATTTTCAATCTTTTGTTTTATATATATATATATATATATATATATATATATATATATATATATGATAAAAGGTTCCACCAGGGTCAACAGCACATGAATGTGTATGTATATACATGTACTACAAAGGGCACATAGCAACAGCATATGTATATATATATATATAATCAAGAAATGGATATAATAGTCACAATGCTCAATATTTAACACAGTAAATAGAACTATTGATTCATAAAAAATAAGAATTATAATTCTTAAAACCTACTGCTGATGAATGTGTTAGGCAGGAAATGTTGACATTCACAAGCTATATATCTTTATAATTCTTATTTTTATATTTATACATCTATATATTTGAGTGCATTGTATACATACATAGGTGTGTATATGCTTTCATATACATACATACCAACATATGTATATATATATGTATATATATATATATATATATATATATATATATATATATATGTATATATATATATATATATATATATATATATATATATATATATGTATATATATATATATATATATATATATATATATATATATATGTATATATATATATATATATATATATATATATATATATATATATATATATATATATATATATATATATATATATATATATATATATATATATATATATATATATATATATATATATGTCAAAACTTATTGGACAACAGCATTAGTTCAGAAAGAAGTTCGACTCAGCATTAGTCATAGAACTTGAAAGAGAAAGTTTTCTTCCATAATGTATTTAAGTCTGTCTAAGAAGACTTTGAAAGGAATCATTTCTTCTTCGAGATGTCAAGGAATTTACCAAATGCAAAAGATCCCTAGGCACTTGATGCAGAAGCAAGAGGAATGCCAAGTACAGAGGTCGGAATAAAAATCCACGTTTTCGCTTTGTTGGCTCGCACACTTTGAATGTTTGTCCTTTTTACGCTTCTATCAAATCCCAGTAAACATTGACAGAGGAAAAAAAGAGGAAGCGGAAAACTAGAGGGTTGTGCGTACTCTAAGCTGGTTGTGCGTACTCTAAGCTGGTTAAATGCACTGGAGCTGGAAGTCAAAGATATTCACGTCGTTTATATCACACAATAATAATGGCATTTCGTCTTCGCAGTAGAAGTATGAACGAGAAACTTGCAGTTAGATCAGTGCTTTGCAATGGGACCGTATTTATGTTTCCAATCGTGATATTTTCAATGGTGGTGCATTCGTTATTCTTACAAAATGACTATTTGTTGATATTGTCATAGGTTTGTTTATAAGAGTTATGCCTTCGAAAGAAAAAAGAGTTATTGTTCAGAAGTTTTAGGAATATTCCTTGAACTAATCTCTCATTATTATAGCATAATGAGGAGTATTTGTGGTTGCAGTAAATACAATATTTTCTTGATATAGGTATCTGAAATATTTTGAAGAGATCATTTGTAGTGTTGTTAGTAATAGTTATTGTCAGGGTTGTTGCTGTAAAGTTTTCAAGAAAGAAAGTTTAGTTTATAACTCTCCAATCCAGCACTCTGTGTTCCAGCATGTTTTGAATCTATCAACATTAGTTTGCGGATCTGCCGTTAGAATCCTTTGAATCATTTACTAACAGTTTATGAAGTGACCCCTTGAACAGAATAGGTAAAAACTTGGACACAGTTTGAAACCGAACCAAAAAAACTTTGAATACAACAACTTTCAATGTTCATTTTAGCATAAAATTAGATATATATTCATTCATTTAAAATACTTATGAATCATTTTCAATACAACCAATTAAAAAAGCATAAGCAAACACAAATAATTTCTTTTTCTCATGATATAATTTGCACTACATAAATTATGTTAAAAAAAACATTGTTATATTTTCGATACTACTTGAAAACTTGGAAAAATGATTGATAAACAGCAAAAAATTATTTCATGATAGAATAAGAAAAAACATTCAATTGATAATTTCTGTTTTCAGGCATTTTCTGTGGTCTGGCAATGGCCATTTCCAAAAGCTGCTGGATTGAAGAGGTAGAACTATTTGTGTTTATAGTAACAGCAATGTTGGTTCTTGGATAGTTTGTAATTATTATCATAAGGTAATGATTACTGTTTAATAAAAATAGTCTATCAAAGTGTTCTACAGGGCAAATGAAAAGTCATTGCTTATTTTTGAATTGTCATATCTCCATTGGTATAAAGCCAAATTGCATAAAACAAATATTGATGAAAAATTTGTTGTATTTTATCTCTGATCTTCCCCTGAGATTAATCCAGAGGATAACCTTGCTCATCATTGCACCATGATAATCCGTCTCTCTCTAATGTTCAGTTAATTGATATTTCTTGGCTTTGTCTTGTATACATAACCTTTTGACCACCTTTTCAGGAAAGATGACCATTTAAAAATAGGGAATCACTTTTCGTTAACCCTGCATTATACACTTTGTGAAGCCATTATAATTGTTTCAATAGAAAAATTTGTGTTTGACCTTGTGGTGATTGAAATTTTTTTTTCTTTTTCTTTTATATCAACTCTTGAGTTTATGAAATTATATCAAGGGGAATAATTCCTGATTAAAATTATCCCCCTCCGACCACATGGTTATTTTGAAATTTTTTTTTTTCCCATTTAATTCATAGAAGAGGGATCATATGTAGAATGAGAACCCCAGATTCAATCAAACAGAAAAGTTCAAATTTTGAGGTTACACCAGATGACGTCACGAAGGACGTCAAAAGTCTTCAGGATAAGTAAACAAATTAGTTGTTATTTTGTCTTGATCCAACTTTTTTTCAGATAAATTTTGATCAAATTAAAACTAAGGATATATCTTATTTTGTAAAAAATGGTTAAGTAAATAAAATTTTGAAGAAATTATAACAACTTTTTTAATTATTCGATCTTTGGCCTCTTGTCAGGATGTACTTCTTGGCTAAATCTTGTGAAATATTGATGTTATCATTATAAAAAACTTAGCAGCTGGGAGAAGAAAAATTGAAGAAACATTTAAATATAAAATTGTTTAAGCAAACAATATAATTGGTTATATGATTGTGTTTGAGAACTTGCCAAAAAAAAATGCAAGCCATTAATGAGTAAACATAGCGTGAATGGTGTCAGCAAAATATTAAAACAGTTATATCTCGGTTTGATACAGTTTATTCACACAAAGTATATAGCATATTTTTCACCAATCTTTCCAAGCTAAAAAAAACATTGGATTGAGATGAAATATTGCAACAAATTTGTATGCATATTTTTTCCCAATCTTTCCATGCTGAAAAAAAAAGGTTGGATTGAGAAGAAATAGCACAACAAATTAGTTTATTTTTCCTTAAGACTTTTGATGTACTACATGATGCCCTCCTGTGTAACCTCAAAATTGGAACTTTTCAGTTGGATCAAATCTGGGGTGCTTATTCTATGCATGATCCAAATTTTTTTCATATGGAGCAAAACAAAAAAAGATTAATGATAAGAAATACAAGAATTAATATATATGTTGGTGTATAAGATGGAATTCGTACCTTTAAAAAAATCATCCTTTTGTATGATGTAACTTCCTGTTGAATCACACGGGGTGAAGCCTTTTACTGATGTCACTTCCTCTTGAAGAATAAAACTTACAGTTTCAGCCTAAAAGTCGTTCAAGTTCTGTTTACTTACAATTGCCCTGGCTTGCTACTTATACACCACAGAGGTCCCAAAACCAGGGATTGCCTTATATACCGAGTATAGAATTTGAACTGTAACATCATGTGGTTTTCAGTTCGACCAGTGGCAATAGAGAATGGTGTAATACACTACATTTTGAATGGAAATTCTGGGGGGTCATCTTATACACCAAGTTATCTCATACACCGACATATACAGTGGACAGAATCATTGTAGAAACTGCAATGTTTATTGTTGATAAAGCCCTTGTCTGACAAATAGTAGTGTCAGTACAAATGGTGTTTTTTTTTGTTGGAAATATATGACCGACGGTTGGCATTTAATGATGGATTTTTGATGGCTCAAAGAGTTTTTCAGACAATTGGACTCCTTATTTTGTTTATATTCTTCACACAAAATATCAGCCAATTCTTTCTCCTATCTTCTTCAGGTAATATCTGTGAGTTATGAGTCTCTTTTTCTGGTCTCTTTCCAGTAGTGTAAAGGGAAAAACAGTATTAAACAGAAAATTGAAACATTAAAAGCTGTGCTTGTAAAATAAGTTATTCTGATTTTAGTAGTGTTAGTTATATATGTTTTACAGCTTGTTCCATAATTTTCAACTTGAAAATGTTCTTTTTTTCCTTTTATGTGAACAACACAAACAATTAGGAGTTCAATTGTCCAAAAAACTCTGTGAATGTTAATGACCCTTCTGAAAATTATTGACAGTAATTTTTTGATGGCTTGAATTTTTTGATATGGAGCAAGAAAAAAAGGCAGAACACTGATAGAGAGGGAATACAAGAATCAGATAGAATCGTGCAAAGAATGGATACATATAAAGTAAAGAGAAATTTGCATAATGGTTTCTGAAAAAATGCAAAAGAATTAAGTCTGCTCATTGTTAGGTAAACTTTTGCAGAATTGGTAAAAGTAGAAGGAAGCATTTCTCTAGTCAAAAATGGTAACTCTGTCATCTTTCATTCATCCAGAGAGAATCAACCAAGAAGCTGAAAACTTACAATTTGTCAATTTATGGTAATTGGGAAGTTTTTAAAAAATCTTAATTCATCAATTTATTTATTAATCAAATAAAAATGTCTCTACGGGCATCTCCATAAACATTTTACATTAAAAATGAATATTCGACATTACAATACATATTAAGTGATAAAAATGTGTAAAACTTAAAATTAGAAGCTTATCAATATCAGAGAAACATTTACTAGGAATATTTTATTTATCTTAATCATCCTGATTTCTTCAATATATTTCAACTGAAAAATTGTCCCATTTGTTTCTTATCCCAGATGACCAAAAATATTCTTAAAATCATTCATATTCTATTTTTTTACATCAAGGAACGTTCTGGTCAGGGAAAACGTATACCACATTCTACCTGGATCTAAATGTTAGGCTTTAAGCAATAACATAAGTGAATGGTTAGGTAGTTTGATGAGAGAGTAGGAAGAGAGAGGGCAGAAAAGAAATTTAGGTAGTTTACTGAGGGAGTAAGAAGTGTTTTACTCATAAATCTGATCCATGTTTGTGCAAAATTTAGATAAAAACGGGGGTAGGCAAAGACGTCGGGAAAAGGTAAGGGAGAGGAAAATTAGGAAAAGGGTGATAGGAGAGCCGAGTCATGAGATGATAGATAATCTTTGTCAACGCCCATGGAATTTCCATGGGTCCCGCAAGTGAAAGTATCATTAGTTACTGTGTTTGCTAGCACCTAATGCATATTAAAAATGAAGTATCTAAATAATACACTATGTTCAATATCATGGTGCTATAAATAGGAGGCCAAGTACTGAAAACTCAAACTATACAGCTAAGAAGTTAGGATGTGTTATGGTTACTAGAACTGCCAAAAAGAATGTGATGAAGTACCCAACATAGTACCCTGATGATCTACGTGGAGGAGATGTGCATTGCCAAGTAATCCCATTGCCCTGAAAATTGCCATAGAGGACCCAGCATAGTATCCGTACAAACTCACCGGATAATTTGATGGTGACAAGTATTGGGATTGAACTAGATGTGTCCGTACGTTTTTATCAGACACATAACAACAGAAAAAGGAAGGGAGGAAGAGTTGTGATATCATTGGGAGAATACTATTCCAATCAATTTTCAATTTTACTACCAGCTAATGATGTCATGAAAAATTATCCAATGTCCACATTTTTGTATTTGAAAAAAGGCCAAGAAATGCCATAAAAGTGCCATTGCAATTTTTATAGAATACTTCCATATTTCAAACTTTTGGTGTATGAGAATCAATTGACTCAAAGGAAGACTACTTGCTCTCTTTCCTATTCCTTGAACTCCTGCTACCACGGATAATGGATGCATCGTTGAACTTATGGTTCTTGTTATGTTCAGTGAGGGATTCTTTTGAAAATAAACTCTTTAAAAACTTTCTTGTTTGTATGTTTTTCAAAAAGAAAAAAGAGTTTACGAAAATGTTTGAAAAATGCTTAGATTAAGGCCATGATAATTTCCTTATCATTCCTTGATGACATCAGTCCTTTTTTTCTCATTTCATTTTATATTCTAAATCAAAATTTTATGAGATAATTCCTTTTTACCTTGCCCTATTTATTATCTATTAAAGTTCAATAATGTTTTAAAAAGCTTCTTCAACTTGAATGGGCACACAAGTGATTGGACTTTTGGTGCATGAGTAGAAAAAATTCCTGACACCAGCAACATTATAGTGAAAATAAAAGTATTTTTATATAAACTTTTTTGTGGACTTTAGTCCTCATCCTAGTTAATTTATTTAAAACAACGTTTTAGCTGTTGAACCCCTACCGCCATATTCAGATGACAAATGGGTGTAATTTTAATCATCGAGATGAAAAAGATAGTCTTGCCAAACATGTGGAAGTGTTTGTGTACAATTTTGTAGAATTGGGTGTGATTGATTTTTTGTTTCCACTATTATTGGCTGGGATTGATATCAAAACCCATGGTTGACTAGAGTTGATACCATGAGGGTTCAGTCAGTACTAGCTGTCATTTGTGTTTTGTTCATGTTTGAAACCAGGGGCAGGTCACTCGTACCAATGTTCTAAAAAAATGGTATCAGGGGTAATGACCTTGTGAAAGTCCATGTTTCCTTGGGCTTATGAGGTGCAAGGGAGGTAATTTTTGAATGCTTCGATCCAATTGAAGTTGATTCAATTTTTTTTTTTAAAAAGGTCACGTTCATCTATTTATATTGAAAGTCCATAAAAACATTTATATAATGATATTCCCTCATCTATAAAATTCAGACAGAAACTAAAAATACTCTTTACTCAAAGGTAGAATTGAAAATACTCTCATTTATGGACTTGAGTTGAAAATTATGACAAAACTTGAAAGGAAAGTACTCCTGTTTACAAACCAAAATTGAAAATTATGAGAAAAATAGAAGTGGAAGTACTGAAGTAATGTAGAGTCAAAAATTAAAGTGAAAGTGAAAGTGAAAGTACATTTTCATAGACCAGAGTTGAAAAAGAGCTAAGAAAATGGAAATGGGAGTATTAGAAGAACCATGAATGATATTCACCCCAATAAATGTTAATCAAAGTGCTTTCCTGTATGGATAGAAGGAAAGGAGTGGATATGCAAATGAGGGCATCTTATTGTTCCTGTCATTATACATAATGATCATCATTGCCTTTATTCCAGTTGCCATTCATAACTCAGCAGAAGTCATTTGTTGGACCTCATCTGTCTTATTGTCAACGTGTTTCCAGGAACGTAATTGTATTTGCCCCATTTGCACCTTAGGCCATTGTATTACTGCCTTCTCTCTCTCCTTCTTATCTCTCTATTTCTTTCTTTTTATTTTTCTCTTCTTCTTCTTCCTTATCATAATATTATTAATATCATCATCATAATAATAATAATAGTAATAATAATTATAAGTCATTATCATTTATTTCTTTTTCCTTTCTCTCTCCAGATGCCTAACACCTTCTTGGTTAAGCGGGGATGGTGGGGTCAGAATGGTGAGGGGCTGGAAACAAGGGATCTAATGAAGATATAGAATAGTTAATCATAAACAGATACGGACAATAGGAATCCAGCTGGTTGGAAAGAATTAGGTTTGATGAGAAAGGAAGAATAGCAAGGAAAAATGAGGATATTTCAGAAGAATACTAAGGTAAAAAACCCAAATATGGAGAACCATTTAAGAAAGAGCAGAAAACTTAGGATTGATCAGAAAAAACAAGCAAAAAGACAAGTATTGTAAGAGAAATCATGAATCTCAGCCACACGTATATACTGCTTTTTACCTTGTAAATTAAGCAGTCATGGTGGAGAAAATCAAGATGCCTTGATGAAAATACTACCAAGTTTGAATCATAAATTCATGATAAAAAAAACAAACCCAAAACATGGACGCAAACTAAGGGACTAATTTGGGATAAAGTTTCATTGTAAATTGAACCCTCCAATAAAATCTCACTGGGGAGTCAGATTTTGAGAAAATGAAAAAACATTTTTCCCTTCTCATTGAGGGGAGTGTATGTACAGAATTTCAAGTTTCTATTAACTGCTGGAGCTGGACAAAGTAGATAGATACATATAAATATCAGAACACATAAATAAACTAAACCCAGCAACAGTGATTAAACTGGTCTGTTATAGGTAGCAGTGATTAAAAATGACAAAAAAAAAAACCCAACAAAATAAAATTTGGGTATTTCCATACCGATATCACTTATCTTTTAATAAGAGATCAGAGTGTGCAAAAATCTTATGTTGTTCAAATTTTTTCCCTGTAACTAAAGTAAGTGCATATTGAATCTTTGTGCAAATGTAAACTTGAAATTGTTTCAAGATAATTTTGGTATATCATATCATGGTTAATAAAATTGTATTTGTATGTTTTGATATATATAATACAAGTATGACAGCATTCTACAAAGTAATATTTTTAGTTGAGATTTCATTCCATATACACTCAGCAAGACTCAAACAAGCATATTCAGAAGCTTATCATCACGATAACTGCTCTTAAAGATAGATTTTTATTTTTCCATAAAGAGACATTAAGGTTTAACTGCTTTGCCTTCTTATGAATGTTCATTTCTTCCAAATAACAAGTCAGTGTTAACACTAAAGAGCTTTCAGAATTTGGATCTTTTTCTGAAAGTCACTCAAAAACACAATTTATTTCACTTCTAGCAGTAGCAGCGTTCGGTCTGACTGCTTCCCCATGTGAATTTTTTTACACTATTTTTTTTCAGATTCTTTTACATTATCTTTTCGATACTTCAGGAGAAATTGCACCCCTAGAGCTCTGGCGCTGCCAACCTCACAGTTACGGAGTCTATGGGGTCCAACATACCGCCTCTGCTTTTAGATAAGATGTCGGTTAAGATGTTGTGCAGGAGACTCTCCTTGCTATCTGAACTAGACACTTAAAGGCAAGCAATGGTTTTTTTCCATCATTTTGGCTCTTGAGTTACTGCAATATTAAGTTTTGTTATAACAAGGTTTTGTTCACAGAGGAAATGTAAAACTAAATATTGGTGTAGTCAGATGAAGAGAGTTAACCAGAATGGCAAGTGAACTGGAATACTCGGGTGGTTTTATGGTTGAAGGAACGATCACTTCACAACAAAACTGGTAGCAAAGACTCCCAGCAGCTATGGTAGAGTAAAAGAAAAAAAAATCTATCATAGAAAAAAGGTAGGTTAAAAAGAAGTTTACGCCCTCTGGGAAAGAAATGAAAAATAACTGTAAGAGAGAAAGAGGGAAAAATGGGGAAAAAAGCAAAATTCCTTCCCATTTATTTCTGAGAACAGCTTCCCCAAGAATTTCTCCCTTGATACCAAGTCCTACACTCTGCCGCAGCGTAAAATGATTTGGCCCTTGCAATGGTGTAATATTTCTAAATGGCTTTTTGGCACGATATTTGGTACCAATCTAATCTTTTAACCTTCCAACATTGTATAATGACACGTGTTTATTCAATAGAATACATTCCAGCCTTTTGTTCACTTTGATACTTTCTTGCATATTCCTTCTTGGCCTTTAGAATCAACATCTTCAACTTTCACTTTCACTTTAGTGCTTTCTGCCTTTCTGCAAGATTTAATGGAAGCAGCAACTTTGCAAAGAGTTGAATTTGCTATCATGGATTTTACAAGAATGCTGGAAATCATGTTAGAGGGTTTTTCAGCAAATTGGCCTTTTAACAACAAAGAAATTAGCTCAAGTGGAATCTGAGGATGGAGACAAGAGTTGGAAAGCCGAAATATACCTAGAGAAGATCAGTTGAGAGAGAGGCAAGTTCCCCAGAACCAAAGCATCTGGCTTGGTATTGTTGTGGCCCTATGCTCGAAAAAGAGTTTTCAGGAACAAACAAATTCTTGAAGGATTATTCTAGATAAACACGATTATATTGACATGAGACAAAATGATTTCTCTTTGTTTTAAGATTCAGACATAATTTTCAATTTAACCAAAAACATTTAATTAGATTTTCTCTCATTCGGTACTCTTTGTGGTGATCTGAATAACTTATGTATATGAATGTACCGTTTCTGGTATCTTCCTTGATTTTTGCTCTTTAGAAGTGAAATTAAATGAATCGAGATGGCAATGTTTTGTTTGTTTAGTAAAGTCTTGAAAAGGTATCAAATCTTGGTCTCCTACACTCTTTGTTCTTGAAGCTTTGGTATCGAGAATTTTATACTTTCACTTTGCTTTAGTCATTTTTCCCCTTCACACACAATAGAGTTGGTACAAAGTCTCTTGGATGAACTCAAAATGCTGGAGTTAACCATACAAATTGAAAGACAATGAAAGCTTAAGCAAGGTTAGTAAAGCAAACATCAAGAAGCAGACGAAGTTTAAAAAACACTGATAAAGTTTCAAACAAATGTTCTATTAAGAAACAATAATCTTAAGGATAGAAACCCTGAAAATTTTCCTTTTTACTGTCTTGGATTTTACAAGAATGATGATGTAAAATGTGAACCAGGGTAACACTGCATCATTTCATTCAACTAAAATTAAACTGATTAAAATATTGAATTTTACAAATGATTGATTTAAGAAAATGTTGACTTTGACCATTTATTACATCTCTTTGTTGGTTATTACATTTGTATATATCTATCTTTATTTGTCAATATCTAAAGCTGTATTTATAATATTCTCTGCAAATTGGTGAAGAATTACAAAGGAGAAACTAGCAGGCCTCTCATAAACAAAGGTGAAATAGAAAAATCTGGGATGGCCGACCAGATCTGGAGAGAGAGAAAGGCAAACTGTCCTCTCTCTGAATTGTAGACAGGGACTGCAGTTGAAAACTGAGAAAATTCAAAGAAGCAGCATACATCAACATGTTGGCTAAATGTATATGTTAGATAAGTGTGGATTTCTACTTAATGTGGCTATGCTAGTATATATATATATATATATATATATATATATATATATATATATATACACATATGATTATAAATTGCATCATATCATCATATATCCATTTCTTGGTAATATATATATGTGTGTGAGTTTTACACTCCTTATTTTCTAACCGTGTAATGCACACTCTTTTACATGCATCATTTTGTCATATCCAAGAATTTAATTATTTAGTTTCATTCTTAGTCTACCAACTTCTTTTTCAAAATGTCTTAAAATCTAAACTATGAAAAGAGAAAGCGAGAGTTTTTGAAGCAAAGGTTTCAAACTTGTACTTACGATAGGCATGTACCGTTTTCACATCTACAACACTGTGAGGGCCTTTACCAGCACCTGTACGGGCCCAGACATAGAATCGAAAGTAGTGATCCCTTTTAAGGCCTGTTATTCTGGCACCGAGTGTTGTAGGGCTATTGATCTGAGGTTTCAAGAGTTCAATAGGACCAACCGACTTGTGGGAATCAACTGAAAGAAGAAAAATGAAAACGAAAGATCAGGATATTAGTATACTGTATTTATATGTGTACAATGAACACTCGAATATAACACACACACACACATATATATATATGTATCATGATACAGGCATCCCCTGTTATAATATGTACATATATATATATATATATATATATATATATAATGTGTACTTTAGAGAGTGAGACAGACTCGGGAGTGAAGTTTTTGGTGGTAAGGTTTATTAATCCTTATATGTCAATAGTCCATACATGTTTCGGGATTTCTCCCATCATCAGTGGTTTGTGCTGTGTGAGTGGGAATTAAAATGTACCATGTGGAACCAGAGTCCACTGCCAGGGGCTATGCATTGTGAGTAGGTTTTGTTGTCAGGGCTACTAGAGGCCTCATGCTGAATGTAAGAATGACCAGGAGGTATTGGGATTTCGGTAAAGCAGCAGCAGTTGGTCTTGGGGAGGGCAGAGTGTGTCAAGGTAGGGGGTAGTGTTGTGGAGGTGGATTTTTTGGTATGTTTGGGATAGTGTAGGAGGGGTGGTGGGGTCAAGGAGCTACATAGGTATCAACCTTAAAAGTATATATATATATATATGTCATAATACAGGTTTCCCTGTTATAAGGTTGTTTGTTATAGCATAATTCACATTATAACATAGGTGGGTAGGGGATGCCAGAATACTAATCTAGCACCAGAATAGCTAGATCTAGCAAAAATAGGTAAATTGGCAACTCGGGTTTTTAACTTAGGTATAATGTGGTTGGTTTTCCGGGATCCCAAAATCCATGTTATATCATAAAACACCTGTATTGTACATTGTAATGAATTGCTCAAGAAAATTCTGATATCTTACCTGACTGATATCCAATATCGTAGCCTAGAAGTTTCCCATTAGGTTCTGTCGGTTGTGACCATTTCAAGAGAACAAATGTGGCTCCATAGGATTCTATTCTTAACTCTTTGACTGGTCCTGGTTCTGGAAGATAATCAAACATTATTTTAAGAAAATTTCATCACAAGCACAATATCGAGTATCGATTACATCACCATTAAGGTATCCGACGCAAATTCCAAATATCAAGATATATTAACGGTTGGAACTGCCTACACATTAATACAGTTAATGCCACATGCGAACGAATGAATTTGAAGATTATTTCTGAATTCTAAATACACCTTTTACTAACAATAGAATCAGATAAGACTTAGGCACAAGAGGTTGTGAAATAGGTCTAACATGAACCCTATGCAAGAAATAACACCTACACATGATTAGTAACAAGCATTTGAACCCAGAAGACAAAAAATGTTTAAAATGATAAAGTTGAATAACTGTAGCCATCAAAGATAGCAAAGGGTTCAATCCTTTCCTCTATGTGTATGTGTTTCTGTGTTCCAGAACTTCTGGCCATCTTTAAAATTTTCTCTAGACCCCCTTCTTTTGTTTTAATTCTTTATTTTTGGAAAAAAAACTTTTTGGGGCCTTAATTCGACTGATGTGCAACAACCACATCAGAGATAAAAACACTAAGATCAAAATTGAGGACACGGAACTCGAGAAAGTAGACCACTACATCTACCTAGGGCAACGAATCTCCATGAGACCCTCAAAAGAAGAAGAAATCAAGCGAAGAATCACACTAGGATGGCAAGCCTTTGGCAGAGCTAGCTCAACCTTAAAAAATAATAAGATCCCATTAATCCTAAAGAGAAGGGTGTATAACCAATGCATCCTCCCAATAGTCACTTATGGAGCTGAAACATGGAATTTAACCAAGAGACAGACCCGTAAGCTGAGAACCATGCAACGTGCACATGAAAGAATAATGCTAGGCCTCACATGGAGAGACCACAAAACAGCACAGTACATCCGGGAAAAGACAAGAGTTAGAGACATCATAGAATCCACGAAAAATTTCAAATGGCGGTGGGCTGGCCATATTGCAGGAATGGCAGACAATCGATGGACATCACGGCTCACGGCATGGATTCCCCGAGACCACATGCGCAACCGAGGCCGGCAAAATGTTAGATCGAGAGACGAGCTAGACAAGTTCACGAAGTACTGGCTCCACGTCGCCCATGATAGAGAAGTGTGGCAAATCCTGGGGAAGGTCTATGCCCAACGACAGACGTTAAAAGACTGATGATGATGATGATGATGATGATGATGATTAATATCTAGATGTTTCTAGATGATTTTTAACCATATTTTAGATGTTTTCCAGTGGGAATCGACAGTGATTTCATAACCAGAATTTATTCTTTGATAAAATTTTTTTTAAATGACTTCAAATTTTGACGTTGCAGTTGTTCAATCATTTATTACGATTATTTATCATTATCATCTACTTTTGTGACTATTTACCGTAGTCTTAATTATCGTTGCTTTTTATTGCAACTAAACTCAAGCTCGGTTCCTTTCAGCAGTGAGTAAATGAATTAACAATGCGGATTGGAATAAATAATAACTTCCAGGTGAGAAAAGAAGTCATGACCCTCTCTGCCGGAAGGTGGCTCACAAGGTACTTTATTATTTACTGGTAGTTCAGTATCAGTAATCGAATTTTATCTTATTTTATTTATCCTATTAGAATCCCACCTGGATCTGTCTAAATATTGTTTGAATTCCTGATATGAGGACTGGTCGTTATTATTCGCTGAATTACTCGGACAAGTGTCTGCATCCTCTCCCGTTTAATCATGATGAGTAAAGTAGCGCTCTTATGCTGGCTACATTGTCAGCCATCTTCACAAATTTCTCTGTTTCGGCTAGTTCTTCAAGGTTTGTGATAGATGAAATAGATAAAAATACTAAGATCAAAATCGAGGACACAGAACAGGAGAAAATAGATCACTACATCTACCTAGGACAATGAATCTCCATGAGATCCTCAAAAGAAGAAGAAATCAAGTGAAGAATCACAATAGGATGGCAAGCCTTTGACTGAGCAAGCCCAACCTTTAAAAATAAGAAGATCCCATCAATCCTGAAAAGAAGGGTGTATAACCAATGCATCCTCCCAATAGTCACTTATGGAGCTGAAACATGGAACCTAACCAAGAGACAGATCCGCAAACTGAGAACCATGCAACATGCACATGAAAGAATCATGATTACTAAAGTTTAAATTTTATGACGATCACGATTTAAATCAATTCAAGTTCTTTGGAAATGATAAAAGATTTGCTCTGTAATGGATCAGATGAGCTTATAGAAATGTAGCTGTTTTTGTCATACTTCCCAAGATACAATGGGTTGAAAGCAGTGCCTATAATTTCTACCAGGAAAATGTATAAAAGAGCTCACCTAATCTTAAAATCTTATGTATCAGCCAATCCTTGATTTATGGTCTCAAAATCATTTATTCATGATATGCTTTTTTAAATCCGTATCTCATCTTAGTTTTGAATTTACTGACATCTTCACACATACCTTTTAGGCTTATATGACAGAAATAAACCATTAAATGAGTAGCTTATAAGTGACATATCTACAAATAAATATTCAAACCAGCTATTGTTACCTTTCCTGTTTTCAAATAGCTGTCATTTCAGAGGTTTAGATTGTCATCAGTATCTGTTATTCTACAACTGGAATAGTAGCTATCTCGAAAGAGGGAAAGTAACAATTGTTCTAACATCAGAGTAGAACCCAATTTTATGGGGCCCATCGGGAGCTTTTCCAGTATCCTGGTGGGCCAGTCTGCCACTTGTTAAAAGTTAAATATTCTTTACTTACTTCCTTCGGGGGTGAAGAAGTCCACAACATTGCTTGGGTGGCCAACAAAATGTGTGTTCATGACACACACTTGTGCCCGCATTGCTGTATAGGCCGGCAGGTTACTTATGGAAGCTCGGACTTCTTGTCCGTGGTGATGGGACCGATGGTGGTGGTGATGTCCACCACTGACCCCATTGCGTTCGCTAGGGCCAATATAGATGTCTATTTCCTTCATTTCATTCCGACCCTCACTTGCTTTCCAATATTGAAGCTGAAATTAAAAGAAAACAGGTCTGGTTAGTCACTCAATAGAAACTTCTGGCAGCAGCTGTGTTAGGAGTGATTAAAAAATTGGAAAACGGGGTGATCACTTAATAGATTACTGTCTTGTTCGGCAGTGACAATTTTAAAAGTTCAAATTAAAAAAAACAAGCTTGAATGCTGTCAGACACAAACTGGGGGGCCAATATAGAATAAACTTACATGGCAAAAAACTAAAAAATATTCGGGGGGGGGAACTGAAAAAAAACAAGAGATTGTTTTTTTCTAGACATAAGGAGTGAATCTTTATATTTTCAGCCCTCTATCTCCAATGGTATGACCTGTATGCTTGATAGGTACAAAAATACATAGCCAACTAGCTTGAGCCACTTAAAAAGTGAAGAAACCCATGTTGACAGTTTTGGTTGACAGTTTTTAATATAGCTGCAACATCTTGATGAAATAACATTAATTGATTTTCCGCTCTTCATTGCGGCTAAGTTGACAAGTAATTTACTTGCCTGCCTACTAATAGACAGACTTACTTAAAAACTGAAGAAACCCATCTGGACAGTTTTATTACTGTCTCAAGTGTTTTCCTCTAAAACATTTTCGGATCACTTTTTAATAAAATTCTGGATAAAATTGATTAAATGTCATCGTTTATTTATACCATTAACAGCTGTAGTGAGCTATTAAGATTTCAAGTCAGTAAAAAGATGTGGAGAAACCACTCCATACGAACGGGGGTAGATATTTTTAGTAAAGGTGTTATTTTCGATAGGTGCTTCCCAAAATATGAGCATTATTTTGTACCTGTAGATGAACAGAGTGTTCTTTAATAATGTTAAGTGCCAATTGGGTTTACTTTTTTGTTTGTTTCAGATCAACGACTGGACCATTCCCTTCTTTTTTATTAGGCTGAGTATTCATCAGCATCCCTTCATGTATATATATATATACATATATATATATACATATATATATATGTATATATATATATATATATATATATATATATACACATATATATATATATATATATATATATAAATATATATATATACATACACATATATATATATATATATATATATATATTGCTTTATATAAAAGTCTTCTCATATATCTGAGTTTAACATGGGAAAGATAGACCATAGGTGAAAATTGGCAGAATTTGTATTAAAACCTACTGACAAGTGAATTAGTAACAAAATGCTTTCTAGGTCTACCTAGTCACTCAATAGAAACTGTCATGAGACCAATTTCTCTTGGTGGCATGCTGTGTTGGGGGTGATCAATTGAAACTTTGGAAGAAATGGTGATCAACAAATAAGTTACTTTTGTTTTGCAGTAATCAATAAAAAGTCTGAACTTTCAAAAAATAAATCAAGGACCAATCCAGCATAACTTTATATTGAAAATTGAACCCATATCAAAAACCTATAATTGACAACTGAAAAAGTTTAGATTAAAAAAAACCCAGCTTGAATGCTGTCTAATATAAACTGAGGGATCGATTTAGCATAAAATTACATTACAAAAACAAAAAATTATTTGGGGGGAATTAAAAAAAAAAGGAGTATATGTTTAAATTTTCAGCCCACTAGCTCTGTTGTGTGGCCTGTACACATGATACATAAATACATACATACATAGCCAACCAGACTGACTTGAAAACTGAAGACACGTATTTTGCTGACAGATTTTGTTTGCAGTATCTAATTGAGTAGAACAAAAAAAACTAAAAACATTCATCAAAGAATATTTTTCTACATTTTTGGAGGAAGGTTGCTGTTTCCTTTTCACATTTATCCTTAATTTCTTGTCTACTCTCCAAGAAACCATTCCTGACATTTCTGTCAAGAAAGGTTTTTTTCTCAAGTAACGCAACAATGCCATTCTTATGGAAGTTAGAAAAAAAAGAAAGGAAGCCAAATTAAAAATAAACAAAAAGAAAAAATCTAACTCGGTTCCAAAACATCCGACTATTGTTAAAACCTGGCTTCGTAAGGACATCAGTGCTCATTCAGACAACAATCAACATCTTACGCAAGATAGTAAAAAAAACCCGAAAAAAACAAATCAAAAAAGAACAACCATCCAGAAATTGCCAATACACTGTGCGGATAAGGAAAAGAATGGTCGATGTGGTAAGGTGTTGGGTTGTATGAGTCAGCTTCTACCCTTTCTCTCATTTGCTTTGCCAGCGAAGAGAGACAATCGAGAAATCGGGTGATTGATTAGCACCAAGGATAATATGCAATCAGCACTAACAATCTATGACAGCATTGCTTTTGTCTGGTTCTCTGTGGCTGGTGGAGAGGGTGTTTGTGGCATGGGGGAGAAGAATGGAGGGGGGTGGAGACGGATAATCAATGGTACACTAATATACCCTTAATTGTACTTGAGTCTTCTGAAACTGATATGAACTAACTTGATGGGTGTCTCCTCAATGCTTGTTTGTTTCCCTTAAGAAGTCAAAACAGCGGCAGCTGCTACAGACATTGAGTACCCGACATGCTCATACAGTGGTTGCAAAAGAAATCTTTACATCGAAAGTACAGAATAAAGCTAAAGAAGCAAAAGTGTGTTTGGTGTAGGACTTAATTTCCTGTCAAAAGGCAGAAGGGTGAAATCGTACATCTGGCTGACACTCACAACTCAAGACTTTTTTGCCAAGAGAGAGTTGGTGTCAGTGCACCAAGAACTGGCCATCTACAAAGACATACTATTGACCATTTGGTTTGTATATCTTTTTGCCATTTTTAGCTGCTTTTGGAGCATTATAACTCTACTTCTGAGTCACAGACTATGGGATGGTGTAAGCTTACAACAGAAGAGGATTTGCTGAGTGTTCCCTAAGTGAGATATTGTGTCAGATTTGTTGAGCTTCAAACAGATTATAGCTATTCTGAGGTCTGTCCAGAAAATATCCAGACATTTTGAATGTCTCAAAGACTGGTGAAGCAGCCTTGATGTAACTTGGGAACAAATCAGAAAGGGCCTAAAGCACATGCATGAACTGACGCTCTCCTATTGGATAACTCATTCGGCAGTGAGACATCATTGAGTGAGCTTGTGCACTGTGTGATTGTTGTCTCTCAATGACCAAGTGAGTTATTCTTCATGTCTTGCAGAGGTTTTTTTTTTTTTGATAGCAACACATTGCATCACCTAGGTCTAACAATCCCCCATACAGTCTGGTTCCTGCAAGTTCTGACTTTTCCCAAGAAGATTTCATACTATAGATGAGATTAAGGAGAACACAATGAGGCTGTGATTCCAAAAGAGTACTTGGCACACTCTTTGAAAAATGGAATGGGTGATTGGATGAGAGTGTGAGGTCCCGAGGGGAGTACTTTGAAGGGCGACTAAAGTGCCATTGCTTGAGGCAGGCTATTTTTTCATTGATAGACCCTCTATATTTAAATACATTTCCTTCATAGATGGAATAGTTGTTTTCCATTTCAATTTTAGGCTGGGTAAATTGAATTCCTGAAAAAAGGATTAGTGTGATGGCCAAATTGCATTGGATACACTAGTTCTCATATGGTCTAAGAATTTAAGCAACATCGATCCTGGTCAGCATCAAGATTGGTGACTGTCTGGGGATATCAGGTGCTGTAACCAGCTGGAGAAGCATCTTCTGTAATCATGCTCTAGACGTATAGAGCACTTTTTTCCTTTGGAAGCTTTCAGCATGGTTAAGAGGCGGCAAGTGGAACTTGGACTTAACACTTCCTTCATACTAAGCATGCAGGCATAGCAGCACAAAATCGTGGAGCTGCTAAGACTGTCTGACAAGATGAAAAGAGCCATACATACAAATGATTATGAAACATTAATATATCTGCCCTTTGTGACTTGATCATGACTCTGGTATACTGCAATGGTAGATAGAGTGAAGAGTTGCCAAAAGAGAAGAATGAAGAATCCATTTTCCCATAGTTTAATGTAATGGTGGTAAAATAGCTTCTTTATCTATTGTTGATTTCGTCAGATGGTATCCACCGATTTAATGCCGGAGACAAAAATGTATAAGTATATCCCTGTGCATCCCAGTGATCTTATGAAATTTCTAGTTTCACAATTATGGTTAACAAGCTTGTGGTGCGGACCATTACTGCTGAAATGGGTTCAATCCTTGCCCCTGCTACACTGGCCTTGTGTCAAAATATACTAGATATACTCTGTAACTAAAAAAGCAGAATTTACTTGATATTTACTCGGTTTAGCGAAATTAAGCTGAAAAGATATTTCAAGGTGATTTTTTTCGTAAAATATAGGGTGATGATAATTTCAAGAATAATTCTTGAATGTGCTATCATCTCTAGCATCGATTGTAGTCACTGAGTGACTGACAGGCTGACATTACAAAATGTGAGTTACATCCCTTGTTCTGTGTTGTCAAATTAGATGTTTTTCACCTGAATCTAGCTGTCAAAAATGACAAAATAAAAATTGCCAAATAAAAAGAGTAAGTAATTAAGTCTATGTTGCACATATCAACTCCCCTAAGAATTCAGTCCGACTGTTTTACTAAATTGGTTTCAAGGAAAGATAAAAAGAGAGAGGGTGAAGGGTGAGGGGTGTAGAGATGAATTCTAGGTTTGGGAATGGTGCATTGTGGGTAGGAATGCTACAATTGGAAATATGTGGTAGGAGGAAATATCTTTTGACTCTCCCAAGTTTTGCGCTTCCTTTTATTTCCAACTGGAAAATGGTTTCTGGTTACTTTTGTCCCATTGATTAGTCTTGTCTTCTGCTTTTTGACTGGTTGAGAGATTTTCTTACTTTTCTATTGGTTGACTGATTTCTCTTTTCAACTCCCCTCCCCACAACTTTTGGGATGTGCTAACATCTCTTGCATCAATTGCTGTCACTGACTGACTTCCCAAAATGTTATTTATGTCCCTCACTCAGTCTTGCCAATTCGGATGTTTTTTCATTCAAATCTATTTTTCGTCGTGTCTAGATATCAGAAATTGCTATTCGGATGATTTTGAAAAAAATTTTCAAAATAGGTGTTGTTTGAATGAAATAAATGTTGAAGATTAAAGTCCCACTTTCTTAGATTTTAGATATATATCAGGAGAATTGAGATGTTTGTAGGTGTTTTAAGATATTTTGAGACTCAGTTTTTGAGGTAA
Source organism: Thysanoteuthis rhombus (assembly GCA_963457665.1). Lineage (NCBI taxonomy): Eukaryota > Metazoa > Mollusca > Cephalopoda > Oegopsida > Thysanoteuthidae > Thysanoteuthis > Thysanoteuthis major. Next base: position 7,695,366 of record OY735238.1, on the reverse strand, counting down.
ACTTGAAAATAAAGTTGGCAGCTCTGTCCTTACTAGATTTTCACTCAAGAAAAGAATTAGCACATCTAAGATTTGACTTTCTGGCTTGTTTTTCTATAAAATGAACAATTTATCAAAGTTGTATTTTTGACAAAATAGATTCCAGTCAATGTTTTATGTGCTGTCAAGAACAAAATGAATACAAAGAAACGCGGGAAAGAAATGAATGTATTAGTCTATGAAAGCAATACATCATCCATCTCTATATAAGTAATTCATGCACTTACTGTGGAGGAAACAGCAGAGCCCCGAATAAAGCTTTCATCAGATGAGGAAACCTTCATCTATCATCTTCTATACAAAAATGTTATCACCACCACCACCACCACCACCATCATCATCATCATCATCATCATCATCCGTTATAAGTCCAATGCTAGACAAAGGCGTTTGCCATCTCCTTCCATGATGACTGTGATTGCCCCCACCTATGCCATGTCTCACCGGAAAACTTTTTTATATCATCCCCCGATATTGTATCTGGTCTTTTCTTGCTGTGTTTACTGTCTCATGGGCTCCAATCAGTTATTTTTTTTGCTCCATCTGTTGTTATCTCTTCTGGTTAAGTACTCAGTCCATCTCCATTTTCGTAACTAAATAATTTGTATAATTTCCTTCACTCTAGTCCTCTCTCTGTTGTTCTTTTTCTATCTCTTAGATTTATCCCTAGTATTGCTCTTTCCATTACTCTCAGTAATTCTGAGTTGGTTCTCAGTTTTTGTTAATTTCTATGTTTAAGTGTATATGTATATCAATACTTTCACAATTTTATTTATACTAAGACGGTACCTGTTCAAAAGGTGTGTGTTTTGGAGTGGCTGGACTTTATGGTGAGTGGAGCAGCCTGCCACAGTTGTCACGTAAAATAATTTTCTGTTGGTCATACATAACTCGGCTTCAGAGTATTTCAGTTTCAGCGTTGCCAATTTAGATATTTTATATCTAAATTAAGATAATTCTAAAGAGTGGAAGTCAAGGAAGATTTAAACTATGAAGAAAGATCTATTATTTTTGATGTTTCATTTATTTTTATCAGATTTCCCAAGAAGAGCTGATCCAAACATCTTCAAACTTGACTGAGAGCTGCCTAATATATCTTATAATTATCAACTTCATACAATGACCAGTTGTGTTATCATGGTGCTTACACTCAGAGACACAGAGATTTGTTGAACTATAGTTAGTTTCTTGTCAGATATATACTTACATATCTATATCTGTACTTTCACACTTTTCTTTATATATATATATATATATATATATATATATATATATACACTTCCACGCTTTTCTTTATATATACACATACACAAAGGACAATTTTTTTGCATTATGAGTGGTTTCAAGTAAAAGCTTTTGAATACAATTTAAGCTTTTGAAATCTGACAGGAAATCTGTCGTTTCTTAGAGTTGTGGCCAAAAAGTTTTCAATTCTTTTGCCTTATCAACTATTTTTACTTATTTACTTTTAGCTTTGAGACACTTTTTGTTTTCAGGCTTCTTAAGCAATTTATCTCAGAACAATTTTCAGTAGCTTCCTTTTTATGAGAAGGAATCTCTCTCTTTATCCAAAGTCTGAAGAATTTTCCAAGACGAAGAGTTAGGACTCTAGGAAGCCCCGTAATCAAGCAGCAAAATGTCTTTGGCTTCTGTTTCAAAGCCGGCCACAAGGAGACCAAAAGTCTTTAAGAATGAAAAACATACAAAATTGGGAGCGGAAAATTGTCTAAGATTCCTTTTCCCATTTTAACTTTTTCTTCCCCTTTTTCCGTGAGCCAAGAATCAAAAATGTTGGCTTGGCTGTGAAAGAATTTGTTTTGAAGTTTCCAAATGGTGCCATAATCATAGTTCCCTCTGAGCTGTGTGCTTGTGCACATGCACACACGTTTTGCAACCAGCACACAAAGAGAATTATTGTGTGCACAGAAGGTTAGTTATCTAAATTAAAGTAGTACTTAATAATCATAATTATAAACACAACAATAATGTATCATAGATATATTTATTGAAAATAATCTTTTAGCCAACTATTTCTAATGATTAGTTAGTGGGTTACTTTGTGGAATGAAATGATATTCATATCATATTAAACCATTCAAGTCATTGTATTAGCCTTAAGAGACATGAGAGATACACTCTGCCCAAATTATCTCGTTTACATTCAGTGTGCACATGCTTTTGTCATAAGAGAAAAATTTACATAGCATAAGATTCTTGCAAAACTGACAACTAAAAATTATAGGGGAACATTGACTAAAATATTCTTGGAGAAAGAAAAAAAGAAAAGTAAAAATCAAGAATGTAAACCTAAACACAAGGAGAAAAAATGTTATTCCATAAAAGCTTTTGTCAGTTTTTTGTTTGTTTGTTGGTTTCTCTCATGCTAGAGTAAACAGATTGATAAAATTAGCAAACCTAGTCATGATTTTGAAATCCATCTCTGAGACTTCTGGCTTTACACAATGAGATTACAGATCATGGATGAGATTAAACAGAATGTGACAAAATTGCAGATGGCAATCCCAGAATAGGACTTTGAAGACTTTTATAAAGTGGTAGGGATGCTAAGATAAGGTGTGTGAGGTCTCAAGGGAATACTTTGAATGGTAACTAGGGAGCAATTGCCATAGGTAGGCTATTTTTTCCCATTAAGATAAATAACTGGATACCTTCTGGACAGACTTTGTATTACTGAAAGCAAGGATCAAAATATTACATAGAGTGGATTTGTACTGAGGTCATTATCTTTATAATATATGTACAGCTCATAAAGTATTTTTGATCTGTTAGAATTAGAAAACAGATTTTACCTGTTGTTGATGATATTTAATCACAGTGCTCAATATATAAAAAAGTAAATAGAGCTATTCATATATGTGATAATAAGAATTATGAGGACATATAGCTGAATAATGTCAACATTTCGTGCTTAATGCACTCTTCAGCAACCAACTATGTTGACGTTCACTGAGAATATATCCTTGTAATTCTAATTTTTATATATTTATTTATAATGAGCATGCATTCAAATTTTTTCTGTAAATTTACATTCCTATAATGATGTAACATAGAAACTCTCGAGACTTCACGTCTGATCATCATATTAAAGGAACTTAAGATAAGTTGAGACTTTGAAAAAACTTGAAATTAGGATACTTGAATATAAAAAAAAAATTGACTATTAGAATAGCTTTATGCTCCTTAGTGTCGATCTATACATAAATAACCCAGTCATTTTTTAGGGGTATATGCTGGAATATATATATATATATATATATATATATATATATATATATATATATATATATATATATACATATATATATATATATATATATATATATATATATATATATATATATATATATATATATATATAGCCTTCATATTACCAGCGGGTGTCAAGCTCAATGTTAAGAACATCGCTACGTTGAAGCAGCTACCCTATTGGAGGCAAGTTTGATTTCTGCAGCAGCTCCATTTTCTTTAATTGTTAATTCTATCTACGTTGTTTAGGGCGAGTAATATATAAACCATGTAATGATGGGAGATCATCTCAAATAAGTTTCAATATAATATATTTATTATTTATAAATTCAATATAATTCATATATATGTATATAAGCATATATTCAAATTTCTTCTCTGTTTGCACTTACATATCTTATTGGTTGATTCACCTTCCTATTATGACATGAAAATTACATCATAGATTATATCGTAGAAACTTTTAAGACTTTATGTCAGATCTGACATTAAAACAGTTGAGTTGAGACTTTAAAAAAAACCCTTAAAATTAGAATACATGAATTAATTGAAAATGAATTATCTAATATAATAACTCGAGGCTCCTTAGTGCTAATTTATACATTAAAAACCTTGTCACTTTTGAGTTGTGTATTATAGTATAAAGGTAAAGGTCTGGTTTGTTTGTTATTCAATAGAATCTGTAATGTGACCAATGTCTTTTGTCAGCATAGTGTGTTGGGGTGATCAATCAAAGAATGTCTTTCTTCTCCAGCATTTTGTTCATTTGGCTAGCAGTCTTTTATTTATCAAAAAGGACTGAATTTTCAAGAAACAAGTGAGAACGCTCCAGGACGTAAACCAAGGAATAAATTTAGCATAAACACACATTGTAAATCATATTCCAACAAAAAAAAACCAAAAAAAAAAAGAACTATTTTGGCGACGGGGAGGAATTGAAAAAAAAATTAGGGAGGGGGGATTTAAGAAAATTTTTTTTTTTTCTAGACATGATAAGGAGTAAATATTTGAATTTTCTGCCCTCTAGCTCTGTTGGTGCAGACTGTACACATGATACAAGACAGCCAGCCAGCCAGCCAGCCAGCCAGCCAAACCAACTTGAAAAACTGCAGAAAACTTTGGTAACAATTTTGGACGACAGTTTCTATATATAACATATCTTATTATATTAATAACTATAGTTATCTTTATTCATTACGAGAAGAGAAAAATCATTTGAAAAATCCTCTTGTATGGCTTGGGTCGATGCTGTAAGTAAATAAAATGGTTACCAAGGCTTTTCTGTGATTCTCCATTTGCTGAACCAAAATTCTTTTGTCTGCTGTGGTTTTTATTTAGCTTAACAATTAAATTTCATCCGAAGAGTCTGTTCATTTGGCTTGTATTCCTGCTGGCCCTTTATTTGTCTTTCACAGAATATGGCAATAATACCCATAATTCACTTTGCTCTCTCTCTCTCTTGTTATGGATCCCGAGCTATATTTCTGTGAGTTTGTTTCCAGGGTGTCCGATTTTACTGAGGGTGAAATACAAGGGGGGGTCCAGACACACACAAGAAAAGAGACTTGCAAGAACAACAATAATAACGGTGAGGAACTAGGGGTGGAGTGGGGTGGGGCATTAAATAAATATGAACCTTGTTATGGCTTTATTCAGAAAGTAGCCATTTATATTTTTCTTGAATGCCTTAAGGAAGTGGATTCTAATAAGGAATAGAACAGGTCTTGTTTGTCACTCAATAGAAACTGTCATGTAATGAATGTCTCTAGGCAACATGCCATGTTCGGGGTGATCAATTGAAAATTAGAGAAAAAGGAGATCAATGAATAAGTTTCTTCTCTCACTTTTATTTGAGCAGTGATCATAAAAAGTCTGGGTTTTCAAAATAAAAGCACAAATGTTGCTGGGCACAAACTAAGGGATAAATTTAGCAAAAGCTTACATTGCAAACTAAACCCCCACTAAAAACCTATTTACATATTAGAAAAAATTTTTTTTTCCACACAAAAGGAGTAAATGTTTAAATTTTTAGCCCTCTATTTCTACAGTGCACCATTGTATACGTGATGTATACATACATATGTAGCTAGTCAGACTGATTTCAAAATTGAAGAAACCTATGTTGACAGTTTTGGTCGACAGATTTTAATGAGTCGGAAATTCAGACAAAGGAAGAAAAGAAATTTCAAGATGGAATAATTATTAACATTTCTATGACACTGGTTTCATTTCTTGAACTTGACAAGATGGAAAAATTTTCAAACGAAAAACAAGGCTGAAAATCAGACAATAGATGTGCTAGTTGTTTTTTTGTGTGAAAATCTATCAGGGTTTGTGTGGCCAACTTTATTTTCAAGTTTATACCTAAAATTGGGTAAAGAGAAACATTAAACCACCAAGAAAGATCTGAAATCCCGGAAATATATTATTAATAAATTAAATGTGGCTTTAACCTTCAGCATCTATTTTATTTATTAATTTGATAATTCTATTTATCGAAATAATGATTTATTTCATTACAATTGATTAATTGAAAATATTACTTGTATTAATGAAAATCCTCTTAATATCAATTTTTGATATCTAGATGCAACTGAAAGCATCTACAATTAGATGAAAAACCTCTGAATTGTCAAGCCTGAACAAAAAGATCTAAATTGGTAACATTGAGCAAGGGATAAAACTTACATTTTGGTATGTCAGTCATTGATGGGAATCGATGCTAGTACGTCTAAAGAGGTATGGGGATGGTTGAAGAGAGAAATCAGTCAACCAATCAAAAAGCAGAAAACAAGACTTATCAATGAGACAAAGGAAATGGGAAGCTATTTTCCACCCGGGTATAAAAGGAAGCGCGTAACTTGCTAGAGTCGAAAGATATTTCCTCCTATCACATATTTCCAATTGTAGCATTCCTACCCACAATGCACCATTCCCAAACCTAGAATTCATCTCTACACACCTCACCCTTCACCCTCTCTCTTTTTGTCTTTCCTTGAAACCAATTTAGTAAAACAGTCGGACTGAATTCTTAGGGGAGTTG
>OY735238.1:7654017-7684017 GCA_963457665.1 Thysanoteuthis rhombus | reverse complement strand
TTACCCATTCATTCCAACTTTACAACAGGTGTTGAAAGTGATTTCATTTAATCTGGAGGTATGTTCGCATCTGTTTTATTATACAAATGGTTTGTAATATTGAAAAATCAGATAGCTGACAACATTTAAAGGAATAGTTGCACAAATGAGGCTAGTGTATGATGCAATCATTCCAACTGCTAAATACTATTGTCTCTGAGTACAGTATTACAATGTAACAAATATCATAGCATAGAGTTGCGTCTTTTTTTAAAACACCCTGTCCGTGTGATTATAAATGTGTACGTATTTTCTTGAATATATGTAGAGATAATTGAATAGAGAGGTGTGTGTGTTTGTAGGGAGACACCCCTCCACTCTCAGCTTGAAAATGAGAATTTCTTGTCCTGACCATTATCAAGTTTGAACACTGTCAACCGGTGCTCAAGAAAAAAACACTAATGGTGATCTCGAAAAGGACTTTGCAGATTGCTTTGAAAAGTTGAAGAGATGTTGAGACAAGAGACATGAGATCGTAAGGGGAGTATTTTAAAGAGGAATTAGATGCTATTACTGTGGGCTGGCTATCATAGTTTATAGTCAATATTAACATTATAAACCACTTGAAATCGCTCCTCATTGATAGTGGAGCTCTCTTGAGGTGGAAACAAAGTCTGTTGAACTTATTATGTTTGATGAAATAAAAAGTAAATAAAAAAAACTTTACCTAAAGTTGAAAGAGAGGTAACTTTGATCAGTAGTTATTCTCCTTGTTATTTACAGAGAAATTAATGTCTAAATTTTCTTATCTGAAAATAAGTGTCAAATGGTTGGAAGAACATTGCCAATATAGACATTATTCTCAATTTTTCGAATTCTAAATCAGTCTAAAAATTAAAAAAAAACCACAAAACCCTCTAAATCTGCAACGTTGGGCAAGATACTTTTCGGACAGATATTGTATCTGGTAAATCTGAAATAGCAAAATAAAGGTCCAGAGGATAGGCTGGAGATTTATATTATTTCTTTGCTATTTTGAGTTTCTAATACATCCTATCTCTCTCCTGCACAGTGAGAGTTCCACCATTTGAGCCTTTTCTATGTTTGGGTAAGCCACGGATTTATATTGTTCTTATTCTATTCTAAAATTTAATGTGGCTTTCTTTCCTTGAATATTTCAGAATATTTAGGTAAAACCAGAGACTTAGATATTTACTATTCTATTTTGAAAGTTCACTATATTTTCTCTTCCTCTTGACACAAGAGAGTTCCGCTGAATCTGTATGCCCAGAGAGACTAGTGAGTTGGAATATTTTTGTTTTGCTTGTCTACTTTTGTACAGGCTTAGAGATGAATTCAGTTTATAATGATTATAATCATGTATATAATAAGAGCTGTGTTTGTCAAACTTATTTTATCAATAGCAACCATCAATCTATCTCCCTTCCAACCTCTAAATAAACTTTTTTCTTCCCTCTCCCTTCCTATCCTCTTATTAAACTATGATTTTTTAATATTTTCGATCTTAGGACCGAATTCTGTCAATTTTGAAGCTGTATAAGGAAGGTAAAATAAATTTTTTTGAAATATATAATATACACTCTGCACTTATTATACATGCCTGCATGCAAGTATATAAACAAGATGTCCTTTACATCTGAGGAAGGACTGAGAATGCATCGGCCGAAAAGTCAGGATAAAAAGCAACAAAGATGATGATATCCCTTAGCAGTCATCATATAAGCTATGTCTTCCGACAGAAGGCCATGGTGGAGGTGAACGAGTAAAAAATTGGAAAAAGGGATCATCAATGAATAAGTTACTTTTTCTGTCTTTTGTTGGGTAGTGATCCCTAAAAAGTCCCAATTTTCAAAAACACTAGAACACCACCAGAAACTAACAGAGGGACCAATTTAGCACAAATTTACATTGTATATTGGGCAACCTACTAAAAACCCATTTAGGGGGATTTCTAAGAAAGCAAAAAACTGTTTTTTTTTTGACATAACAAGTAGTAAATGCTTATATTTTTGGTAGTCCAGCTATATTAGTGCAGCCTGTACACTTGGCACAGACATGGATGAATAGCCAGCCAGACCCACTTAAAAACTGAAGAAACTTATGTTGACAGTTTTGGTTGCTGGTTTCTATAAAGAAAAGTCATGGGAAGAAATCCAAGAACTTTCTAGTTCTTAAATCGATTCAGCTGCACATGACTTGATATGAATTTCAAAGATGAGGACACTACAGTATGGGAGGGTGTAGAAAGGCATAAGTTTGAATTTCATTCGCAGGGAGGAGGGTTGGGGTACACTGCAGACACCATGTCTCTAACTCCACCCGAGATAAACACTGAAGATGACAACTTGTGACACTAATCAGTTCTCAGTCTAACACGATTATCCTGAGCATGATATCCCCCTACCCCTTCACCCCCTACCCCTAAACCCCCCTCCACGATACCATCCATAATGGTAGCAATGCCTTAGCCCCAATGCTTGTTGTATTCGATACCTCGTGCGCTTTTGAGTGTGCCTTAGAATTCATTGGGTAGCAGGACCCATCTTAACTCCCTGTCTATTGTGATCCACCCCCACCATCACTCGGTGACAGGTGAAGGCTGCCGTGCACCAGCTATGCTCATAAGAATTAATTCTGTATTTCTGCAGAAAGTCTGAGCCTGACTTTATCAAGTCATGTGACAGGAATCCTTTTGGATGGGGGCGGCGAGGGCACTTTACCGATCCTCTGAGAGTCAAAATGATCTGGGTCAGAATGAAGAAAGGGTTTTTAAAACTTGCATTTCCTTTCTCTTCTTATTGTTAGAAACAAAACTGTCTCTTCAGTTCTTAAGTTGGTCTGGCTGGCTATCTATCTATATATCTATCTATCTCCTGTGCTTACTGGCCGTACTAATGTTGCTAGAGGACTGAAAAGCTAAATATTTACCACTTATTATATCTAAAAAAAACATTCTTATCTGAAGAAAATTTCCTCACAATTTATACGCTAAATTGATCCCTCAGTTTTTGCCCTGCAGCATTCATGCTTGTTTTTTGAAAATTCAGACATTTTTAGTGATCATGACTCCCCTAAAAGCAAGAGTAGTAATTTATTCATTAATCACCCCTTTTTCCAATTTTTCAATTGATCACCCCCAATCAAAATAAGTTGGTCACACAACAGTTTATCCAAGCTACTACAGGCCTCCTCATGTAATACAAGAGAATGATGGCTCCGAAAATATTAATTAATTTCCAAAATAGATAGATCTAGCACCAAAATAGCTGAAACAAAACAGCTAGGGTATAATGTGGTTGTCTTCCTCAGACCCCGATGTCTACATTGTAATGGGGGACACCTGTGCAGAGTCTTTGACTCGAGGACTGACCCTGACTAACCAAATTTTGTCCCTCTTGAATGGTTCTACATAGCCATTAAATATGAGAACAGTCGGAGGTCAACATATTGTTTAGTAGGCTGGTAAGTGGTGTGCTGGTCTATTCAACTGCAATCAGGGGCATAGCCAGATATTTAAGGGCCTGAGGGGTCGGGGCGGGGGGGGTTGACTCCTTGAGGGGCTCCCTCCAACATCTAGTTAAATTTATTATTGTATAATGTCTTTAGAAATGCTGTAAGTGACCTATTATTAACGAAACTTTTGCACCCCCCCCGCTCCTTTGGGTGCCTGGGGGCATATTCAAATAATTCAACCCACTGCCTCTGACTGCAATCAAGAGCAGAAAGTTAATTAGATTCTGCTTCGTTAAGATGCTGCAGCTGTATTTGATAGTAAGACAACGTTAGAAAGGGAGGGCATTTTGAGATTGATGAGAGATTCTACCGAGCTATTAAATATGTTAAATGTTGTTGGTCAGTGCGTTTATTAGTAGACAGGCGAGTAGATTACCGGTCAACTTGGCCACAATCAAGAGCAGAAAGTCAATTAAATGCTATTTTGTTAAGATGTTGCAGCTGTATTGGAAACCGTCAACCGAAACTGTCAACAAAAGTTTCTTCAGTTTCCGTGTGTGTCCAGCTAGCTATCTGGCTGGCTGTCAATGCATGCATGTATCATGCATAAAGGCTGCACCAATGGAGTTAGAGGGCTGAAAAAGTTCCTCCAAAATTGGTTTTTAGTGGTGTGGTTCAGTGTACAATGCATGTCTGAATTAAATTGATCCCTTACTTTGTGCCCGTTTGTTTTTTGAAAATTCATATTTTGTAGTGATCTCTGTCCAAGCAAAAAGTGATAGAAGTAACATATTCATGCTGTCAAAAGATGTTGGTCATGTGACAATGTCTATTGAGTGACTAATCAGACCAATTAATTAGTTATCAGGTACAAAGGGAGGAGGCAATGGAGGGAATGAGGAAAGATTCTATAGAGCCAATAATTCTTAAATTCATGGACGGCAAGTTTATATTGACTGTGGAATGCTTCAAGATAATGGAACTCTTCTGTGAACTGAATAGGAGGAAAGATTTAAAAAAAAAATCACTAAATAGTCAATAGGGTATGATTTCAATCAGAAGTTATTTCCCTTCATAACTTTTATAAATTCAATAGTTGAATATGAGAAATATTAGTGTCAGATTGTAGGCAGCAAATGGAGTACTGGTCAAGGGTGAGACATCTGGAACTCAACGAAAAACATAATTTTCAAATTTTTCAACATTATTGAATTGGTTAACATATATATATATATATATATATATATATATATATATATATATATATATATATATATATATATATATATATATATACATATATATATATATATATATATATATATATATATATATACATATGTATGATTCATGTAAGGAATTCACACAATTTGACAAAGACTAGAAGGTGTAAACAATCAACAGAAATAAGATGAAAGAAATACTAGCCAAAGATTGATAATAATTGACAATACTTCATCTAAGAAATTTAGACAACTTGAAACTATTACCATTGGTATAGCAAGGGTTCTCTGCACCTAGGGGCAAAGACAGCACCTGGGGACAGTTGCACTATATCCTAGGAAAGGGTAAAATTATTGAATAATAAGCATTATAGGCCAGAAAAAATTTGCACATTTGTATTCAGGGGCCATTGCCCCCTCTCATTGCCCTCTTATTATGCCTCAAACTATTACAACTTGGGATGAAATCAAGAAAAATAAGATGAAAGAAATACCAGTCAAAAATTTATAATAATTGACAATGCTTCATCTGAGAAATTTAGGCAACTTGAGACTATCACTACTGGATGTAAAAGCATTAGAGACAATTATAAAAGGTTGTCTATAACAGAAGAAGAAAACAACTGTATCTAAAACAATAAAATACATTCAAAACACATGCATTGTAAGGTATTTTTTTGCCTAATCCATATTACAAGTAAAAATTAGTTTTTTTTTACTTCAATACTAATCAAATATATAGAAAATAAACAAAAAAATGAACAGACCAAAAGGAGAAAAAAATTAAAATTATCATCTTCAAGTAAAAGACGATTAGCTTCTGTACAAGAAACTTACAAAATAAAAACATTAATTCACAAATTAGTGAATTACCACTAAATCAGAGAAAACAAACATGCACCTTGAAGATTTTGGTTATGGAGGGGTCCATTGTTTACAGGGAACAAATAGTTCATCTTGTTTTTATGCCACCTTGTATAACAAAAGTTATCACTGCATTTAGAATATGGCAACTGAGCTTCGATTAATGTGTAGACTGAACCTGACTACATTGATGTAACTAGACGTGCAATGGTTAAACTTTTTGGTGCTATAAAAAACAGAGCAAGGAGAAAATGTCACTATTTTCTGAGTCGAAGATAATAAAAACCTATTATTTCAAAAACATGAACATTAAAAATAAAGGGACACATACACACATATAAAAACATCTTCGTCTTACACAGGAATATTTTCTTTTCATTTGCTAAGTCGATCGAAAGACTTGATGCAAAAGGGAACGAAGAGATGAAGAAATGGTTTGCAATGTGGTTCATAGCTTAGGGGAATCGATCGAGAGCCACCCGTGTTGCCTTCCTATTTGTGGGTGGATTGTGTTTTGATAGAAAAAGGGTCTCATGATGTGCGGATGTTATTTTGAAAACTAATAGGATTTGGCATGATCAAAATAAGCTCAGTTCACATTTGTAGAAAAAAACCTTCATTTCTCATCGAAAGGGAGCCATCGGCAAGGGGGAATGATTGTCATGACTTTACAATGAGCATTGATGCCGTAATCATGTGCATATTATATATATATATACATATATATATATATATATATATATATATATATATATATATGTATATACACACAAGCATGCACACATACGCACATACACACACACACACACACACATACACACACACACATATATATATACATGCAAACACAAACACACACTGTGGCTTCATCTATAGAAACATATATATGTGTGTGTGTATATACATATATATATACACATATACATACAAATGTATTTATAATTAGGTTTGATCTAAAGAAATGTGTGTATGTATATATATATATATATATGTATGCATTATATATATATATATATATATATATATATGTATATATGTATGTATATATATATACATATATATATATATATATATACATATATATATATATATGCACACATGCACACACATATATATGCACATGCACAGATACACACATACATATATATGTATGCATACACACACGCATGGGTTTCATCTACATGAAAATATGTATGTGTGTGTGTGCATCTACGTATATATATATATATATATATATACATATATATAATAATTAAATAACACACATACATACACATGTATTTATAATCAGGTTTGATCTAAAGTAACATGTGTGAATATATGTATTCATATATGCATATATGATTGGTTCATCAATGTGGATTGTAATTTATCCAACAACATTAGAGTGAAATGGCAATTCAGAAGACCATGTTTTGTAGAAATGAGATTTCTTTAGATTATTTTGATATTTACCAGCCCATTCTTGTTTACATTTGTAACAAGCACATGCAGCATCAAATCAAATTTGAACTCTCTTCGCCAATAACCATTACATTTGTAAATGGTGAAGGTATAGACCACAAGGAAAAGCCGATTCATGCCTTTTCATGAGGGCTACAGCGATAAATGAACATAAGCAGACCCAGTCACCCAATCTGACAAACTTATCCAAGACCATGACCTCTGCGGAATAATGTGAGAAGGTGATTTTTGAGATTTTCAAGTTTTTTGGAAAAGAAAGTTTTCTTTATAAGGTAGAAAAAAGTATACAGTTTTGTTCTTTCTTTTTTTCCTACCCTGCTTCATTAAGAGAATGAAAAATTGAATAAGAAACACAAAGAACTCGTTGGATACAAGCCACATATACCACCCTTCCTTCTCCCATGAATAACATGATAAGGAGATGAAAGATTGTTTCTCTCTCTCTTAGTGTCTGCTCTGAAAAAAGATTCATGAAGTTTTTTTTTTTTTTTCCACTTTTCCGTGGGGAGAATGCACAGCAGAGGTAATTTAAATAATTTAATCAGGAGCGGCAGAAAGAAAAAAGTCTTGAAAAAAGAAAAGAATGAAAAATTAAAAGATAACCCGCCATGTGTGAGAATTTTTGAAGAAAAATTTTTTTTTCCTGGTGATTGGGTCTGTAGAAACAGGAGTGTTGATCGGGTTCTCTTTTGGTTTTGTGAGATGGATTGCCTGTCCGACGGTTTGATTGGAGATATAATCGGGGAATGAGGTTTTCAAAAAATTTTTTTATTTCAGTGAATAGGAAGATAAGATTTTGAAATGATGTAAAAATCATTAAAACATACAAAAATGCTACTGTTGATGATGGCTTTAACAAGAAACAGGTTTGGTTAGTCATAGAAACTGTCATGTGACCTATGACTTTTGACAGCATGCCATGTTGAGGATGATCAATTAAAAAATCTAAACAAATTACTTGACTCGCTTTTTGGGGGAAGAGTGATCACTAAAAAATTCGGAATTCAAAAAAAAACAAAACAAGTGTGAACACTACCGGATACAAACCAAGAGATCAATTTAGTTTAAACTTACATTGTAAATTGAACCCTACACTATGAACCTATTTGGAGGAGTGATTTTCAAAAAGAAAAAAAAGTGTTTTATTTCTCGATAAAAGAATAGATTTTTGAATTTTCAGCCCAGTGACTCCATTGATGTTGCATTTATATGCAATATATAGATGAATAGCCAGCCAGTTAGACCCACTTAAAAAGTGAAGAAATCTATGTCAGTATTGACAGTTTTGATTGACTGTGTCTAAAAAAATGAAGAAGAAAGAAGAGAAGGATATAAAAAACTAAAGAAAGATAAGGGAAAAGAATGAAATCAGAAGAAGGAAAAGACAAAAAGAAAAGCATCAAATACGAAATCTGCCGGGGAAAGTATTCGGCCATTTTTAATATCTTAAGAACTGGTTGACTTGGCTACCAGTCAGCGGGGGCCTTACTGCACATGTGTGAAGAGACAATATCCTGTGGGGTAACTCTATGGTGGGGAGAAGAGATGGATTCATAACTTTCCCAAGGGTGTTAGTGTGGACTGTCTGAGCAGGAGTTTGAGCCCTGTTTGCTGTTTTCATTTTCTGGGTTGCCAACTGTTAGGCCACTCGCACTTTCCATCTATTAATCTTTCCCCATTCCATGAGAACATTTACCAAATCTTGAACCTAATAGGGATGTTGCAAAAGAGGTTAAATCTGCTTATGCTTGACCAGAGAATTATCCTTATTCGACTTGTGCATAAATAAAAACAATTTATTTTGAAGAAATAATCAAATTGTGTCGGCCAGAAGTTATTGGCTGCTAGTTTAACAGAGCTTTTCATTTTTTTATTTATTGACCAATCAAATTCAAGACAGCCATCCTCCAATCAGATTTGACATGTCTATTAAAAAAGAACGAAAGAAATGATGGGAGAAAAAAAAGAATGAAAGAAATAAAGAGAGAAAAAAAAATGTTTCCTGCATTTTAAACATTCATGTCTATTTTTGTTCCTTATGTAAAATCAAGAGATATTTATGTAAGTTTCTTAGCGTCTAATAAAAAATTCTGCTCAGTCATCTTTCTGGGTTTAAAAATAGATTCAGTCAAATTCAAATGACACTCAATCTTAGAAAGTTTCAAGAATTGAAGGCGGGGATGGGAAGTGGGGGCGGGTGAAGGTGGATTGTATAAAAGTGGCTGTACATTTGGCTTTATAAAGAAATTAATCAAAACTTTTTTCTTTCTAAATTTAGAAATATTAGATATGAGCATCATGTTATTTTGCACAAAATTTTTGGGAATAGAGAAAAAAAAAGAAAAAAGACTGTTTTTTTTTCCTGTTCAAGAAGTCTAGTCCATGACCTGTCACTTCACTGACAGTTATCATGTGAACAACAATAGGTTCGGCTGATGGCTGATGGCTGATGGCTGCTACTGATACTAAAAGTGTGACAGACATGGTAGGAAGGGAGAGAGAAGAAAAGGAGGTTAGGTAGTTCAATAAAAGGATAGGTATAGAGAGGGGGCTGATGGCTGCCACAAATGCTGTAAGAGTGACAGACATGGCTCTTATTATATATGATGAGTGATGATCAGAATCTCACGACAGATACAAATGAATTTCAGAAAAAATTTTTTTTCTAGATGTCAAATCAAATACTGATAAAAGTATGTCAGTACAGGTGTCCACCATTATTACTCAAGTGTTGGGGTCCAAGAATTTCATGTGCATTATAACCAAGTTATGATAACCAGTTGCCAATTTAGTTATTTTAGAGCTATGTCTGGCCAAAAATAGCTATACTTAGACGCTAGATTGATATTTTGGGGTGGACCATGGTATAATGGGGTTGGCTGTATTCATCCTGAAATATTTGAACTTTATGAGAAAAGAAAACAAGTTTTGGGCATCAGTTTTTTACAAGTTTTTTAACAGAAGGGATTATAGATTATGATTTATATATATATTTCCATAGCATAGTTTTGATATGGTGAAGGTGGGCTCCTCAATGTCAACCCCTTGAATGTTGACCACATACAGTATACTCAAGTATACTGCTGTTGTTTAGAGATGTGTGTCTAGGTATCAGTGGGTAGTCTGGGATCTGCTTGAGGAATTTTCCCAGAAAAGTCTTGGAGTTCACCAGTTCTGTTTTGGTGGTTTATGTGGGAATACAGTTCCAAAGTTTCAGTCAAAGCACTGCGAATGACTCATCGTATTTGGTTTGGGCTTTTTTTCCTACGCCCTGGACTAGTAGAAATAGTGGCACGAATACCTCTTCGTTCACAGTGAAAAGAGATGTTCTGATCATTAGGTACAAGTTTTAGCAATATCGTAAACATCACTATAATTATGTAGTATTGTCCCCTCTTTAGGGAGTTTCGATTTACGAAGTCTTTCCCATTAGGACAAGTCTGCTGGTAAAGTATCTCTGCACTCCTTCGAGGGCTTGGATGTCTCTGATTTTTGGTAGTGACCAAAGGGGAACTATATTCCATTCTATCTTTTATCATTGCTTTGTACAGTGTCAGCATTGCACTGAAATTTGTCTGGCTTAATCATATATCATATTTATAAGAGGAATCCATGAGACTCATGGGGTTATGAGTATTCTAAAGTCTCTCTCAGTGGATTTTGATTGTATAATTTCTCTGCTTTCTATAAAAATCATGCATATAACATTCATAGAAATATACATCAATTGGAAATTTTTGGTATAATTGAAAAAATTGGTGTAATTGAAAGAACGTTTATGAAGAAAAATTGATGTAAATTTTTGGAATTTGGAAGTTACTCAAACTTGAAAAATTAAAAAAAGCCATCAATATTAACAACACCAGACTCCTAAATTCAAAAAATTGAAAAATAAAAACATCTGCATTGATAACACCAAACTCCCAAATACAAAAAAATCTTTTTTAAAATCTTGATTGGCAGCACTATACCTGACAATGGCTGAAGAATGGATCTGCCGAAAGGTTGTTTTAACAACGTCAAGGGTGAGAAGAAGAAATTCGATTGTCCAAACAAAAGTTGGAATGTTAATGACTCTTTTCAAAGTTATAGATTGTGTTGATTTTATTCTAAATGCAAATATGTTTTGACGGAAACTGACACATTCTCTATAAAAGGTGATTCATTGCCAATGAAAACCAGTCAAGTATCCGAGGGAAAAGAATGGATTGAAGTACGTTAGGAAAAGAAAAAGTTTTAAAAATATTGCATCGGACATAATAGAATTAAACTAAATTCTGAAACCAGAATCTGTGTTAAGAGTTCTGATTTGTATGAAAAATTTCCAATTCTTCTTTTTTCTTCTTTTTCTTTTGAGAAAAAAACAATGTTTTAACCCTCCTCTCTCTGGAGAGTTTTGTAATTATCACATTCATTTCTTTATCTAACCTTATTTTTCTTCTAATAAATCTCCCCCTACCCCGGATACAGAGACAGCCTTGCCCCATTTCTTCCTGAGTGACCTTGTCATTCAACACCTTTTGGTGAACTGAAGAGGTTTAGGGACAAAAGAGAGAAAAAATTTGAATAAATAAGATTCTTCAGACCTAACTTAAACCACTAATTGTCAAAAATTCTCGTTGTGAGTCACTGGAGATTTTCAAAGAAGAAATGAAAGAAAAGAAAAGGTCTGTTTAGTCACTCGTTTGAAACCTTCACATGACCAATGTCTCTAGGCAGCCTGTTGGGGGTGATCAATTAAGACATTGGAAGAATTGGGTAATCAATGAATAAGTTACTTCTCTTGCCTTTCGTTGGGTTGTAATCTCTAAAAAGTCTGAATTTTTAAAAAACAAGCAGCTAAAAAGTCGGGACCAATTTAGCATGAACTTCATTAACTGATCCTCCCACTGTAAACCTATTTAGCTGAGAATTTAAATAGAAAAAAAGAATGAAAACTTTTTTTTAGACATAAGGAGTAAATGGTTAGATTTTTCAGCCCTCTAGCTCCATTGGTGTGGCCTGTGCGTGTGATACATACATGCATACATAACCAGCCGGATCGACTTGAAAACTGAAGAAATCTGTTCTAACAGTTTTGGTGACAGATTTTGTTTATGGTTTCAGGTTCTTAACAGAAGACCCATCCCCTCACACACACACTTGAAAGAAAAAAAAATATCTAAATTGATGAAGAAATAAAGTGTCTGTCTGTTCTTTCATTTGTCAAACTGTCCAGTCATTGCATGTTTTTCTCGAAGAAATCTGGGTGTGAAAAGCTTGCAATTAATTTTTAGTTTTTGGCATGGTTATTGTTGTCTTGTATTGTAGCCTTCCCCTTTTTTTTATTGAAGGAGATTCAAATTTTTTTCATTCTTTTTTTTTCTTCTAAAGATTTGACTATTTAAAAAAAAATTTTGTTTATTTAAAAAAAAAAGGGTTTATCAGGTTTACCTCTTTCTTGGGAGTGGGGGTAAGAAGAGTTTTTCCAGATTTCATTTCTCCATTTTTTTTTTTTCTTTTTGGCTTTAAAGAAGATTGTGTTGTAAGCTTTTCTCTTTTTCATTTTTTTTTCTTTTTAGGACTGAATTTTTTTTGTTCTTTTGATTTTTAGGAAAAAACGTTTTCCTTGTGTTCTTTCAAATGCAATTTACTAATCGTTTTCGATTAGATTTACCCACATTCTTGAGAAAAAAAAACGAGGAGGGATAGTCTTGTGCGAATCTCCAGCGTCAAAGACAACAAACAAGCAGTGCTTGTCTTGGATTGTCAAAAAGTGGAACAAGATTTGATAAAAAAAAATATGGGGGTGGGGAAAGGAAGATGGGAAGGATCAGTTTAACGAAAAAAGGCAAAATGTTGTTGGATGGGGAGAAAAATGTGAACAATTTTGAAGGGAAACAAACGGACGATTGGGTACAAAAGAATGATTTGCTAGAGAAGATGGATGAATGATTTTAAATGTGAAGAAATTATACATTTGAAGAAGCTTTCGAGCCAAAACAAACCTGACAAAGTGTGAAAGAAAATAAATTCAGACAATAAAAAATATATAATGATGGGAAATATGAAAAAAAAACACTTTATCTCAGGGGTGCAAAATTAGCCATTCTCTCTGGTTGACTTTTTTGATCTTTATTCAATAAATATCTACCATAGTTGATTGAACCTGGTATGGTTAATAAGAGTAAATGCATAAGTGTCCTCAAACTCCAGTATGAAGTCTGAACATCAGTTTTCTCACCAAAATGAGGGCTGTGAACAAATATGTAAAAATCACATTCCCCAACCAACAGATCTTACTGATCGAGCTAAATTGACAAATCTTAGAAATTAATGAAAATTTATCATATAGATTATGTACAGGTTTCTTTCATGCTAATAAATAAATAGATACATTTACTCAAAGCTATAGAAGGATATATATATATATATATATATATATATATATATATATATATATATATATATATATATATATATATATATATATATATATATATATGTATATATATATATATATATATATATATATATGTATATGTATATGTATATATATATATATATATATATATATACATATATATATATATATATATATATATATATATATATACATATATATATATATATATATACATATATATATATATATATATATATATATATGTATATGTATATATATATATATATATATATTATATATATGTATATATGTATATATATATATATATATATATATATATATATATATATATATATATATATATATATATATATATATATATGTATGTATATATATATATATATATATACATATGTATATATATATATATATATATGTATATATATATATATATATATTTATATATATGTGTATATAATACAAAATTTGCTGTATCACTTTCAGTTTGAATAGGAGTTGTCCAGATCAGCCCATCATACTACATCATTATCTGCGGAAACACTAAGACATAGTCAAAAACTTTGGGCTGAGAAAGAAATTTTTCTGCTCAAGTGACCAAACTATGGCATGTTCTCAGCGAAGAGACTATTTCCTCCATATTGATTTATGCATTCAAAAATAATTTATTGAAGGTGATAGGAAACTTTAAGTTCAAATATCAATTTTCATATTAGCACAGTCTCAATCTGCCAGCTTGGTTGGGCTAGATTGATTGGTAAATTACATATGGTTTCATGACACTATTCAGCTGTTACTAAAACCTATTTAAAGGTATTAATTGTATAAAAACCATTTTCACCACCAGCCTCTCTTTCTGAGCCTAAATAAATACTTCTCATAAGGTACCTTACAGAAACAATAGAAGCCTAAATTTTTCTCCTCTTGAAGAATCCAAACTATCCCACCCCTCAAATAAACGGGTCCGGTTGGTCACTTAATAGAAACTATCATATGACAAATGCTCTTTGGCAGCATGCTGTATTGGGTGAGATCAAATGAAAAATTTGAAGAAGGGGTGATCAATGAATAAGTTACTTCTCCTACCTTTTGTTGGGTAGTGATCACTAAAAAAAAAATGAATTTAAAAAAAACAGTGTGACTGTTGCTGAACACAAACTAATGAACCAATTTAGCATAAACCTGCATTGTAGATTGAGCCCCTACCAAAAGCTGCTTCAAGGAGGTAATTTTGAAAAAACAAATAATAAAATTGTTTTTTCTACTCATAGTAAGGGGTAAGTATTCAAATTTCCAGTTCTCTGACTCATTTAGTGTGGCCAGCATGCTTGATACATAGCCAGTCAGCCAGACCAACTTAAAAACCTGGTGACAATTCTGGTTCATGGTTTCAAAAGACACAAAGAGGTTTGCAGATATTTTCTCTTTGGTGGAAAACACCAAAATCTGTCAAAAAATAGTTTTAATTTTGTTTATTTTTTCCTAAGAAAGGAAACCGGCAGCTGTACTTATGGCTCAGGGTGGATCCCAAGATTGGTTACTGGGGCGAAATTCTGGGATGGACACAGCTGAGGTCAAACATATTGACCCAATTATATCTGAACACTCAGCACCCTCCACAATGCTTGTCTCTCCATACGATCGACCACCTGCCCCACCATGACCATTTATATCTTCATACCTTCGAGCAAAAGTCATTCTAATTTCCAAACGAATTTCCCCCCAACCCCCAAATTTCATCTTCCTTACCCACTTGAAGTGTTATTATTCTGTAATTGTCTTTTGAAGAATTTCCATAAAGATAGCGTCAAAAGATGGCACCGCAGACTCTTGTTTATTTGTTATTGCATTGTTTGATATATTTTATTTTAGTCATTTTCTCTCCGTGTCTTCCTGTGGCATATTTTCTTCCATCAAACTATTGAATCCAAGAAGAAAGCGATGGCTTGGTGAGGGAAGTGGTTAGATTGCAAATTGAAGACAACTTTATGTATTTTTTTTTTTTGGGATGTAGAATTCTTCATTTGCAGGAAATCATCTTTACCATCTTAATCCTTCCCTTGATTCTCTTGAATTCACACCCACCAAAAATGATCTGCAGACAATGTTGGTAATTCCTGAGATTCCTGATCAGCCCAAGGCAAGGATAAGTGTATTCCTAGCAAACAAAGATGCAGAGATCTACTGATTGGAATTTCATCCTTGGTAAATATTAGGAAGCTAAGAAAAATAATCCGAAAAAGCTTCCTGGCTCTTAGAGCTCTAGCAGTGCCACAGATTGTCATATTGGTAAAAGTCAGCATAATAATGATCTGATATTTTTGGGTTACGTTTTTAGAATTTTCCATAAGGATAAAACCATAGGATGAGTTATATACAATATGAAGATTTATCAAGACATTTATCTATCATAAGCCATATATTTAACAATCATAGCCATCAAAAATATGTATAGTGATTGTATATGCATGTGTGTTTTGGTATTCCGGCTTATTCATTTCTTTTTAACTCTACTTTGGCCTTATTTTGACTGATTTATTATCCATAATCTTGATGTTTCTTTCCTCTATTTTATATGTTTTCCAGTGGGAAACACCAATGATGTCACAATAGAATATATACTCTGACCACATTTATACTTCATTGGATTTTTAGATTTTAAGATTTATCATGATATACATCTATCATAATCCATATAAATGTATGTATTTTAATGGTTATATACACACACTCAAATATATTTTGGTTATATACAATGATGGCCAAAAATGATATTACACCTAGGAAATAGGAGTCTTTCTTTGCCCGGATATCACTTTTGACCACCACTATATATATATATATATATATATATATATATATATATATATATATATATATATATGTGTGAGAAAAATTATAAATATACAATAAGCATGTAGATCTTTGTTAAAAAATACTCAATACCATCTGTAGAGTGATCACAAAATGAATGCAGATTTTTTCAGTGGTTCATTACAGATTGCACATTCTGTTTCACTTGAAGAAAATTAAAAAAAACATGTCATATATATTATGTACATGTACGTATATATATATATATATATATATATATATATATATATATATATATATATATATATATATATATATATATTTATATATATATATCTGAAAGCCAGACAACTCACCATTAATAAAATATTTTACGAAGTGGGATAGGGTATTTTAAAGTGCCTATAATGGAAGTCGTAATACCATTGTGAGTTTTGAAATAATGGAATTGTAATCTAATGCATTTTGCAACGAATGTGTTGTCATGGGAAATAACATCGTCAGAGTAAACAATTCATTTTGAATCGAAACAATAATACTGCGCATTACTCAATCCTATTTAAAAACCTTTCTTTTCACCACTATTGCAATGAGCATCGGCCTTTTAAATCTTCCCTAAAGATGACCTATGATGGTCGAAAGTGCTTGAAGAACTACAGTATGAACTTTGGACACCCAGTGAAAAAACAACTTATTCGCAAACAAGAAAAATTAATAAAAAAGTTGAATCGAGAGAAACTATCCGTCATACTTACTGAAAGTTGCTTGAAAGAAAAATTGCTGCCAATACATACATATATATATATATATATATATATATATATATATATATATATATATATATATATATATATATATATATATATGAGAGAGAGTGGGGTAGCTATTGGTGTAAGCGTGCACGTATATCTGCAGATGTAAACTATTTTTGACAAGTTAAATGACGTGTATCATTTTGTAAGCTGTCGTTTCATAGTGAAACTCATCATTTTCTCAGAATGCCGAATTCCCCCAAATTGGTTTGCACTGGAAATGACGAGGAAGCGGAATATTATCTCAAAGACACCAGATAACATTTCACAGATAATAGTGACAATTTTGAAATGGATCCCAATATATAACGTACTGTACATGCTGCTATATAAGCAAGCAAAATTGCTTCCTGTGTTGCGAGCAGTGGTAGAATCAGAGGGATATGGTGTATACCTATTCCTCGATTTCCGATCCCAAATTTAGCAATATTAAAAAAAATGGCTCATGGAGGCTTACAGTGCCTTGGAACCCCAAGCAAGGGTTCACTTCGACCATCCGTAATGGACATCTCTGTGATCTCTTTATATAAATCCTAAATACTGTCTTACTATACACCTGGTTCCTAGAACCCATTTCTACCACGAGTTGCTTGAAACATGAGGCAATGATTTTGTCTCCATTTCTTGGATGATCCATAGACAGCCAATCATTTTTTTATGTTGGTTTTTGTAGGGCTAAGGTGCTCGTCCGACACTCAAGATAGACTGTTCACCTGATTGTTTGTTTTTCTTATAAGCCAGTAAATTACGACTATTGTACACGTGTGAATGTGTAAAAGATATAGCAAGTGATAAACATTTTTGTATTCTTCATCTTTGCTTGTGAAAATAAAGTATGTCATTATCGTATTGCGACCAGTAAAAAATCATCGGCAAAAAGCCATAATTTCAGCTTCGAAAAATGTCACTACTTTGGCTTCTTTTTTGACACATTTAACCTAACGTCTTTTAGCAGCATGCCGTGTTATGGGTGATCAATTAAAAAATTGGATTAAGGGGGTAATCAATGAATAAGTTACTGATCTCATATTATTTCATAGTGATTAGTAAAAATATCCGAATTAAAAAACAACAACAAGCTAGTGTGAACGCAGCCAGACACAAACTAAGAGATCAATTTTGCATAAACTTACAATGTAAATTGAACCCCTCCCCCATAAAACTTATTTTTTGGGAAGAATTAAAAAACAAAACGAAAAGAAGCTGTTTTTCCCTACTCATAGAGTGTGTGTGCAAAAATTTCAAGTTTCATGAGTTTCTACTGTGAATGGTTAGGGCAGAGTGAATAACCTGAGCCTTGGTAGTGTTGATAGATAATTGCAGAATTACTTACTTTATAACCCTTGAACTCTCCTCTTATTTGGTCTTCTGAAGTATCAACTGCTTCCCAGATAAAGTGTGCTTCGTGGGGCTGCAGAGTGAAATGTGGATCAAGTCTAAAGTCTTTAGGTCGATTTAGTGGACCTGCAAAATATTCAAGAAGAGAAAAAACAAAATATTAATAAACAGAACGTCCATTTCAAAGAAATAATATCCAAAAAATACAACAATGATTAATACAATAACGAAAAATCTTGTATAAAAAAAACCCACATCACTATTTTGTCTGTTTGTAGGTTGGTTTATGTCATGCTCAAGCAACCAGAAAGAGAGAAAAGGGGTAAAATAAATGTATCCGTGTGTTTTCATTATCCTCTGCTAACGATTACTCGGTGGTAGCATACAAAAAATCCATTAAATATAAGCATCTCTGTTTTTCTGATATTGACTCAATCGCGAGCGTGCGTTGGTGTGCTTTAAATTTTACGGCCATATGACCATTACCTTTGTTTAATTTTGACTTATTAAAATCAATATCTTATAACCTTCAAAATCATACATGACTTTCCTGGATTTCTTGGAAAATGAGAAAACTTGAAACAGTCCATTATATCCTAGCCACCTTCACTTTGTAACCTTAAGAAAAAAACAGATGTGAATGAATTTAATTTTTACCCAATTGTGCTGCCTTATTGTTTTAAAATTAAGAGGCTAGGGGATATTGGAAACTTTCATTCGAGAGAAGAGAAATAAACAGAACGAAAATATTAATAAATAAAATAAATGAATAATGTTTTTTAATCAAGGATCTTATTGCGAAAACAAGTTATTTGAAAATTCGTCATCAATAGTTGTCAAGACTTCCGAAAACAAATTAGGCATTTTTATTAATAAAGGCGCTAAATGACGTTTAAAATGATTCTAAGACGTTGATTTTTGGTCGATTTGTTTTGTCTTTTGTTGATGATTTTTATCTTTTGATCGAATGCTTTCTGTTTTGCTTAGGATAAAATTAAACTTGACAAGAATTTTCGAGGAGAAAATAAAACGCAGGTTTAGATAAAAACCAAAACGCAGTTCGAAAATTCCTCAAACTTGGAACTTCCTCTTGTTTTCGTATTTATTTATTGAGTTCAAATCTTCTTTAATTGTATTTATGCTGCTCAAATTTTCTTTTCTTTTTATTTAATCTATTGAGTTCAAATGTTATTGTATTTTACCTAAAGTCCTTTGTGATTGCTAAAATATGTCCTTTCGCAATGACAAACAAGTGAATTGAACTTTCGTCAGGAGATGAGAGATGAGGGTGGAGAAAAGCAATGGAAGATGAAGACAGAAAACGTAAAAAAGACTTCTGGGTGATATGGCAGAGAGAGAGAGAGAGAGAGAGAGAGAGAGAGAGAGAGAGAGAGAGACAGAGAGAGAGAGAGAGAGAGAGAGAGAGAGAGAGAGAGAGAAGGTTACACGTTACTAGACAACTGCTGGACACTATGACTAAGAAGGTGGATCCCCAGAGATCACATGCGACATTGAAGCCGGGAACAATTTTTTTTTTTGATTGAAAACGATTTAGACAAGTGCAGGGGATACTGGTGTCGCGACGACCACGATCGAGAGGTTGGGGGGAAATGTCTATGCCTAACGATGGACGTTAAAAGGCTGATGATGATAATCATCATCATCATCATGACATACAAAATAATCTCGCGAGATAGCGTAAGGAATGGAATAAGACAAAGAGAGAGAAAGAAATAGAGTGAGTATGAGAGGGAATCACAGAGAGTGAAAGAGAAAAATTTATCTTGGGGTTCCTGCCGTCTCATATGGCCCACAATAGTCAATAGACTTCCACTGCTACTCTAATTATACGTTTTTCATAAATGTTTGATTAAGATCTAATTAATCCTAAAAAGAAGGGTTTATAACCAATACATCCTCCCAATAGTCACTTATGGAGCTGAAACATGGAACCCAACCAAGAGACAGATCCGCAAATTGAGAACTATGCAACGTGCACACGAGAAAAATATGCTGGGTCTTACATGGAGAGACCACAAGACAGCACAGTACATCTGAGAAAAGACACAAGTCAGGGACATCGTAGAATCCAGTAAAAATCTCAAATGGCGGTAGGCTGGCCATATTGCAAGAATGGCGGACAATCGATGGACATCACGACTCACGACATGGATCCCCTGAGATCACATGCGCAACCGAGGCCGGCAGAATATTAGATGGAGAGACGAGCTAGACAAGTTCAGAAAGTACTGGCTCCGCGACGCCCAAGATGGAGAAGTGTAGCGAATCCTGGGGAAGGTCTATGTCCAACGACGGACGTTAAAAGACTGATGATGATGATGATGATGATGATGATGATGATGATGATGATGATGATGATATGCAACAGCAAAAGAATGTAATTCTTCTCATCTTTTTAGTTAACCTTACTTGTGTGCATACAAGAGAACGCATCTCTGGATTCAATGACGATAGATATTGTCCTATTGTTTGTGATCGAGGCCTTTTGGACAAACTTCTGGTCATTATTGGGACCATGGAAAAACTATGGATGTTGTTCGTAAAGAAATATGAATGTAAACACTAGACCATTAACAAGTGGACCCTATTTATATTCTCTAGATCCAGACATACGTTATCTCGTACATGAACAAGATAATTCAACTAAAAAAAAAAAATTAAATAAATTCTATTTCTGTTTCCTTCAATCAAACATATATTAATGAAAAACTGATGCCTAAATATACATTGTTTACACATGTTATATACTTTTGACTGTGATCGATGGTGGGACAATGATGAAATCACTGGTAGTCGTTATAGGGTCATAATCCAACATATTCACACTGTAGCCAAGACACTAGTCTAAAAGATAATTGTCAGTGTCCCGACTTTAATCATCAATAAATGTCCCATTAATATGTCACTGTGTCGGACCGAACTTGATAAAAATCTGTAGTTTATGGCAAAGAGTGGTACAAAATAGTATGCTACCATCCTTAACTACCGACTCGAACATTACGGGTGGCTGGCACATACCTACCATCTCTGCTTTTCTTTGCAGAGACAACCTACTCTCAAATCGATCGAATATTGATTACATTGGTATCTTTTTGAGATATTTCTTCTTTTTATTAACCAGAATCGAGATTTTATGAGTTGGACATTCGAGAAAGTGTTGAGACTTAACAGACCACGGCGTTACTGGGGTCTGAGAGGATACTGAGAGGGGTGCTGTTATCCAGTCTTCAGCAATGATCACCAGATATCTGGTGTGAACTTGCAGATAGATAGATGGATGGATGTAGTAGTAATAGTGAAAGTGATAGGTCTGGTTAGTCACTCAATAGAAAACATCATGTGGTCAACGTATTTTGGCATCATGCTGTGTTGTTGGTGATCAATTAAAAAATTGGAAAAAGTAGTGATGAATGAATGTTACTTCTCTTGCCTTGCTGAGGTCTTCGAGAATACTGGGGAGAGTGCTGGGGATTTGAGGCAACTTTCTGTCACTCAGTCTTCAGTGATAACCGCCGAACATCTTGTGCGAACATGTAACTGCATGAATGCAATAATAGCTATCAAGGGAAGGTTTAGCCATAGCGATTGATAGTGACAATAGTTGCTGTATTCCTGACGCCGGAAGCGTGAGGAGGGATGTTAAAATCGTATTAACATGGCTCAAATAATTTATCCCAATCCTTGAGTCGAGAATTGTCAGAATTGTCAGATCAGGGAAGTTTCAAACTAACCGATTAAAATAAATAATAAATAATGAGCCGATGAGAGCTGGACGGTTTAAGAACGGTAAGCAGTGGTTAGACTGCGGGATACTCTTGGGTAGACGGGTGATCAGTGGAGACCAATGTACGGAAAATGAACTGGCTATGTTGTGGAGGGATCAGAATGAGAGCTGCTGACAGATGATGACCAGGAGAAAGACCAGGGAGACGAATGCAGGGGTAGAGTTTACCGGAGGAGGATGAGGATGGTTGGACTTCGGAGACAGGGGACTGTCTGTACTGAGTTTGTCACAACGGGATAAGCCTTTAGAGATCTATGAATTCGCCATTGTTTGAATTACAATTATTGAAGTAGATCAATTCGACATTCTTTGTTTCATTGCCTCTCCTTCCTCTAACCACACAGACACACACACACTCTCTCTTTCCCTTTGTCTGATCTTCATGGTCTCTTTCTCACTTTCACCGACTTGATTTTCACCCTCTCTCATCTCATCATCCCTTCTTCTTACGCCTCCTTACGGACTTTATCTCACTCTCTCTTTCAATCATTTAGTCCTTAATAGAGAGGGAACATCTCACTCACTCTTTATATCTCTTTCACCCACTCGTTCCCGCTCTCTTACATTTATATCACTCTCACACACCCATTTCTCTCATTGCCCTGTTCTACAGAGAAAACTGATTATTGTGAACACAAGGTCTTCTTGATAACAATAACCGGCTGATAACATTAAGAGATAAAAGTCATGACCATCATGAACCCTTGGATCACATTCAAGTATCTAGGGGATAAAAAACGTTTTGTCCCCCAAATCTAATCACTTTTTTACTATAAAAAATTCCCCCGACACATAATTTATGCACGCCAAATTTGGTTGTACCTTTTCAGAGTTTTAAATCAGGTAATAGTTACGGGGTAGGCGTGAACACAGGCCCAATAATTTTTTTTTCTCAAAAATTCATAGACTTTTGACTTTGAAACCTTCCCTTACGTCCATTAAGGATGCATGCCAAATTCGGTCGAGCTGCGCCAATGTTTTGGTGGTTTTTATTGTATAACAAACAGATTCCCCTTTTCTCTCTCTCTCTCTCTCTCCCTCTCTCTCCCCCCCTCTCTCTCTCTCTCTCACACACACACACACACAAGTGGATGGACGGGCTGAAGATGATCGCAGGACAAAATCCACTCTGACAGAGCCTGTCAAGAATCCTTACTAAAAAGGAATCCAGCCTTGGATTAATCCCCCGGGAAAAATATTTACATAAAACTTTCAAGTCATACATTTTTTCTCAAATTTGTAAAGACTATGAATATTTTATTGTGAAACGACTTCTTCAAGATGAGAGTAAGGAAGAGGAGAGGAAGGGATGGGAAGAGAGTGAGAGAAAGACATCGATTGCAAGAGAGAATGAGACGGGAAAGAGAGGGAGAGAGAGAAAGGGAAGAAAGAGATGGGAAGAGGGAAAAAAACAAATAACAAAATGAATGAGTCCAATCAGAGGCGCAGCTTGAGATTTGGGGTCCTGGGTGACTTTGCTCTAGAAGGGGCCCCTTCCAATGTTTATTAGAATTCGTCAGAAGAAATGCAGTAAATGGACTACTATTCACGAGGTTTTGTGGACCCCGTCCATTATGGCCTCAGGGGTGCTTCCAAAACAGCTCCCGAGCTCAATTGTCCGAAACCCCCCTTGGTGACACCAAATGTTCCGCACTTTAAAAACAGAAATCGAATATTGGACACCGGCAATATTTGCAGACATCAGCTTCAATTAAAAGAGACAGACAAAGACATTAAAATGTCTATAGACATCAATTTATGTTTCGGGAGAGAGAAGGAGAGAAGAAGACGACAGGTAGACAGACAGAGAGAGGGGGAGGGAGAGGGAGAGACAGAGAGAGAGAGGGTAGATAGGAAGAGAAAGAAGGAAAGAGCGGATGGGAGAGGGAGAGAAGAAAGTGGAGGAAAAGAGTGGGCGGCTTGGGAAGCGAGAAGGAGAGTTGAGGAACAGACTGTGAGGGGCGGTCGAGGCAGGTGGGGAGAGAGAGACAGAAGGAGGAAAAGAGAGTGGGAGAAGTCGGGTAGATGGGAGAGAGATATGGAGAGTGCGGACTCGATGGGGAAAGAGAATGGTTCGAAATATTTTAAGCACTCAAATGTCTTCTGGCATTCGACTTCAGGTATGAAGAAAGGCAAAAAAAAAAGAAAAAAAAAGTCCGGCATTATAGTTTTCACTAAATTTACTTCTGAGACTTTGTCGCAGGAATTTTAAATTGCTTCCAATGTTGTGGAAAACGTTATTCCTCCATTTTGTTTCTGTGTCGTCATTTTTTTCTCCTTCCTCTCAAAGATGTTTCCTTTTTTTGTTCTTTTTTTTCTGGTTCCATCCCGGTTCATTTGATTCCGTTTGACTGAGAATTCTTCAAATTCACTTCTTTCGTGAGTGAGTGAATTATTTTCCTAACTACTAATGTAATTTGTACAGCTCGATAGCTCATTGGTTAGGATAGCTAGATTGAAAACGACACTGAGGAATTGTTCAAAGCCCAGAATTGGACACAGAAAGGTCTTTAAAATTACGATTGATGTACTGCCTGTATCCACGGATTTTCCACTGGTGTTGATAGTAAATTATTTTCCTAACTACTTATATAATTTGTACAGCTCAACGGTTAGAACAGCCATACTGAAAAATGGCACAGAAGAACCGCTCGAAGCCCAGAATGAAACGCAGAAAGGGTTTTAGATATAGTTTGCCCATTCTGTTAACGAACTACAATATCTTACTGATATTCACCAAATGTTTGGCCGTCTATCTTCGTTGGCAAAACTGAAGAACAACCAGAGTTATAGTTGGTAAATTTTCTGCCGTTACGTATGGAGCATGTTTTAAACATATTTAGAATAATGAATAAAAGGTTATGGGCAGTGTGAATCCTCACGGACACAAACTAAGCAACTAATTCAGTATAAACTTACATTGCAAAAAGAATACCCCTCACAAAAATCCCTATTTTGGAGGGAACTTGAAAAAATAAAACAAAACAAGAAAAAATGTCCCGATATAAAAAGCAAATATTTAGATTTTTTTAGCTTTCTAGATCCATTGGTGAAGCCTGTTTTCGTGATATATATATATATATATATATATATATATATATATATATATATATATATATATATATATACATATTTATATATGTATATATATATGTATGTATATATATATAAATGTATATATATATGTATGCGTATATATGTATATGTATATATATATATTAGTATATATGTATATATATATGTATGTGTATATATGTATATGTATATATATATATATATATATGTATATATGTATATATATATATGTATATATGTATATATATATATGTATATATGTATATATATATGTATATATGCATATATATATGTATATATATATATATGTATATGTATATGTATATATATATATATATATATATATATATATATATATATATATTGTCAGCCAACCAGCCAGACCATCTTGAAAATTTATAGAAACCTATGATTGACAGTTTTGTTTGGCAGTTTCTAATTGAATGAAAATCTATGAACGTTAAACAAACGATGCAGAATGTAAGAAAATCAAGGTAAAATTGATATATAGCTACAACGAGACAAAATTGGGTTTTGGGATAAATTACGATATCAGCGACATTTACGAGAATGAATTGGATATTATATTTCGGGATAAAATAGGAGAGAGAAATAGGGAATGGATAAAGAGGAAGTGGGGAAGAAAAGGTAACGTTAGATGAGAGAGAAGGAAAGGGCATCAGATTGAGAGAAAAAGATAATGAAAATGAGGGGTGGGATTAAAGAAGATAACAAGAGATGAGAGAGTGTCAGAGAGAGGGAAATTCATGAGGTAAGAGGGAGAATTAGAGGATGGATAAAGAGGGAGTGTGATAGAGGAGGTAACCAGAGTGAGAGAGGGGGAAAAAGATAATATAAGGGAGATAAATAGAGAATAAATAACGAGGGGTGGAATTGAGGGAGAGAGAGTAAGGGGAAAGGGACAAAATAATAGAGAGAAATAAATTGATAAAGAGAGAGGGGAAAGGTAACGAGAGATAGAGAGAGAGAGAGAGAGAGAGAGAGAGAGTGAGAGAGAGAAAGAGAAGGAATAAGAAAGAACAGGGGAACAGAAGATGGATCCAGAGGGAGTGGGATAGAGAGGGTAGAGAGCAGTGTGAGAGCTTATACTCTGCCTCCACCATTGTCAAGGGGAAAAAGCTGTGTCCTGATCTGCCAAAAATTTAATCACTTCTTGCCTTGCCCACCACCTTTTTATTTCGATTTCAATGTCTTTCACTAACTTTATTAATATAGAAAGAAATAAAGATAACACATGGTGCAAACGATACAGATTGATGCCATGAAGATAGCAAACACAGTAGGAAAAGACTAGAGTAGATGGAAAGATGAGATCGGAAATGTTGTAGGTAAGACTTGGCAGAGGTTAGAACAATTTTGGTCGACAGGTAAAGAGCTTGGAAAGAACTTGGTTAAATCTTGTATGAATAAAACAGAGAGGGGAGTGACCTCGATCCCATGTTTCTTTGAGAAGGCTCTTTGTCGGCCATGGGCACACTCCTGTTATAAGGTGAGGGTTGGGGTCCAAGAGAGCTAACTGCGCTATAACCAAGTCACGACCAATTTAGCCATTTTGGAGCTAGAACTAGCAATTTTGGAGTTTGATCAATAACTTGAGGGCCTTTGGTCCATTTGCGTTATAACGCAAACTGCTCCATAACGAACAGCGTTACAATGGGGGAGGCTTGTATTTTGTTTTCAGTCAGTTTACGATAAAGGAAAACATAATAAGAATAACAATATTTCCCCCTTTCGATTGGAGTGGGTTGGGAAAGGGAGGGAGGAACGAGAAGTGAGGAGGAGGTGAGAGAGGGGAAGTGGGATGAAGAGAGAAGAACGCAGACAGAAGAAGAGGGGGTTGTGAGAGGTAAGTAGAGCGGGTGAGAATTGGAGGAGACTGGGGTGACCATGAAAGGTCGAATAAAGATGAAACAAAGTTGAGATAGACATGAATAGATTGACGTTGATAGATAAGTAAGTACAGCTTGAAATAGCTTGCTTGCTAGTTAGCTTCAGATATGGTGGATTGATAGAATATATGAATATTATATATATATATATATATATATATATATATATATATATATATATAATGTTTTTGCAATTTGCAAGAATACCGAAAAGAAACAGATTGACGGTTACTGAAGAGTGTGTAAAGCACAAAATGTTGACATGCACCGGATAATTCATCTTCGTAAGTCATATATATATATATATATATATATATATATATATATATATATATATATATATATAATGTGTACTGTGAAGAGTGAGACAGAC
Organism: Thysanoteuthis rhombus; assembly: GCA_963457665.1. Lineage (NCBI taxonomy): Eukaryota > Metazoa > Mollusca > Cephalopoda > Oegopsida > Thysanoteuthidae > Thysanoteuthis > Thysanoteuthis major. The sequence continues at coordinate 7,656,483 of OY735238.1, read as the reverse complement.
TCGGGAGTAAAGTGTTTTGAGGTAAGGTTTATTAATTCTTAGATGTAAATTGTCCAGACATGTTTCGGGATTCTTCTCATCTTCAGTGGTGTGTGCTGTGTGAGTATGTGTATATATATGTGTATACACACACACACACACATATATATATGTATTTATATGTATATATATATATATGTGTGTGTGTGTGTGTGTATGTAAGAGATTGAAATGGCTGGTTGGATAAATACATAGATACGTATATAAACAGATTGATAAAAGAGGGAGCGAGACTCCAAAGTGGATTTGTTTGTTAAAAATCTCATTTATTTTCATTTAAGAATTCGCCCATAAAAAAAAAGAAAAATTCTCAAAGTTCCATTATTCTTTTGGTTTTGGCAATTGGAATATCGCAATGGAAATGGTTTAGTCTCAAGAGGGATGCCTGTTTTTTTCTCTTATTTCAGACTTTATTATACTGACGTAGAACGGTGTTTTTGTTTGAAAAAAAATCATTTGTTCTAAAAAAACAGAAAACAAAGAAGAGTTTATGAGTAATTTTCTCCGAAATAAGATTTAAGTTAGATTTTTATAAGAGAGATCACTTGAAATGTTTTCGTTCGAAAGCAGGTCTAAATTGGTTTGTGAGGGTTTGAATTATTGAAAATCCCCAACCAAAACACAATAAAAAGCCATTTTGGCTCATGAAAGTTTTTTTCTTTATAGGAACGCTCTACCTTTGCATGGTGAACACACACACACACACACACACACACACATGCGTACGCACACACACGTATAGATAGATATTCTCGATTTTGTCGTTACTGTTATACACAGGCATTTCGATCAACGGACAACTGTTTTTTTCTGTTTCCATCTTGCCTCCATAGACAACTAGAGTGTTGTTTCATGGGGTATTTTCGTCTTATTTTTCAAAAGGCAGCGTGAAATTAATCAGTAATAACAAAATTGTTAATATCTATCTATCTACGCTATTTCAGAACACAGTGCAGCGTCAACCCCTGAAAACAGTACAGGTTTGTAAATAAGTTTGCACCCAAATGATGAGAAGAAATATTCATTTTTCAGAATAATCACCTTCCTTGTTAATGCACTTAATCCAACACTTTTCTATTGACCATACCGATGGAATGCTATGCATCGAAAATGACAGATCACCCTTCAGTTAATGTCTGTGTCAGAAGACTGACATTGATTCTTTAGTGAATCATTGCCCGTCGTTTGTATGTGTGTATTATGATGACGACGACGATCGCAGCCCCTCAATTCCACTAGTATGGCGGTTTCTAAGGGAGCCCACTGTCGTGTATCTTGCATGTAGTAGCGTTTGTATTCCCAGATGGTCACCCATCCGGGTAATGACTAGGTAAGACGTCACTTAACTTTCGTGATCTCATGATAACCTATGTATCCTATGTGATTTGGTCGTAAAGCGAGATAGGACCAACAGTTGCAACAAGAGAAGCCATACGAAGAAATGTATTTATCACTTTAGTCTCTCGTTTTTCAGTTTTCTGTCAAAAGGTTTCTTCCGGAAAAAAAAAAACGACTCCAAGATGAGAAAAGATGATTACCCGCCCCCCGTATAAAAAAAAAGAAATTCATTATAAAAGAAACCAGAATATAGCCGTCAGAAAGGACGGGTTTTAATCGACACTCAGAAACCTAAAGCTATTTTATTAGGTAATTTATTTTTAATAATACAAGTCTCATAGCAAGTTGTTTTAATGTGTGGTGATTAGACAGAGTCGAGAGTTTCTATGACGTCATTTTTATTACGTCATAATTGGGGAATGAATCAACCAGCAAGATCATCCCATTAGCAACAAACAAATAAATAAGCAGAAAAATTTGCATATAAGCTCATTATGAAATTAGATCCTCTTGATTGAAGACGTGACACGTTATAAATTCTCGAGGCTTTATTTTATCTTCCATAATAATACTATTCAGCTTCTTCGCCTATTCCAATGAAAATAGAGAATCATCTGTATTCGGTCGCGTCTTTCTGTCTCTCTGGCCACAGAACATCTCCAAACTCAATGAGTGGATTTCTATGATTTTTTTTTCGAAACCTTGAGCTATCGGGTAAAGAAGAGTTTATTTTCTTAGCGGATCCAGGAATTCTTTTTTGATCTAGAGACATTTTCCTACCCGTCACAAATTTCAGTAATCACATAAGGTTAACGCTTATATAGTTTGATGAGATGGTAGGAAGAGAGATAGTATAGAAAATAAAGTTAGGTTGTTTAGTTAGAGGATATTAGGAAGGGAGAAGGTGAAAAGGATGTTAGGTAAGTTTAATGAGATGGTAGAAAGAGAAAGATACATACATATATATACATATATATATAAATATATATATATATATATATATATATATTTATTTATATATATATATATATATATATATATATATACATATATATATATTTATAGGATAGAAGAGAACGTTAGGTAGTT
>OY735238.1:7501517-7649017 GCA_963457665.1 Thysanoteuthis rhombus | reverse complement strand
CTCTGTGCACTGATTGCAAAATGGATGTGCGCGAGTAAACAGCTTTAGAGAGAACTATGGAAATGACCCCAGCCTATCAAGACACCACCTTTCCATCTTGCCACCGTTCCCAAAGAACGAATACCTTTTTCGTATCGTTCATCGTACAGGAGAAAAGCGATTCCGTTTTGCTGGTAAAATTGGTAAAGTTTGGAATTGGAAAAGGGAGATCTGGTAGGAAGAGGAGAGGAAGAAAGTGCCATTGGGCATAGAAGAATTTCGGTAACTAGGCGAACTTTGGCACTGATAAGATAAAGAGACGGTCGTCGAACATACCAGAACTGTCTGGTTGTTTCTGGCAGTAGAATTATTGGAAATTTTAATGTAAGGTCTTCCTATGATGCTTTAGGCGGTCTTTTATGCTAGTATTGAACGGTTTCACACACATACATATTTCTCATTACTATGGGAGCGTATAGGTATCTATATTAACACACATACGTTTTATTTTATCTTTCTTACATAGCTTTGACATTTCTACACTACTTTTGGTGTGCATGTGTATTTTGAGAGCGTAAGTGTGCCAAATACATTATACAATAATATAAAGAGGTAGATTTTCTTTACGTTTTAAGATATACGTTCAAAGACATACATGTACACACCGTAGGTATTAGAAACCGCCAACCAAAACTGTCAACATAGGTTTCTCCAGTTTTTTAACTGGTCTGGTTGACTATGTATGTGTGTATGTATGTATGTATGTATGTACGTAGTTGGCGGGCTGACATTTAAACATTTATTCCATATTATGTTTTGGAAAAACGCTTTCTTTGTTTTTTTGAAAATCTCCCTCTAAATAGATTTTTTGGGGGAGGGGAGGCAATTTCCAATGTAAGTTTATGCTAAACGTATCCCTTTGTTTATGTCTGGCAGCATTCACGCTTGTTTTTTTTTGGGGGGGGGAATTCAGAACTGTTTTTTTCAGTGAGCACTACCCAACAAAAGACGAGAGATGTAATTTATTCATTGATCATGCCTATTTCCAATTTTTTAATTGATCATCCCCAGCATGATATGCTACCAAACGACCCTGGTTACGTGACAGTTTCTATTGAATGACTAACCAGACTCATTCTGTTATTTATTTGTGTTTTACCTCCCTTGAATTTGATCTACAGATAAATTTGTGATTGAGACAAAACTAAGAATGTTGGCTTCTGATTTTCCTCTGGCAACGAACTTGGAAGATGTGTACGTATTCATCCATGTTTGTCCGTCTGTCGACATGATAACTACAAGAGTTCTCAATGAATTTCAATCAAATTTTAGTGGAAGGGTGGACCCTAGAAAGAATTGACCTGAACGTAGTGTCTACATTGGATATGGGTAGAAGATTGTCCGAAAAGAACTTGATATATTCGTATCCTTGCTAAGTGAAATAGTCTAAATCTACTTATGAAACATACCATGTGATATTTCCTGCTAGTAATATTTATCAAGGGAGGGTAACCATTAAATGCTTATTATAGATTCATCTCCCTTATTTTTTTCCAAATCCGTATAAAATCTTAGTCCATTCTGAGTGAACGTGAGAAGATTCAGAGCTATGTTTTTGATATTTACGAATGCAAGCGAGATAACACACGTATCGTTTGTTTGACTTACAGGCTTGTTAAGTAAAGAGAAATTGCAAAATTATCTAAATACTGTCATATTTTGACGGTGTGGATAATATAGTAAAGTGAATATCAAATATTTATCGCCGTAACACAATCTTCCTACTCCGATTTCGCTTGTAAATATATCGATCTATCTAACTATCTGCATACACGCTGGGTGCGAGAGGGAGAAAAATTGTAATTGGTATTTTGTCTCAATGTTGAAAACGTTTTTTATGCATCATTCCCTTCTGTTAACATCTACAGTGAGTGCAAAAACTATCCAATGCTTTTCAAAAAGTTCATGTCGACATACATATTCAAAATTGACAAAATTTGGACCAAAGATTAAAAAATTCCCCCAAAACGTTGAACAATATAGAGCGCTGAAACATCACTTACAAAAATCAGTCATCGTTGGTCCAAATTCTGTTAATTTTGAAGCTTAATAAGGATGTTAAAATCAACTTTTTGAAATATAACAGACATTTTTGCACTCGAAAGGTCAATTTTAAGTATTATACCTTTTTGAAATACTTTCAAAAGTGTGCATATATATGTATGTGTGTGAGTATATATATATATATATATATATATATATATATATATATATATGTGTATATATATACGTATATATATATATATGTGTATATATATATATATACGTATATACGTATATATATACATATATATATATATACGTATATATATACGTATATATGAATACGTATATATATATGTACGATTATATGTATATATGCATATGTGTATACATCTATATACGTGCATATTTGTTTATATATGTATGCATACGTGTATATATTTGTATATATGTATGTATATGTATATATATATATATGCATATATGTATGTATATGTATATATATGTGAATATGTATATGTATTGTATTATATGTATATATATGTGCAAAATGAACTTGGAGACAAGGAGACAGCAGGTGTGTATCGTGAAATTGGTAACACTTTGGTACGTTTTTTCTACTTATTTGACGAATGGCAAAGTGTGAAATACTCTACTCTACGCACGTACACAAATGCCAAATATGGTGAACTGGTCTCTCCTTCACACCGATTGGTGCATTCACTGACACATGCACCAATGAACAGAACCAAAAATGTGACTTCAAAACAGTAAAGCACATCTGGGCACCGATTCACACTTACAAAAGGTACAAATGGAATCGGAATATATATATATATATATATATATATATATATATATATATATATATATATATATATATATATTATAAACTGCGTTATATTATTTTGAAACTATTTGAAACGATGATTATTACACGATGAATTTAGCCTAGACAACATAGATAGAATAAAGAAATAAAGAAAATGGGGCAGGTACAGGAATCAAAACTGCTACCGATGGGGTAGCCACTTATCCATTCTTTCAATAATATAAATGTCAGCATTGAAAGAAACAAATGGAGCAGATATAGACTGTGAATAAACTAAATGAGAATTTGGAGTTGAAGCAGTTTTTCGCATTACCAGCTGCTGTTAAGCTCAATGGTAAGAGCAACACTATGTTCAATTTCTCCAGCAGCCCCATCTTCTTCGTTTATACCATCTACGTTGTCTAGGCCAAATGATACATTCACCGTGTAATGACTGGAGATCATTTCAAATGAAGTTTCAATATAATATGACGCAATTTATAATCCTCTCTGTCGGATCATTTATCCATTTCTTGATAACATATATATGCATATACATGAGTACATATCTATATCTATCTATCTATCTATCTATCTATCTATCTATCTATATATATATATATATATATATATATACATATACATACACACATATTTATTCACATACATGTATATAAGTACGTACATGTATATATATACACGCGTATCTATATGTATATACATACACACACACATACATATATATATATATATATGTTTTAGATTTATCTTTTACCAATGAAAATATCACCTACTCACTATTTAGAACAATGGACTTCCACTTTAACAAATTCAGTTACTTTTTATCAAAACATTAGTTGAAATCGATAAAACTTATACTTTCATTTATTGACAGCTTTGAAGTAATTTTTTTGAATGACTAAAAATCGGCCTGTAGAGCTGAATTTTTATTTTGGAAGCTCAATTTTTTGACCTGATAGAATCTATAATGTTATTCTACTCGTTCCCACCTGAGTTAGATAAGAAATCAAGAATTAGAACTATATATGTATTGAATACGTGACATTCGAAAAATTACCACCATCATTAACTCTTATTCGTTTCTTGTCGTTTGCAATCTGGATTCAAGTCATAAGTACGAGTATGATTCCTATCTCTTTGCAGTGCTTAGTATTTCTCGTTGGTCACCGATCTAGGTACTGACCAGGCTCGTTATTGCTCAACTTTGGTGATCGTATGTGAAACGTTTTGTTCAACTCGATTTGGCTGTAACTTTTGCATTGTACAGAAAACACAGGAACAACGTGTTTCGCAAATATATCCTTGTTTGGAATGTTACAATTTCCCAGTTGTCATCATGTATGTCCCTCTTACCCGTACGTATCTACGTTTATATCAAACGGTTTGCAAGGTTATCTGCCATCGCTAGGTTCATAAAATTTTCAGGATCATCTCTAATCTGCAACCTGTAATTTCGTTTTGCCAGACGTTGTAAATGTAAGAATAAAAGATTTAAAAAAATAGTTACGTAACAATTATTTCGATCAAATTATGTTCTAACAGGAAATAGCGCTAAATTTCCCAAATAAGCCAAAGCTTTGAATAGGCAGTGAATGGGCTAATTTAAATAGTGTCAAGATTGAGAAAGATATACAAATTGAAACCCTCAGAGTAAAAGTATCTTGTAACGATTGCTCCAGAAAGTATAATGCCAGGCGTGGCTCCATTTAGAAAACTTGAAAACTAGAGAACCATGATCACGATAATTCTGGGAAGGATCTGGTTATGTTATCGTTGCATAGTATATTTTAATCAATAATATTAATTTGTACTTTCATTTTGCTCTCTGAGGTCAAGAGAGAAAGCTGACTGTCTGATCCTCTTGCTAATTTAGATGAAATTCTTATTTGTTTTCTTCAATAACGAGCAGTCAGTTTTTTGGCAACTACAGACTTTTGGGTGTTTCCATACTAATCAATCGAATTTTATTCGTTCATTTGCTTATTTTTCGTTGGTTTAAAGCTTCCTTTAATTTTCACCCTTTGTCTCGGTTTTTATTTCTTTATATATTTCATCTTCTTTTTCTCGTTTTAGAAAGAACTTCCATTCCTACTTTCACTTTCTTTTGTTTATTGGGTGATTCATTTGTACTTTCGTGTTCCTTTCTTTATCCACATACGTATTCTCTGTTTTCACTTTCAGTCCTTCATTAACACAATTTTTTACTTTCACTTTCCCTTCTTTATCGACACATTTATCCGGACACTTCCCCTCTTCATCTATACATTATTTTACTTTCACTTTCCCTTCTTTATTTACTCATTCATTGTTACTTTTACTTTCCCTCATTTATTTACTATTTTTTTTACTTTCACTTTACCTTTCTTCATTCACTAATTTATTTTTACTTAATTCTATTATTCGCTAATTTATTGTTACTTTTACTTTCCTCTCCTTATTTACTAATTCATTTTTTACCTCCACTCTCTCTTCTTTATTTGTTCACTTATACTTTTATGCTTATTTACTTGGTTTCACTTTCCTCTTCATTTATTCATCCATACTTCCACTTTCCTTCATCTATTTACTTACCTTTTTGTATTTTCACTTTTTTGCTTATTTACTTACTCGTTTGTACTTTCACTTTCATTTTTTTATTTACTTAATTACTTGTTCCTAGACGTCTCTTTATCTATTTATTTGTTCTTTCATTTTCCTTCACTTTTTTACATCTAGTTTCACTTTCTTTATTCACTTATCTATCCCTACTTCCACTTTCTTTTCTCTTTACTTATTTATTACTACTTTTCCTTCATTTGCTTATTTACCTATTTATTCGTTCCTTCGATTTCCCTTCTCTTTTATTTGTCTCCGTTTTTTCTCCTGTTTTACCATTTTCTTACAACTTTCATTTATGTTACTTACTGCCATGTTGTCTGTTCTTTCGTTTGTATTTTTCTTTTTCTCCCCTAGTTTCACTTTCACTTTCACTTTCATAATATATTTCTACTTTCTAGTTTCTTTTCCCTCCTCTCTTCATCTCTCAAATGACAGAAGCATTTGGCATCAGAATTCCTACCACCCCTTTTCACTCTATGGATTCACGCCAATAACCTCTTCATCATTCATTCAATTGGTAGCATAGCAGTATTCCTTAGCAGTGGCGGCCCACGTTCAGGTTCCCGTCCAACCGACAGGCGCAGCAAGTCCGTTCGGGTGGGGAGAGGTGAGAAGAATATCAGACTCCCATTGGAGGTACTTGGTAGGGGTGGGAACGATATAGGGGAGTTTGTTGAGATTGGAACTAAAAGACAAAGTGACATTAATCAAAGGATATAAAACTTGAAATATTTCTACGAATCTTTTCCATGCCAACGTGTTCGTTGGGTTGGTAGGAATAAAGAAACGTTCTTGTGCCAATGGTGGGTAGAAGGAAGAGAGGGTGTTAGGGTTCGGGAATGGGGTAGGGGGATTCTAGACTTCCGTTTGCGTTTTTCTTCTTCCTTTGCAAGAGGTTTCTTTTTATTTCGTCAAAGAACAGATAAATCAATATCAATGTCAGCAATTTTCTATTATATATATATATATATATATATATATGCACATGCATATAGATGTACATCATATATAGATGCTTATATACATGCACACACACACACACACACATATATATATATATGTATATATACATATATATATAAGAGATATTTACAGTTTTGTTGTTACTTTCAAGCCATTGCGATCAACGGACAACTATATATATATAAATGTGTGTATGCGTTTCCATATATGCTAATATGAATGCAATATTTTTCATCGACTCATATTTACACGGCATAAATCACTTTGACAGAGAATTTATCCTTTAATTGTTCATATGTGTGCATGTATGAATGTATATACTTTTGTGCTCTCTTTACCATCTGTATCTATACGCATTAGATTCTGATGAAATGGGACAACGGTTAGAAGGTATAGTAAGAACATAAACATAGTTAAATGAGATGACCCTTTTAATGCAAATCCGTTTAATAGCAACAACTGCTCACAGGGACCAAAATTCATAGTCCTGGTGTGTTCCAAGCAACATATTGATCTGCTGCAAACCAATCGTGAAGGAAGAAATGGCGTGAAGCGAGGTATACCCCCAGATGGTATATTCCTCTAACACTTGAAAGGAAGGGTAAAGGCATTCTGTTTGTGTCGTGTCTCAGATAGGTTTTGGAATTTTTCGTTTGTTAAAACACACATTGTTTTTTCTCTTGAAGATATTGATGGACTGTCAGATTCACACGAGGCCCAAACCCTTCCAACTTGATTTAAAACCAGCCTGAAAGTCGTCATAGATGTGTTAGTATTCTTGTATGTTGCAAGGGCAGTGTTATCAACTAAACATTTCGAATTGAGGCGAAAGATATTTCAAAACATCTCGAAACTTTTAGATTCTGCAAATATGTATAATCTAGTAAATATCATCACCATCGTTGACATCTTCAGCCATTAAACATTCTTCGTGGGATGCAGAACTTCCCCAATATTCGCCAGACCTCTCTGTCATGGGTGTTGTATAAGGAAAATATATTAGATATTTTTAATTATTTAAATGTGAATTTAAACTTTAACATCTTTTTTTATTAGAATATAACTCAATTTATGAAAATAGTTGCTCGTTTTATCAAAAAAGCATAATAAAAATCATGCAACTACCAATGTCTGACACCGAGACGCAACCAAGAGTATTTTGATTTAGATGAAGAACATCTAAATTGGCCACACCGAGCGATGAACATAACTCACATTCGGTATGTCAGTCAATGGCGGTAATTGTCGCCATAGATACTGGCACATCTAAAAAATTCATTGTATTACGAGCTCAGCTTAAATGAACTGGCAGCATCTATAAACCAGATGCGTAGAAATGTCCCCGGACCCCTGATTGAGAAAGGCCCTGAAAACTTCTGTCATAATAGTTCACCGACTGCATTTTTACGGACAAATCTCGCAAAATATTGCAGTAGGCCCCCTAACGGAGCCAAGACCCCGCCGGGTTCCCATATTTCTAGCTACGCCCCAGCTATAAACACACGTTATATTGTATTGCTTTATTCGGATTGATTATCTTATCTTCTGTCGTTTTCTTGATATGACGCTTCGATCGCTGCATACTATGGGAGGCCGGAGAGTATAGCGGTCAAAACGTCATGACAAGATAAGTAATCAGAACAGAGCACAACAACGGATAACGCTTCATCTAAAAATATTCGAACAAAAATAGGAAGTAGACCACTACATCTACTTAGGACAACGAATCTCCATGAGACCCTCAAAAGAAGAAATCAAGCGAAGAATCACCCTAGGATGGCAAGCCTTTGTCAGAGCTAGCTCGATCTTCAAAAATAAGAAGATCCCATTAATCCTAAAGAGAAGGGTGTATAACCAATGCATCCTCCCAATAGTCACTTATGGAGCCGAAACATGGAGCTTAACCAAGAGACAGACCCGTAAATTGAAAACCATGCAACGTGCACATGAAAGAATAATGCTGGGTCTCACATGGAGAGACCAGAAGACAGCACAGTACATCCGAGAAAAGACAGGAGTCAGGGACATCATAGAATCCATTAAAAATCTCAAATGGCGGTGGGCTGGCCATGTTGCAAGGATGGCAGACGACCGATGGACATCACGACTCACGAAATGGATCCCCCGAGATCACATGCGCAACCGAGGCCGGCAGAATATTAGATGGAGAGACAAGCTAGACGAGCTAGACAAATTCAGGAAGTACTGGCCCCGCGACGCCCATGATAGAGAAGTGTGGCAAATCCTGGGGAAGGTCTATGTTCAACGACGGACGTTAAAAGACTGATGATGATGATGATGGTGGAGACTTAAATCTTCTTAACTTACATTGTTTCTTTTACTTATCCCTTTTCCTTCCGTCAATTCTCGTCAATTTCTAACATTAAAAACAAAAACAAAACAAAAACAATAACGTATGTACACGTCAAATCGTATGCAGAAGTTATTAGTCAATTGGTGGACTAAAGCCTTTTCCATCTCCTTCCATGACGGGCGTGATCACACTAATCTCTGTCGTGTCGAAACGGCAAACATTTCTATCTTGTAATGTATCTTGTGTGTCTGGTCTGTTGTTCCTTCCTCACGCCATGAGCCCTGCCCATCTGAGTTTTTGTTGCTCAATTGCTTGTACGATATTCTTCACCCTGGTCCTCTCCAGGGTCCATTTTTTCTCCAATCGGTAAGAGTTATTCCTAATATCGCCTTCGCCATTTCCCTCTTGGCTTATATATAAATAATTCCGAATTGGGATATTTACTTATACTTATATTTACACACAATATATATGCAGTCACACATATGCATACCCGTGCGCCTATATATATATATATATATATATATACATACACACATATATATATATATATATATATATATATATATATATATATATATATATACATACATGTATATATATATATATATATATATATATATATATATACACGTATATCTATACACACACACCTCCTTCGCCTCCCACTCTGTTTCTCTCTCTCTATATGTATGTATAACACAATATGTAAGCAGTCACACTTATACATACCTGCGCACATACATATATATATATATACCTCCCTCACCCCCTCTCTCTCTTTCTCTCTCTCTCCCTCTCTCTCCCTCCCTCTCTCTCTATCTCTCTCTGTCTGTGTCTCTCTGTCTCTCTGTCTGTCTCTCTCTCTATATATATATAACCATGCATATCTATACATGCAGACTCTCACAAATACATATTAAACGGTAGTTCACGTTGTCGAATGCTAATATCCTTTACTTATCAAGTTGAGGGTAATATTTAGACCTCTGCCTACCGTGAGGGTCCCGGTAGCTCAATCCGTTAGCGCAAACTTGGGCTAGATAGGTGTTCTTATGGAAAGAGATGTGGATTCAAATCTCACCGGGGGCTCATCTTACAATTTCCCGCATACATTTCTAAACACGCTCACTCGCGATTATCAATAAGTTTGTTGCCCAAGGAAATGATAAGCTTTAATTCATACAACAAATATCTATTTTCAACGTAATCTTCTTCCTTGTGAATGCACTTAGCTCTGTGGTGAATACCACCAATCTGCACATTATACAGTGATACATAAACATATGCATACACACATTTATACATATGTGGACATATATATATATATATATATATGTATATATATCACACACACATTTGTAGATATGTATACATACATACACACATTTGCACATATGTATACCCACACACACACACACTTGTGCATATGTGCACAGACACATATCACACACATTTATACATATGTATACACACTAACGCACACACACACACACACACACATATATATATACATATTACACACACATTTGCACAGACATGGACACATGCGTACATATATGCACACACATACGGATGCATATATATATATATATATATATATATATATATATATATATATATATATTACACACACATTTGTAAATATGTATACACACATGCATTTGGACACACATGCGCACTTACTGACATATACTTATACACACATTTATAGATATATGCACAGACATGGACATACGCATACATATATTACACACACATTTGTATATATGTATAAACACATGAGTGTATACATGCTCACGCTCGCATTATATACATATACATATACATATATATATATATATATATATATATATATATATATATATATATATCTTTTAATCCAACATACCATAATTGGTTTTGTGTACGATTAATATCACAGGTCTAATTCAAACGTCGTATGTGCATTCGCGTAACAGACTCGAATGCTGCGTGTGCATATGAATTCAATAACAACTTCGGAAGAAAATTGATGGCTTCTTCGAGATGGCATACGTCACCCCGGACTCTGACCCATCGCTCAGCCGAGAATCCCATTCAGTATCCCCCGCCCCCCAGACTTTGACTAAACCCCACCCCAACGCACGCGAAATTGAACAGTTAGGTCCGAGTTCAGCACAGCAAGACAAACAATATGATAAAACAAACACTCCATCTACACGCATATACATCATGCTATGGGGTTGGTGGTTAAGCTGAGTGTTTGAACTGAAACCAGGAACCTGCCTAGCCAGCCTTTCACGTTATTTAAGGAGGAGGAGGAGGAGGAAGGAGAGATTGGTGGTCGGGTTTAGTGGGTGGTCGTGACGGACATGGTCAATCATACGCTGCTGAAGAACGGTAATCAGAGAAGGGGCTGTATGCGGATGGGATTCAGCAAAACAAACAAATCTTTTGTACGAATGATGGCAATATGTCCGGGGCAAGGAGGGGGGAAGAAAAACTAGCGGGTGGAGAGCGAGATCGGCATACTTCCCCCCCTGCTCCCTGGCGTCTCTGTTCCGCTATTCCCTTGTCCGCATATTTCTCTTTTCTTTCGACATCTTGATCTGAACGTTATGGAAAGATCGGATCATAGCGGTCGGGTACATTCCTCTGACTAGGATTGCCAGATGTCTCTAGCCACACAAGACCAAATTTATATGGTCTTGGGACGAAATTTATATGGTCTTGGGACCAAATTAAGTAGTTCCAATACCAACGTAATCATTGAAATCCGTTATCAGACTGATCTTGCGAGGAAAATGGATTAAGATATATATTTTTTTAATCTATTGTTCATGTATATTTATGTTGTTTCATAATATATTGTTCAAAGCTGAGAGGGGAAATTTTGATTTTGGAAAAGCGGAGAGATCATGGTGTCAGCATTACCAGATATCTTTTGCTACCCAAGACCAAGTTTATATGACCTCGGGACTAAATTAAGTAACTTCAGTATTTTCTTTAATTCCATCAACAGACTACTTATGTTTGAAAAATAGATCAGAATGCTTTGAAAAATAATTCTCCCCCCAGATATTGATAAATAGTTGGGCAGACTGGGCCCTCTAACTAAAGTTAGCCACCAATTTAGGATACGTATCAGACATCACTGATTCGAAACCACACAGGTCTCTGTTACCCTTGACATGCATGATGAAATCATCTGCGGTGCTCCGGACAACCCTGCATTGAAAGAAATCTGAATTTATAGCGATTACACCGGATGATTGTATCCACCGCAAAGATAGGTAACTGGTAATCAGGGCTGGATTAAGTCCGCTTGATGCCTAAAGTACTCCCTCAAATGGTACCCCCGCTCAACTGACAAGAGTTTCAAAAAATGAACGAAAGGTTATATTCATATGAAGTATTGTCACTCAGTCAGATTGGATAGGGGGCAGCGGATATCAAAGCAGTGGAAGTCGCTGAACAAACCATTGTGAGAATTCTATTTCCACACGGTTCCCGGAGAATAGTTCCCTCTGCGCACATGTTTCGAAACCAGCGCACAAAAGAAGTTAATGTGCGCACAAAGGAAGTTAATATGCGCACAAAGGAAGTTAATGCGCGCACAAAGGAAGTTGATGTGCGCACAAAGGAAGTTAATGTGCGCACAAAAGATTTCAAATTCTGTAAATAGCTTACTGAGTTTTTACTGTGAAAATATTGATTCCCTCCGTCAAAGTGCGCTCATACTTTTGTCATTCGAAAAAAATCGCACACTGACAACAAAGAATGTTAGAAAACTACATTTTATATCAAAAACACACTACTTCACTAAACCAAATATTTACCATTGAAACTTGCGCTTGCATAATGACCTCTTTTCTACAATAGTAGTTGTGTGGAAGATTGGATCATGTGAATTAATCTTATATATAAGAGAAAAAGTTCAAGTTTTAAATTCAGACTTTCACGTTAAGCAATTAAAACAACTTATAACAATTTTTTTAATTTCTATCAATATTCGGACCATCCCCATCTTGGTTGTTTTTCATACAACGTTTCGGCCATTGCACTCTACTGCCTTCATCAGGTATCATCTGGTAGGTGTGGGGAAGTAACGAACCGAAACCTTTATTTATCCGACGGGGGTATAGTGACCGCACCCCCCTCTTAGAATTAGTAGTATTGTTATATTGTCTCACACTAGGATTGTACCTAAATTCAGAGATATTATAATAATTTAATGCAGGAAACTGCAAGAAACCAATAGTATCCCTTTCTATTTTGATGTCCTAAGCACATGATTATTTTACTTAATGGTTAATCCACGGCTACCAAGAATAACATCATCATCTTGCCTCTGGCCCCTGAAAGCGTCAGCTGTTTCCTATACGGGTTCAGAATTTAAGGCTCTACTTGGCATTCTCTCTCAAATAAATACCTTCTTTTTGAACCTGAATCAAAGAATCTATTAATGGGGTATTGGAGAAATTCCCTCATTTCAGAAAGACAGCCTTAGGGAAACATTTGAGTTTTTTTTAAGATTTCTATCTCCTTTTTTTTAATTTTTTAATTGACAAATCAATTCCCCGAAGAAAGGGGTTCAAACATAATAAAACATCATTTTATTAAACTATGGGAAAAAACGTAGTCACTTTTTTTTGCATAGATGTTGATTCGTCTGTCACGCTATACCAAACTGATATAGAGAAAATTGAGAAAAACTACTGTAATTGTGATTCAATCGCCTGACGTGGATTTTAGATGTCAGATGACATACACATGAGCTTCTGCTACAAATGAAATGAAATAATATTTTCGACTGAAGTATTGTCACTCAGTCAGATTGGATAGAGGGCAGCGGATATCAAAGCAGTGGAAGTCGCTAAACAAACCATTGTGAGAATTCTATTTCCACACGGTTCCCGGACAATAGTTCTCTCTGCACGCATGTTTCGAAACCAGCACACAAAGGAAGTTAATGTGCGCACAAAGGAAGTTAATGTGCGCACAAAAGATTTCAAATTCTGTAAATAGCTTACTGAGTTTTTACTGTGAAAACATTGATTCCCTCCGTCAAAGTGCGCTCATACTTTTGTCATTGGAAAAAAATCGCACACTGACTACAAAGAATTAGAGGGAACGTTGGCTGAGAAACACGCAAGTTGCCTGAATTTGTTACAAAAAAAAAAAAAGAAAAAGATTTAAAATGGGCACAATAAAAAAATCAACCCTTTATTTTACTATCTTATTTTGTTTTATTCCTTGACTCGGTCACCTATACCCGAAACCCAACTATGGATGCGCTTGACCTGACCCTTACCAGAAACAACGAACTTTATTTTAACTAGTCCTTAAACTGTCACTTTGCAGAGAGTATCAGAAGTATACAATAACAGGCTCATCTGATGGCTGCTATTGATGCTATGTAGGAAGGAATAGGGGAGGAAAGATAGGTAATTTAAGGATTGGAATGGAAAATGGATAAAAGAAAGTTAGGTAGTTTAATAAGAGAGTAGGAAAGGACTTGGAAGAAAAAGTTAGGTAGTTTAAGAAGTGGGTAGGAAGGGAGAGGGACTGATGATTACTACAGGTATATTTATTGTGATAGATACGGTTTTAATTATATATGATTCCATAAGAGTCTTCAAACATTTGATTGAAAACAACAACAATGAGAAATGCGTAACTTTGTGTATTAGTTTCTTTCCAAAAAACAAAGCAAACTGAACTTACTGTACTTTGTATAATAGACAGAGAACGCTGTTGGAAACTGAGGAAAATAAAGGAGTCAGCCCATATTAACATGTCGACTGAATATAAGTCAGATAAGTGCGGAGTTCAACTCGGTGTGGCTTCCACTGCTCAACAGGGACGAGGTATGGAAATCCACGCCATACAAGGGAAGAGGAAGGGATCAACATTATCCGAATTCTATTTTTTAGCATGACTAGTATTCTGCTTACCACCTTCACATTTGGATGTTGCACCTGTAGAAGGCCGTAGAATCAATCACTCTAAACGTCGTGTTGACAACACAAAGAAGGAAGATTCCAATCGCCCGAAAAAAACAAAAAACAAACAAAAAAAAACGAACTCCCTAAACAATAATCTCGTCTAATTCCGCTGAATAATGATTACTTCAAGATCCTTTCCTTTCAAAAACCAGTGACAATGAGCAATGTTTTCGATGCCTGTAAAATACGAAAATCAACGACGTGCAAAAAGAATCTAATTAAAAAGTAGTAAGGTACAGTCAGGGCTATTCCTTGATTAGAACAAGTTTTACTGGTTAAAAATGATGTATTTGCTTTCGCCACTAGCAGCTTCCCTTTGCTTCTCGTATCGAGAGGCAAGGGGTGTAATCTTGAAAACTTTTATTCGGAGATTTATGGTGATTAATCGGAGAATTTAGGGTTTAAGTTAGGGTTATTCGTTGATTAGTGCAATAGTTCTACTAGTATTGGATTGATGTCTTTGCTTTGCTTCTCGTTTCTCCCTGATACTTCTCGTATTATACCACGACCCAATTACGGCTAAGTTGCATTGAACACACCGAGTCTGGTAAAACCACCGGATTTAAGCAACGTCCAGCCTTGTCAGTACCTAAAAGGGTGACCGTCTGGGAATACCAGGAAGCAGCTGGGAATCATGAAGAGCGGCCAGTTGTGTCGATCTGCTTAATCCTCTTAAAGGGGAGAGCGATCAATGCACTACGCTTCATAACGAAAGCCAAAGCCCTGGGCCTGCTGGCTGGCCTGGATGCGAACGAGAATAAATAAATGAATGAAAAACATACAATCCTAATATTCTATCTTGGAATTACAAAAAAGATTTAAACCACAGGAATGCATAACTGGTTTAATGTTTACTGACCCCAGCCAGGAACAATTGGCTTATCTTAATGACTAAGACATGCTTGGAAAGGGCCTGCCAAGCTGACCGTCAATTTGTTTAAGGCATACGCGGGGCTTTCTATTAACGCGTCCCTCTGTGCGAGCTGTATGACGAAGCAATAAGCGGAAATTAAAAAGTACACATGCGCACAGGAGCCGGAAAAGATGTGGTGCAGATAGACACCCTGTTCACCACAGCGATTGGCTGGACCTCGTTTGCTAAGTAAATTTTCCTCTGCAAACAAATTACCAGCTCAAATAACATCCAATATTTACACAAGAAAATGCATTAAGTTGGACTTATGTAAGCGTGCGCATATATGCGTATGTTTCCAGTGTATGCACGTAAACTTGTTATATTTGCTGGTACAAGTCCTGTAGTCCGTTCCCCAGTTATCCAACCTTCGTTTAATCCGACTAAAATTTAACCAACCAATCCATTCTACAGGTACAAGTTCTATAGTTCGACCTTATTCTAAATCGACCAATATTTGATCAAAGCTTTCCATGTACATTTGTTATTCGTATATAAATCAATCGATTGTTCTGACACAAGTCCTGTAGTCCAACCTACTGGAGTGAACCTTCGTTTAATCCGACTAACATTTTATTTACATTTCTGTTTCTCTCAATCGATTTTAGGGGAACAAGTCCCATGGCACAACCGTATCTTAATCCGGCCAGCGTTTCATTAAAACATTTTATTCAAATTTACTTTAATTTTGAGGAGTTTCCATCATTTCCATCAATCCTCGACATTTAAAAGACATAGTAGGTGTATGATGAGTGGGTCAGAATTATTTTCTTGTGTCCTTACATACTCAGAGAGCGCACACCTCTGTCAACGCCATCGTCAGGGGAGGTAATTTTGCATGGATCTGCAACAAAATTGAATCACTTCTTCCATAACCTATTCTCCATCCTTCCACGAAATTCCATCGTAATTAATCGAGAGCTTTTGAGGATGTCGTTTGCACAGACATGAAAATATGGCGACTTTATGTGGTATGGATATATTACTACGATATAGGGGAGATAACTTTGGATGGCTCTGCAACAAAATTTAATCTCTCTTTTTGTAGCCCATTTTGCAACATTCCACAAAATTAAATTTATATTCGTTGAGAACTTTTGGAGATATCATGTGGACAATTATGAACATATACATAAAAGCATGAAGAATAAAAAAATGGAAAAATATCTCTCAATGAAAAATATATTCTCGGATCGACCCTCTCATTTACCCAGTTTCCAAACCTTTCTCAAAATTTCATTAAAATCCATTCGGCTTTTCTGGAAATATCCTGTCGACGGACTGACCGAAAAACGAACGTGACCGAATACATATACCTCGTTGGCACTGATAAAAACGAGGTTCTTTATTTCCTTGTGGAGTGATTTCAAGCGATGTGCGAGATATCCGACGAGACATGGGAAACACTGGGTAACTTGACAGATGAACATATTGATCAATCTATTCAAATTTCCTGAACTTTTGGATAGCATCTCCATATTCTTGTTGGCCGTCCAACCCCAGACACCCTGATTCCCATTAAACACTACCCCCAACTGTTTGCTCTTCTCCTTCAAGCTACACCAGTACTCACCAACCCGACTACTGTATCTGACAAACTTTCGACAGGTCAATATTTTCCGTATGACTCAGTACCTCCAGTATCCCATTCCTCGACCGGCTGGACAGTGGGCATTCAAGCAGGCAGGTCTGCGATTGTCCATTCAAAGATTATTCTACTTCCGGACACACATTGCAAGCTAGGAGGCAGTAGGACAAAAGCGATTGTGTTTTGACTATCGCAATGACACACCTGTCATCTGCGGCATATGATTTATGGATCCCAGAGAAGTAAGATGAGTTGGGGACTGAAGGGCACGGAGAAATAATGGAAAGACTGTGGAAGGTTTTGTTCTAACCCTACCCATCCAATCTACCCTGCCTCTACTGCTCTCTGTATTCGACCCACTGCCAACGATTGTACCGGCGCCATAGTCGTGATCAGAACCACACTCATCGACATCTGAAGTAATTTGCTGACTGAATTAACGAGGCTACCCACTAGCCCGACATTTCTTTTGTAATTTCTTAGAATTTTCGATTTTCCTTGATTTATTTTCTCTTCTCTTTTGTCTCTTTCTTTCCGTTTTCTTTTTCCATCCCCCTCTTCTTCCATAATCTCTTTTTCCCTCCTTTTCACCTTTCTCTCGCTTCATATCTCCTTCTTCCTTTTCCTTCCATTGTCATAATTTCTCTTTACTCTTTTACTTCCTTTTATCTTTCCCTTTTAAATTATCTCTCTGTTCCTACCGTCATCTCTCCCGCTTCATCTCTCTTTTTCATCTATTTTTTTCTCTCATTACCACCTCTCCATCTACGCTTCTGATTCTTCCTCACTTTTTCTTCCTCCATCTCTCTCTCTTGACTTTCGTTCTTTCTCTCCCTCCTTTTATCTAATCTTCCCTCCCCCTTTTCTTTGACATTCTCTCTTCTTTTCACATATTCTTCTCGCCTTCTCCAACCCCTGTAATCTTCATCCCTAGAATTCTGCCCCTTTAAGATTGGCCCTCAAACTGAGAACTATATAACGCGCACTGGACAGAATCATACTCAACATAATGTCGAGGGCTCACAAGACAGTACAGTGTACTAAAAAAAATGGTCAGAGATAGAGAATTGAAAAAAAACTCAAATGGCAATGGGCTGGTCATATTGCAAGAATAACAGATATGACTCATAAAGATCATATGCAAAAGTATGGCCGACAAGCAATACAATGACGTGACGAACCAGACAAGTTCAGACAGTGCTGGCTCTACACCGCCCACGATCGAGAGATCCGGAGAATCTAAAGGAAGACTACGCCTAACGAACGACGATTAAGTGTTACTGATGATGAATAATCTTTCAAATATCCCTTTATGGTCAATGAGTAAGTTTTCTTGATATAGAACTTAGTATCTTCTGAGAATAACTTGAGCCAATTTCTTCTTTGAGGCTAAATGGGAGAGCACATCGAAAGGATCACTAGGAAAACAAAATAAGTACAATTCCTTTTTGAATTCATGGATTGGGTGAAAGAAAAACCGGGTATCAAAGGGGTTCACGCATACAAAGAAACTAAGGAAAGAGAAAAAAAAACAACATTTAAATTCCCGACAAAGAAATAAAAACTCTCAGAAAAAAAATGTCGTCTTATTTAAGTAGAAAGCACTCAAAGAACGCATTCCTCTGCCGACGCCATTGTCAAGAGAAGTAATTGGGCATTGATCTTTCCTTAAACGTAACCACTTCTTCCTTACCCACCGTCCAACCTTCCGCAAAACTTCATTCTTGTGGATAGACAGACGGAAAGACGTGACCGAAGTGATCAAAGGTGATAAAAAGCAACACATTAAGTATTACTACTACAAATCCCCTAAGAATGGATTCATTCTTTTTTGATAAGCACAACTTCGTTGACCTTTCCTCGTTCTAAGTCCTCTCTTTTCGTAGCCTCTAATAAAACCACTGAATTGCGATAAAAATCAGAATGATTTAAAACTATCAACGCAGTTTGCAAGGATTAACTCACTTACGGGCTGGAAAACGAGAAGACAAAACGGGAGGGAAACAATCATTATCATATGGTCGGACTATTTTCTCCGTCTATATGTTCATTTGTTCATTTTGATTGTTCTTGCTTCTAGTAGGTGGAATCACTTTCAAGAATGCATGCTCATATCTGACAACACACGTCACATCTGTCTTCTGTAAATGCTATATGCTAGGCTTATGTTTTCGATGTCAAATTCCCAGTTACTTCCCTTGCACGGGATGATCGTTTTATTTATTTTTTTTATTCCTAGATTTCTTTTTTGATTTGTTATGCCCCAGAGGAAAAAAAACGAAAGGATTTAAGGAAGAAATGAAACGAGCATGATTATATAGAGGACATTTTGCAAGAAAAACAGGGCTACCACTTTTGGTACGTTGTAACCATACTGGCACTTTTGACTGTTTATGGTTGGTTTGGTACTGCACTTAGAAAATTTGGTACGTTTTGGCAATTTAATTTCAAATTTATTCTTGCAAAACATTAAAATATACTACAACCAACCCAACAGAAAAACTGTTAGACTAAATGGAAGAAAAACTCAAATCAAATGAAATTACAGATGAAAAAGAAGTAGCTTTTAGTATTTGGGTTAAGTGTGATCAATTTCTTCTAATCTATTGACACGTTTTCCTTCGGTATCAACTTTGACTTCTATTCGCCCTACTTCATTTAACCTTGAAGATTAACAATGAATAATCAAATGAACGTTTTTGTACATTTGGTACTACTGTGGACGATCTGACACGTTTTAACATAAGCTCTGTGTGATTTACTGAAAATTTTTTCTATTTAGTTTTGTCAAATCTCAAGAAAAAAAAAATGAAATTTAAACACCAACAATATTTACAATTCTATGATATGATATAATTTTTGGAGAAATCGAATCAGCTAAAAAATTATTCCAAACTTCGACTGAACACCTGGGCCAGAAAATAAAAGCTACATAAAACTCCGATATTGTTCTCTTCGGGAAGTTTTTAGTTTAAAAAAATGCCATCCCCCCATATATATATATATATATATATATATATATATATATATATATATATATATATATATATATATATATTGATAATTGTGTCATCCAATGACAGCATTTTCGTTGTATTACAACGATTCAGTATAACTATAGACTACCAGTACCACTAGGTAGAGTCGAAACTTTTGCTTCGGATCCAGAGGCAGATGCTCTACCCCTGCCCTACGCAGAACGGGATGGTCAGTAGTACCGGATTAAGCGATATATTCACTTATGCATAACTCCCCATCTACCAGAGTGCTCTATTCCAGAGTTGGAAGAGCAGTATATATGCGTATTATAAGAATGGATATCTAACCCAATAGAACAATAATCACTTCCATCGTTATATATATGTGTATTAGTTGACGGACAATTTATACCCGACAGAATGTGATAATTTTAAAGATATTTGAGTAGGAACTATATTTTTTTCGGCACCGGTGTTACCCAGAAAGAAATCGAAAACGCAACATGTATCCATGTATACATATATTTTGTGTGTAACGCTTTTCAATGACCTTGCATATGCTACCCTCTAATCCTAGGTAGTAGACGTGAGTGTGACACTTTGATTCTAGGCAGAGCACACATATATTCTGATCCTATGCAGAAGTACTGATCGATATGTAAATCATCCCTATATTTTTTTAGTGGTACTATCCTAGTATGCATATAAAATTAACCATTGAATCATAGATACAAAAATATTTTTTTATATAAAAGGTTAAAAAATTAAATTCCCAAAATATAAAGAAAAGGATAAAAATATGATATAGAAGAGAAAAGAAAATATAAGTCAAATGCGGAATAACACAGAACAAGTGGAATATTAAAACTGAAGAAATTGCAAAAAAAATTTTCGAAGGAAGAAACGATCTCAGAATGAAAAAAAAACAACATAAAAATATCATCATCTTCAAAATCGAGGAAAATAGACAAAAAACCCCCCCCCCTCTCACGCACAAAGAACAGAGATGAAAATAAAAAAAAAATCCTCGATTTAGTCACATTCTCTATTCTTACACTGAAATCTGTTTTCAATAAAAATTGAGTTTCTTTCGCTTATGGTTGTTTTGCAAAGAAGGTAAAAAAAATAACATAGTAATAAAACAACAACCCAGAAAGCAAACTCAAGCAGAGACAGTAATGCAAGACAATCGTAGCGGCGCCATGTTTGCATCATGGCAGCCATCTTGAGGGACACTGGATTTACAAGAATCGCCAAAGACGTACGTGTTTTTATGTACACAACGTAAATTCAATGATGTGCCTATTTATTCATTCTAAAAAAAAAAATATTTTTTTGCAGAATTTTTTTGAAAAAAATTGCCCTGGTGGCTTCTGTGCAAAAAATAAAGATGGGAAATAAAAAATGACGCCATTTCGGTGACGAACGTGCAATTTTAAAGGAGCAAAAACGATGAAAATCTTTAAAAACAAAACTGTGAAGATGATTAAAGTCGTATGGAAGATTCCAGAAAAGCAAGGACAAAAACATAAATATTTAAATAGTTACGGCCAAATCGCGTTGGACATAATGGTTTTAGTACGATCACCAAATATATATATATATATATATATATATATATATATATATATATATATATATATATATATATATATATATGTATATATGTATATATATATATGAGTGTATGTGTGTATCGTTGACATTAGGGATTTCTTTATGCTGATAGTGCTAAATATTAGAAAAAAAACCCCCATAAATCGTTATAGTTGTAAATATCTATGTCTGTCTCTGTATGTCTGCCTCTTTCTCTCTCTCTCTCTCTCTCTCTCTCTCTCTCTCTCTCTCTATATATATATATATATATATATATATATATATATATATACATTATTGAGAAATGGATGTATGATACGACGGAATGATTATGAATTGTGTTAAATCATATAGAAACTCTTTTTTGAAATGATCACCCATTATCAAGATGTATCATTTGGCCAAGACAACATGAATTGAATAAACAATTATAGAAAATGAGGTTGCTGTAGGAATCGAAACTGTGACTGAAAGGGTTGCCGCTTCAACCTAGTTTGCTCTTACCATTGAGCTAAACAGCCACCGGTAAAGCGAAAGGCCCTAATAACTGTCTCAACTCCAAATTCCCGTCTTACTTACTCGCAGTCTATATTTGCTCTTTTTGTTTCTTTCAACGTGACAATTATGTTATAAATAATACATATACTTGTATGACATGAGCTATATATCAAAACCATTGCTGGTAGGGAGGTGGTGTTTGATCAATACTGCTGGAGTGCCATATTGATATAACTGTTTTATTTTAAAAATCACCGACACGGTTACATGGTAAATAACTGATAATTCCAATAAGATAAAATGTATATCTAGTACCATGATAACAATGTATCTGTAAAACATTGAAAGAAAAAAAAAACTCAGAAGAAAATTATATAAATAGTATTGAAGGATGTTTAGAATTCGGTTACTGAAATGACACAAAAAGATATTTGAAAAAGTTTCCTAATGTTTGGTAAATAAAGTTGTAAAGAATTCTTGACTATATATATATATATATATATATATATATATATATATATATATATATATATATATATATAAAGCTCATGATGTTTTTTTGAATTTTCAAGAATACAAAAAAAAATAGAAAACACATTTTCGGCTGTTGATGATATCTAATCACAATGCTCAATATTTGTTTAAAGCAATTATTATTATTATTATTATTATTATTATTATTATTGTTATAGTGTCTGATGCTCTCTTTAGTTGTAATTGCTAGAACAAAACGTATTGCCGGTTGCTGAAGAGTGTGTTAGGCTCGAAATGTTGACATTCACCGGGTATATATCGTTGTAAATTATATATATATACACACACACACACACACACACACACACATATATATATATATATATATATATATATATATATATATATATATATATATATATATTCCACCTTGGCTTGTGTTCAATTCGTAGAAAAATCACCAGGGAAAGCAACTGGCAATGTTGTTAGAGGTCCTCGAGCGCTTCCCCTACTGTAGCATTGTACTAGACTAAGCTTAGTAAGTATCTAGATCGCCACACAAACGCACCCCTTCTCATTTGTATGTATTTATCGATACTCCACCCTGGCTCGTCTCCAATTCGCGAAGAAAAAAACAGAAGAGCCAGAGAAAGCAACAGGCAATGCAGCTTGAACAGCAATTCAGAGTCCGTTTCTAGACAATGGCTCGAAGGTGGTGAATCTTGAATATGAAACCCAGTGCTGCGTAAAGATAAGGTTTTGCATTTGGCAGCACTAGCACTCGGCCATTTCTTTCCTGTTTTTCGTTTCTGTTCTCGTATACATTCCTGTATTATTCATTCTGCAGGGTGGGCAGATAGAGGTCAGTTAGTAGGGGGCGAGGAGTAAGATATACAGCTTCTGACAGTTGCCAGTGTTTCGAGGAATACCTCGCTGTATAAATATGTATCGTATTTGTCTATTCTTCTTATGTAGCTGTAACCCCGAACCCACTGCCACAACACACCACCAACTCCAGCAACCAACTCTGAGTTTTAGATTTTTTTTCTTTGTTTTGTGACCTTTCTGTTTACGATTGCGTTTTTAACGATGCATCGTGTCATGAATATGGGCTACCCTGCATTACTTGGGTCCCAGGGTTGCCAGAAAAAAAACCGTTGTTAATTTGTATTTGATCTATCTATATAATGAATAGTGTGATTTTTTTGTTTCCCTGTCAGTGGACTCTTCCACTGAATGGTAACAATGTTGCTGATAAAAATATCTCTTACCCAATATTCTCATCACCGTTTCGATTTCTTTTTTAAATTTCCCTTCATTCCTGCATTTTCTCTCTCCTCTGCTTCGTCCTCTCAGTAATCTGTTTGCTGCTACTGACGAGATATCTCGTCTTAGCAAGTCGTCCGTCAAGAGCAACAGCCGAGATTGCAAGTCGTCAGTCCAGTGACATCGACGAGATAACTCGTCTTAGCAAGTCGTCTGTCAAATGCCACGGACGAAATCAAACATCCTACGATAGCATGTTATTCTTTTTTAAAAATTCATGTAGATATATTTATTCTGTAAAGGTATATGTAAATACATTTATTCTGTCGTATGCGTTAGTATGAAAATAAAACTATTTTAATGTTGCAATGGAGTCTTTCTCCTCTTCAGAGGGATAGTTGAGAGGTGGGGGCTTTTCAAAAACGTCCCCCAGACCCCAATGAAGGGGGGGGGGGCAAAAATATGAATATGAACCTATTGCATTTCTGCTGACAAATCTCACTATGTTCAAGGGGTTCTCTCAAGGGGCCAAGCCTCTGGGCCCCCTAATCCTCAGGTACACCTCTGCTCCCCGTCCTTCCTATCTATTTTTATTCATCATCTTCCCTTTTCTCTCACATTCTCATTTCACTAGAAGTATTGTCCCTTTTTTTTTTACTCCCCTCCTTCATTCCTCTCTATTAGAAACAGAGGTTTCTCCAGTTTTTAAGTTAGTCTGGCTGGCTATGCGCGTATGGTGTGTGCTGACTGCAACAATGGATTTAGTCGGATAGAAATTTAAACATTTACTACTTATTAGTCAAGAAAATTTCTTTTTGTTAACAAAAATTCTCAATTTGCAGTGTAAGTTCATGCTAAATTGATCCCTTGATTTATGTTTGGCAGTCTTCATGCATGTTTCATTTTGAAAATTCAGGGTTTTTAGCGATGAAATTCTGACAAAATTTGAGAGTGGTAACCTATTCATCGATTACCCTTGTTGAAGATTTTTTAATTGATCAACCCAAAGATGACATACTGCCAAAAGATGTTGACCAAGTGATGGTTTCTATATGACTGGTCAATCAGACCTATCTATCCTTAATTTTAAACTTGCTCTAACCTAGCCTCACATTACACACACAAGATGTCCTGAATGTTTTCAGCCATCTAATACTGATGAAAGGGTAACCTACCTAGGGCAACAGCGCCTTATCATCCTTGAAAGTTCTCCCCTTGAGACCTCACACTCTCATTCAAGTGTCTGTTCTAATTTCAAAACAGTTTGTAATGTCCTCTTTTGGGATTTCCTTCAGCTGCCTTGTCACGCTCTCTTTAATCTTGTACACGGTTTGAAATCTACCTTCCTCCCTGGGAAAAGATAGAAGTCACCAAGAGCCAAATCTGCAGGGAATGAACAGGTGATGCAATGTTTTGCCAAAAAACCGTATATATATACGAGATATGAAGAGTTGACAGGCAGAGTCATTTTGAAAATCACACAGTATACTAGCTCACTCAATGGCACTACATTGACCCTACAAGAGAGTGTCTATTCATTCATGCGCAATAAGGTCTCCTCTAATTGGTTGCCAAGGGCCATCAGGGCTGTGTAACTGATATTCAAGATATTCAAGATATTTCAATACTTTTCAGATGGACCTCATAATCTCCCTTTCATTGATTCTCCGTGTTTCTTTCCACTGATTTTTCTTTCCTCCTCTTCATTTATTCTACTCCTTCCACCTCTTTTATTCTCTTTTTCTCTTTTTCACTCTTCTTCATGGGAACAGAGCCATTGTTGACTTCTTCTTCTTCTTCTTCTTTGGTTTAAATTCCCTTTACCATCTTGAAAACTCGCCAGGTTCTTGGCCTTCTTTGTCTTCATTCTTGAAAATGGTATCAGAATCAGATATAAGCGACAGTCATCACTTCCTGCTCCTCTTCTGAATCGTCATGCATGGCAATTCAGAAGAGGGGCAATAAAGGATGAGAGAGAGAGAGAGAGAGAGAGAGAGAGAGAGAGAGAGAGAGAGAGAGAGAGAGAGAGAGAGAGAGAGAGAGAGGTTCATCATTTCCTGGTGGAGTGGTTGAGAAAGAGAAAGTAGGAAAGAGTGGGAGAAGGAGGGAAAAGGAGAGAGATGAAATATTAGAGGATGGTAGAGATTGGGAAATCAGATTGAGGGAGAAGGAGAAAAGGGGAGATGGTTGAGATTGAGAGGTCAGAGAGAGAGAGAAAGAGAGACAGAGAAAGACAGAGAAAAGGAGAGAGATGAAATATCAGAGGATGGTAGAGATTGGGAAATCAGATTGAGAGAGAAGGAGAAAAGGGGAGATGGTAGAGATTGGGAGGTCAGAAAGAGAGAGAGACAGAGAGAGACAGAGAAAAGGAGAGAGATGAAATATCAGAGGATGGTAAAGATTGGGAAATCAGATTGAGAGAGAAGGAGAAAAGGGGAGATGGTAGAGATTGGGAGGTCAGAAAGAGAGAGAGAGAGACAGAGAGAGACAGAGAAAAGGAGAGAGATGAAATATCAGAGGATGATAGAGATTTGGAAATCAGAATGAGAGAGGGAGAGAAAAGGGGAGATGGTAGAGATTGGGAGGTGAGAGAGAGACAGAGAAAAGGAGAGAGATGAAATATCAGAGGATGATAGAGATTTGGAAATCAGAGTGAGAGAGGGAGAGAAAAGGAGAGAGATGGTAGAGATTGGGAGGTTAGAGAGAGAGACAGAGATGATATATGGGAGGCCTTGCCATTTGTTTGTGCCATGACATGTAACACGACAGAATGGCCATCGTGCCAATCATGTCGCACAGTTGGTGTCCAATCAGATGATGACAATTAGCCGGCTCTGTGCATCAGATGGAAGAAAAATCACCTGCCCGGTCGCATTAATCACCCGCAGGAGCATCGCCACCAACGAGCCTGCATGTTTGTGATGCTGCGTGAACAATGCTCGAATAGGGTGTGAGATGATTGGTGTCGGGTGTGGCAAGGTTCACCACCGGCCAAGACTGGCTGCTTGGCTGGACAGCCGGTCGAACATTTCGCCGGACTCGGACTGTTCAAGATGCAGGTTGGGTCCGGGCGATGGCGGGTTTGTATTCAGGCCTGTGTGTACCTGAATGAGTATTGGCATTCAAGGAGAGAGAGAGAGAGACAGACAGACAGACAGAGAGAGGCAAAGAGGGAGGAAGAGAATGTGAGAAGCAAGGAAAAAAGTAAGTTTAAATTTCTCTATAAGATTGTATTACGGATTTCTCTATCTAAAAGTAGAGTGTTCCAATAAAATTCTCTCGTAAGCAAATAGGGTGTGAGACGAAGAAGCAATTTCCATTGATTTTTATAGGAAAACTTTTTGAGCATTCCCATACCCCCAAAATGGTGATGATAGTATGTTAGGCTGAGTCATCAGGTATTGGGATGGTGAAGGGTTACAGGAAACAGGAGAGAGAGGAAGAGAGTGTCTGTTGCCTCTATAATAGTTCACTGCAAGTAAACATTGTTTACAAATTAGACTAACATATTCTTGTTAGGATATATGAAGACAGAGATGATTGGGAAAACTTTTGCTAAAGGGGTTGTGTAGGGCTTGATTTGCCCAGAATAATTTATACTGATTTGCCTGAATTTTGGGGAGCAGTTGCCTTGGCCTCTCTAATCCCTGACTTGTATACCTATGTATAAAGAGAGACGGAAAATTGAATAGTATCTATCTATCTATCTATCTATCTATCTATCTATCAATATGTACACACAGAAACCAATTCCATCTATCTGAAGTGATATTGAATATTCTGGGGAATTTGATCATGGATTTTGATCAGAAATTCTCACAGTACAATATTTGATATTTGTGATGTACCTACAATTATATATATGTATATGTATATTCAGTAACAAGTTAGAATAAGTGTATAAATGTATTAGTGTGTTTGTATGTGCACATGATATTACATATATGTTTGGGAATGTGTTTGCATTACTATTTTACACATTATACTCACTCATGTCTGCATCTTGGTGTGTATATATGTGTGTATATATATACATACAAGTTGAAATATGTGGATAATTGTATCTACACCAGTGTTTATGTGTGGCTGTCTATATAAGCAAATGCTACAGTACATATACAAATGCATGGATGTATATATATATATATATATATATATATATATATATATATATATATATATAAAGAGATAGAGAGAGAGAGAGAGAGACAGACAGACAGACAGAGAGGATTGGTAAGTTAAGTTTCTTTGCGTAAATATAGCTATTTATATGCATACTATGAGACTTTACCTCCCTATTATTAACTAATGATAACTTTTAACTTTTTCATATATTATACTCATCATACTCAGAAACATGCACACTTTGTGTGTGAATATATATATTTATATACATGTATATATTTATGTATATATATATTTATATAAATATCTACCAACATAAAAATATCTATACATACTTACGCATTTATCTATTCATGTATACATATGTTAACATACAAGTATATATATATGTATACATATATGTATATGATTATAAATCGTATTATATTTTATTGAAACTCCATTTGAAATGATCTCCAATGATAACATAGTTAATGTATCATTTGGCTTAGACAATGTAAACAGAATAAATAATTAAAGGAAATGGGGCTGGTGCGGGAATCAATGTGACCAATAGGGCAGCCACTTCAATGTAGCATTACTCTTACCATTGAGCTAAACAGCCGCCAGTAATTCAAAGGCCTAAATAACCATTTTAACTCCAAATTCTAATGTAAATATACACAAACACACTCGCACATGCACACACACACACACACACACACATATATCATACATATATATATATATATATATATATATATATATGTATACATGGATATATGTATACATACATTTATATGTATTCATAAAAAAATACATACATATATATACATGTATATATATATATATAATGAGATAGAGATAGTGTGTTGGTAAGTTAAGTCCCATTGTATGCATATAGATAAGCATCTAATTGGAAAAGGTCAAACCTTTAAGCTATGGTCAAGCCTCTATGTATGCCTAATGGTCAATGTAGTCTCGTGATTTATTTCTGGTGTCCAGACTGAAAATCCGCTGTAAGAATTCAGTTTCTGAAAGGTTAGAGGTCAAAGCCGAGCAAAGCGATTCTTGATTGCTCGTTCATTTTGCAAATAAAACCAGGTGCTGTTTATCACACATTGGCTTCATTCCAAAAACGCTCACTGAATCTGGAATCGGCTCTCAAATGTGTTCATTCCAAAGCCTGACAACTTTCAAAGTTTTCATTTGAACTTTGACATCTTTGCTGAACTGGAATTTCCTCATCATTAGAGACTGTCAACCAAGACTGTCAACAAAGGTTTCTTCTAATTTTGAGTGATTCTACCTGGCTGGCTATGTATGTTTATATCACATGTACAGGCAGCACTAATAGACTTAGAGGCCTGAACATTTCGACATTTACTTCTTATTATGTCTAGAAAGAACATTCTACTGTTTTTTGTAAATTCACCCCCAAAACAGGTTTTGAAGTGTGTTCAGTTTGCAATCTAAGTTCATGCTGAATTGGTCCCTTAGTTTGTGTTCAGCAACATTCATAGTGATCACTGCCCCCTCCCAACCAATAGATCTAATTTGTTGATCACCCTTAACACGGCATGCTGCCAAAAGATGTTGATCACTTGAGGGTTTTTCTATTGAGTGACTAACCAGACCTATTATAATCATTGATTACTTTTACTAACTGTCTTCATTTCTGTGCTTGTCTACGACTATAACTTGTGAGGGAGGAATAATGAATGAATGACAGTTCTCGTGAAAGTTGAGTCATTTTTGCTCCCATTCAAGCATAAGCAGCCTCTTCCATTCTTACCCCTGCTCATTACATTACAAGAGTTGCTGAGGAGAGAAGAGAGAATGGATGAAGTGATTGAATAATTATCAGAAAGTGTAATGGTTGTACAAGCAAACAAGACATTCAGTAGTACAATAATCAAAACATATAGAGTCATACATGCAAATTAATTTGTTTATTTGGATTATGTTAATGATATAATATAATGTTCATGTTGGACAAATGGCCATATTCCAATATATTAATGTCTGAGAGATTATATGGAATATGGAATAGGGTAGGAAATGTGATTGTCTGTTGTCATAACAACGATTATCATGTGAAAATTTTCATGCATAAAAAGAATGCAATGTAAGCAACTTAGAAGACAGAAGAGAATTCATTGAGTGAGTGAGTCAAACTCTCTTTCTCCAAACTGTATCCAATTTTATAACTGCCAGACAGTGGTTAAGAAACTGCTGCTATAATAATAACTATTAATAGTTAAAACGGTTAAAAGTTAAATTATGGCCAAATGCTTTTTTTCCCCCAAATTTGACCATGAAATAAGTTTCTACGTAACAGCTTTAGTTGAGTTGAAACTTTAAACAAAAATGAAATATAGAATATATCATCATCATCATCATCATAATCATCATCAGTCTTTTAGCGTCTGTCGTTGGACATAGACCTTCCCCAGGATTTGCCACACTTCTCTATCATGGGCGTCACGGAGCCAGTACTTCCTGAACTTGTCTAGCTTGTCTCTATATCTAATATTCTGCCAGCCTCGGTTGCGCATGTGATCTTGGGGTATCCATGTCGTGAGCCGTGATATCCATCGGTTGTCTGTTATTCTTGCAACATGGCCAGCCCACCGCCATTTGAGATTTTTACTGGATTCTACGATGTCCCTGACTCTTGTCTTTTCTCGGATGTACTGTGCTGTCTTGTGGTCTCTCCATGTGAGGCCCAGCATTATTCTTTCATTTGCACATTGTATGGTTAAATAAAATCACTAATAGATTAGTTTGATGCTTCTTCCTGTTAATTACACTATCATTTTTTACGGTTATATACTAGTATGATACTACTTAATGGCAGAGCTGGCATCATCATCAGTACTATGACTATTACGATATAGTCTCTGCTTGTTCCTCTTTTCAATTAATAATAAATAGGACATTTAACATCACTCTTTCGGTAGAGCCAGCTCGACTCCCAAGAACAAGAAAATCCTACTAGTTCTAAAAAGAAGGGTACAACCAATGCATACTCCCAATAGTCACTCCTGGAGCTGAAACATGGGACTAAACTCTCAAAATGAGAAACACGCAACACACACATGAGAGAATCATGCTCAACCTCACATAGAAAGATCATAAGAAAACACAGTATATTACAGAAAATACATTATAATTTGGAAACCATCAGAAAAAAATGGTCATGGGCTGGACATGTTGCACGAATGTTACACAACCACTGGCCATAACTCGCAATGTGGATCTCTAAAGATAATATGTGAAATTGTGGCCGGCAGAGAGTAAGATGGCATGATGAGCTAAACAAATTCAGAAAGTGCTGGTTCCAACAAGCCATGATAGAGGGGTGTAGCAAGTGTTTGGGAAGGTCTATGTCCAATGAAGAATACTATGATGATGATTATAATGACTACAATACTGTCTCTGCTCTTCCTTTTTTATTTTATGGTAATAACAGTAGATAAGTCTATCCTCACTACTTGAGATAGTCAGATATCTTTTCTTGCACAAGACTAAATTAGTATGGTCTTAGGACCAAATGAAGTACCAACAGTACCAAAATAATCTAATAATTTAAAATCTGTCATCAGACTAAGCTTGCAGGAAAAATGGATTAGAATACACATTTTCACTTATTGTATCTTGTATCATATAATTTGTGGATAAGAGATTGTAATCTTTAGTAAATTTACCTTTAGTACCAAATCTTTATTTTCGGGACCAAATATAGCTTTGTTCAGGACCAAATTTACACAATTTTGGTTGTTGAAAATACAAAATGGTAGCCCTACTACTGTTGCAATATAATTTCTTCCCCCTGCTTCTCTCATTAAAGTGATGATAATGGCGATGATGTTGCTGATGGTCTCAGTTCCCAAGTGTCAGATGTTTCGGAAGAACAAAAAGAATATTGAATGTTCGGTTCCTGATCTAAGACAGGTGCAGTTTATCACACATTGTCTTTCTTCAAAATACGGGAAGTGATTTTAAAAAAAAATTGATAGATAAAAAAAGCTTTGCTTGAAATCAGTTCTCAAAATCTCAATTCAGGAAGAAGCCAAAAAAAAAAAAAATGAAGTCAATTTATAGGAGTGTTCATGAAGAATTGCAATGATAAAATCCTGGAATTCCATTCTTTGTTTATCGATTATATTCTTCAAGTCTGCAGCTGATGGATGGGATCGGTGGATGGTCACTTGTTTTTCTCAATTCTGAAGCTAAAGCCGCTGGGGGCAGGTGGGAGATCAGAAAACTGGAGTTGTCCCAAAGTCCAGCAGATGAAATTTTGCCAAAGCAATTCAAAAATCAAAATAATAGTAGTTAAAAAAAAAGAACAGGTCTGGTTAGTCACTCAATCACGTGACCAATGTGTGCAGCAATCAAGTGAAAAATTACCCCTCTCGCTTTTTCTCAGGCTGTGAAAACTTAAAAAAAGTCCGAATTTTCAAAAAACAAGGCACAAAGAAGGGGGACCAATCTAGCATACACTTACATCGTAAATTGAACCGTCCACTAAAAACCCATTATGGGTGAACCATCCTCACTTTCCTCCTCCTCCAACTCCTGCCACTACTACCAAGACTACTACTTTGTTTAGAATCACTTTGAAATCAGAAATCACAGATATGGACATAAGGATGGTAGACACAGAGTTGAACTTATGGTTGTTGTTCTACACTATTAAATCATAGGAAATTAGTTTCTTTTATTCTTAAATCCATATCTATTATTTGGTAGTGTCTGGCTATCTGTTTGTCATACTATAGAAGCCAGCTAAACATGCAGCCCAACCAAATTTGGCATGCATTCTCAATGGAGCTAGGAGAGGGTTTCAAAGTAAAAAGATGGTGACCCATCTATGTAATAACCAAGCTCAACATTACTCAAATTCAATGATCTTATAAAAACTGTTGTGCCCAACACGAGTTGACCATATTTTGTAAGTAAGAGAGCTTTTGTGAAAAAAAAAAAGATTCAGATTTTCATGGCTAATTTTCCTTTTTATTGGATTGCAAATCAATAACCGATGGCTATTGATCGTATTAATTCATCCCTGACAAAAGTTCCAGAGAATTCTTTCTACTGAAGTAGACTGAAAAGGGATCACGTTGTGTTGCCATTCCTTTGTGACCAAAATGCTACAAGTCCTTTATTTTTCAACAGTGCCCCATAAAAGCCGACCGTATACTGCATATTGGAAATCGCATGAATAATGCATATCAACTCATAAAAAAAGCGGAAGACTTGCCGACATTTTCTGGGCAAAATGGTTGATAGGAAGGAACCCAATGGTAAATACATAAAGAATGGTTGAAGAAAATGTCAGAAGAAGAAAAGGAATAGAAATCCGTTTCTTTTTATGTGTGAGTTGGGTAATTAGAACATTTGTGCGTGGATTTCTTATGCAGGGCTTTTAAGATACGTTGCTTTTGTGCGCAGTTCTGCCTGGTCGACTACTGACACTCCAACTCTTGCCCAACCCGCTTCTCCGACCAGCATGCACATATGCAGATATATTATTGGGGTTTCGGGTCGGACCAATCCCTTCATTGCAAAATTTTCTTCTTTTTATGCTTCCTTTCTTCCTTACCTTCGTCTTTAACCTTCTATTTTTCTTTTTTTTGTTCTTTCTCTCTTCTTCCTTTTTTTTTTCCTTTTCTTCTCTTTTTTCTGTTTGTCTTTCCTCTTTTTTTCTAGTCTCATTTCTTCCTTCTTCCTATTATATCTTTTGCTCTTCTTTGTATTATTCCTTGTTTCCATCGACTACCTATTTTTCCTTCCTTCCTTCTCCCTATTTTCTTTCCTTCCTTCTCCCTATTTTCCTTCCTTCTTCTACCTATTTTTCCTTCCTTTCTTCTCCCTATTTTCCTTCTTTCTTGTACCTATTTTCCCTTCCTTCTTCTCCCTATTTTTCCTTCCTTCTTCTCCCTATTTTCCCTTCTTTCTTCTCCCTATTTTTCCTTCCTTCTACTTATTGTTCCTTTCTCTTTCTGCTCTCCTTTTCTTCTTATTTTTCTTTCCATCTTCTATTTCTCCTTTCTTCATCCTTCTTCCTTTTTCTCCTTTCCTTCTTTTTCTTCTCTTCTTACTCGTGCTCTCCTACTCCCTCTTGATATTCCTTATTCCCTTTTCTTTTCTTCCTCCTCATGTTCTCCTCTTCCTCCCCTCGTCCTCCCCTTCCTTCTCTCCTCCTACTCTCTATTCCTTAATCCTTTTTCTTCCTCCTCCTATTCTCGCTTCCCCCTCTCCTCTTTTTTCTTATTCCTCTTCCTCTTTATAATTCTCTCATTCCTTTCCTGTTACTTCTATCATAATCATACCCTTTTTTTCATTTCCCTTTCTCTCCTCTTACCTTCACATCATAATCCCTTCTCTTTTCTCTATCATCATCAATATTATCATGGGTCATACATTACACTTTGTCCACATATCTACACATAGGATATATTGATTTTTCTGATCACACCTATTCTAATGTTAAGGCCCCATTAAAGCAATAATAAATTACTAAGGGTTATTGCATTTCCTTCTCCTGGGGACCCCAACCACATCTATCATCCAGATTCTTTGTTTTTCCTCTTGCGGTCAGATTAATAGGTTCGCTTTGATTTTTTCACACCGACAGCTCCCAGAGATTACTTTGTAAGAAGTCAGTGAAGCATAAGAAGTTGAAATCTTTCACCATAGAAACCAATCGAAAGAGAAAGGATTCTATGGCTCAATATTAACAGGTACAAATAAAGCTTGGCTCATCTATGAATTTGAGTTTGATCCACCTTTTTTTCTTTATCAGGGTATTTGAGCTTTGATTATTAATAATAAGGAAAAGGCCTTCAAATTTGTCTTTTTTTGTCAGGATATGGGCTTTGATTATTAATTGAAAAAATAAATAAAGAAGGCTTTCAAATTCGATCAATTGCTTCTTTTAAAAAGAATATTTGAGCTTCGATGATTAATTACATATATACACAATAATCTTATATACAAGGAGCATTATAGTGGATGCAATCCTAAGTATAAGAGGCTAGAACCTACATGCACATTGATATTATGCTACAATACTTGTTACATGGCAACACTGTACTTGCATCATATGCTAGTCTCATTCTAGCATCCGCTCCTTTGTGTTGTATATTCTATGCTGTTTTCCACTATGATATAATGGTTACAAATCTGCGTCTGGGTTAAAGGAATCCACTTTCAACATCTATTGTGAAGTTGAAATCCTTGTTTAATCAGGGGGTAGATTGATTGGTTAGGCAGAGCCCAAGTGCCCAGCAAAAGGATTAAAGGGTCAATAATTGTTTTTGCCCTGAGACCCAGATCACTTTCAGTCAGACCCAGTGTATCATTGCAATCTTCTGGTAATTTGTGTCTTTAAAAAAAGTTTTTAGGTATAAAATAGTCAAAGTATAAATTGGGAAAGAGATGGTCGCATCCTTTTTTTGTAGATTCAAACATTGAATTTTATGGTAGATATATGTACCCTAGGGAAATCAGAGCAATAATCAAGAAACATGATATTAAACCCAACTTGTCTGAATCATGGAAAGCTAGAAAGTAGCTATATGCTTGTTCAGTGGTTAGGGTCTTCATCTTAAGACAGTAATTTTTAGAATTCAGGACAGATTGGATTATAGATTTTTTAGTTTTCCATAGGTTTATTCATATATACTTATGTAGATTTATACTTACTATATTTGATGGCCAGTAAGATATATGATTTACAATGATATTTTGGGGACTATCACTCAGTGCAACTCATCCAAGCTTCCATAGCTTCAGTAGTCATATTTCCAGTACGTTTGACGCAGTGTCATATTTGCATAGTTCTTTTTTCTTCTTTATGTATTACAGGGACTATCTTTCCCGTCTACATGGTCAGTTGTTCGCAATGTTTCGAGTGTGTACCCTACAGCCTTCATCAGTGTTGGTCGTTCTAGAATGTAGAATCACGAAGAAGAACATATGCAGACTGGACGGGACACCTCTTATGAACAAATAAATATATAAACGATCAAAATAGTCTGACTATCATAAATAGCGATTGATGCACCCTGTCTAATAAAATTCAAACCAGAATTCTACTTTTTTTTATGTGATTTAAAAGTACATCATGTTTGCTGTTAAGAGAACATAATTTTTTTTACTTACGTCCTTCTCCAGAATATCCCTCGAAGACAAAAGGAGGTTGTCGTGAATCTCCCATGGCGTTGAGTGCCTTCACTTTAATATTGTAGGGAGTGTAGACATCATCAACATCCACTTGAAGTTCTCCAGTTCCGGAGTCCTTCACTTCTTGGTCATTCCAGAAGGTACTTCCACGTCGTTGCCAGCTTACTCGATATTTGAAATTGGGTCCATGGTGATAAAAACGTTGCATAGACTGGAAAATCAAGACAAAGAAAAAGCATTTAGGTAAAATAGCAGAGAAGGATGATTTGTTTTGACTTTTTTTTATTTACCTGATAACAATGACAATTCTAGACTTTGGGTCAAGACAAAAAAGTGCAAAGTTTGAAATGATGTATAGAGAGAGAAGGAAAAAGAGAAAGACAGATTTTTTTCCAGTTAAAAGAAAAATGTTTTCACATCAGTTAAAATATATAAGAAGCCTATAGACTTCTGTCAGAGTGGAGTTTGACTCTGAGGCTACTAGTCTCATTTATATTTATTTTTGAAATTTTTGAAATTTATAGTTGATGTTTTAGACCATTCAAGACTCCAGGGATATATGTATCCCAAGGTTTCTATGACTGGTAGGATATACAGTACAAAAAGTATCCACTGTATTTAAAAAAGTTCATTTTAATGTTCTTAAACCTTGAAAATTGACAGAATTTAAACCAAAGATTTCTGATTTTTGTTCATAACTTTTTAATGTTCAATACTCTTTTGATTTTTATATTTTTCAATCATTGGTCCAAATTCCTTCAATTCTGAAGCTTGTATTACTTGATGACTAGTTTAAAATGGGGCCTGCATTTCCTATCTGGCATTGGACTATCACCAGCTTTGTATAGGCCTGATAATACTATTTTTTTTCACCTTTTTTTCTTCCTGGGTAATAAGTGTTATTATCTGATCGATTATGTCTAAAAAGTATGGTAAATGTCAATCATCCCCTTCAAACTGTGCTTTTGTGATCAGGACATGATAAATCCGGAATCTACTTATTTGTATATTAGACAATGGACAAATTTGCACAGCTTTAATCATTTATCATCATCATCATCATCAGCAGCAGTCTTTTAGTGTCTGTTGTTGGACATAGACCTTCCCAAAGATTTGATATCATGGGCATTGTGGAACCAGTGCTTTCTGAATTTGTCCAGCTCATCAGGTCATATAACTTCCTGTCAGCCACAATTTCACATATGATTTCTAAGGATCCATGTTGTGACCTGTCATGTCCAGCGGTTGTCTAACATTCTTGCAATATGTCCAGCCCAATGCCTTTTTAGTTTTCTCATGGTTTCTATGATATCTCGGACTACTGTCTTATGGTCTCTCCAAGAGAGGTTGGGCATTATTCTTTCGGGTACATGTTGCATGGTTCTCAGTTTGAGAGTCAATCTTTTAATTAGAACCCATATTTCAGCTGCATTGGGAACTATTGCGAAGATGCATTAGCTGTATACCCTTCTTTTTTGGATTAATGGGATTTTCTTGTTCTTGAAAGTTGAGCTGGCTCTACTGAAAGCTTGCCAACCTCATGTAATTCTTTGCTTTATTTCTTATCCTTTGGAGGATTTCGTTGAGGCTGTCCTGGCCACAAAAACAAAGCAAATTTTTTTTATTATTACTGAAATATATGTATAAGGCTCACATAAATTATCTCCCCTCTATTTGAAGGGAATAATGGCTATTTCCTATACTTTTTATGCATAAGCAATCGGAAAATAACACTCACTTCCCAGGAACAATAATTGTGTTGAATGATCTAATATAACGAACAACGCTCTCTCTCATGAGAGGAAAAAAATTCCCAACATGTCGCCAGATCTTAAAAGGAATATTTAATAATTAAATACAGCATCAACTTTTAGTCGAATGGATCAGAAGGAAGCTAGAAATAGCTAAGGATCAGTTGTATTATACTGTATGCATTGTGTTGTAAGTAGTTGTTTGTGGAGACAGACAGTGGGCAACGTTATGTCTTCTCGTCTTTGTAGTTGTAGTTCTTTTTCCTTTCTTATGTAGTCAAATTGTTGAAGTTGAGAGTTATTTAGTAATATATGATTCAAGTTAAAAACACCTGTACAATGAAATGGACCAGCTAAGAACGAAAATCCTGTCCTTACAGCTTACCAAGTCTGAAGAAATATTTGAAATACTGAAATAAAACATCCGTAAAAAAAAACCCTGTTTTCTATTTCAAATGAATAAAAATAGTGTATAACTTATTGCAAACATTTTATTTTGTGGTTTATATTCTAATATTTTTGATATTGTTTTCATGTTCCTGCATTTTAAAACATTTTTTATGATCCAATATTTTTCCATGTTATATCACGTCTTTTACAGTTTAGCAAGTTCGGACAAAAATTCAAAATATTCAGAAAAACATCCAACAAAATCTGCTTTTGTTTTCATAGGAATAAAAACAGGTCCTGTTGGTCACTCAATAGAAACGTCTTTTGGCAGCATGCTGTGTTGGGTGATCAATTAGAAAAATTGGAAAAAGTGTTGGGCAGTGATCATTGGAAAAGTGTGAATTTTTAAAAAATAAGCATGAATACTGCTGGACACAAATTAAGAGAATTATTTAGCATAAATTTACATTACCAATTGAATCCCCATTAAAACCTTTTTAGAGAAGGAATTTTCAAATAACAAAGGAATTATATCTCTGAATTTTTGAGATGAGGTATTATTATTATTTCTATTATTATTCGGACTATCCTCATCTTGGTTAGTATATCTCTGAATTTTTGAGATGAGGTATTATTATTATTTCTATTATTATTCGGACTATCCTCATCTTGGTTAGTATATCTCTGAATTTTTAAGATGAGGTATCATTATTATTTCTATTATTATTCGGACTATCCTCATCTTGGTTAGTATATCTCTGAATTTTTGAGATGAGGTATTATTATTATTTCTATTATTATTCGGATGTTGTATGAAAAACAACCAAGATGAGGATGGTCCAAATATTGATAGAAATAACAAAGGAATATTTTTTCTAGCGTGATAAGAATTGAATATTCAAATGTTTGGCCTTCTAGCTCCATAGAAACCAATGTTTTGGTGACAGTTTTGGTTGATGGTTGCTATCTAAATATCTAAGAAAACCTGTTTTTTTAAAGGTTAATGAAACAGTATATGTCTTACTGAGTAATTTTTTTTTTGGTTTATGTTCCAATATTTCTAAAGAGTAGGAATATGAGATTTTTATTAGGTGTACGTTCCGAAGTTTAGAAAAAAAATGAGACTAGCTGACTTTATTGTTTGGGGAGAGAGGAAATAAAAAAAAGAAGAAAATGGATACACATATGTAACTTTTATTTCATTCTTTTGATGGGGGGGGGATTAAAAATGTAAATTCTTCCCTGACTTGCAGAGAAAGCTACGACTATTTTTTTTTTTTTTTTGCTTTTTAGGAATGAAAAAAACCTTCTATGACGCATCATCAGGAAAAATACGAATGATATCAAATAGGAATAAAACATCTTCCATCTTTGCTGGCTTGAATTTATTTCTTCTAGTGGCGACACACATCCTTTCTTGCTTGTTCATCTGAGGAAACACAAACAAAAGTTTGGAGCCTGGAGAATGTGGAACAAAATAAGAAATAACACCAACAAATGCTCGGTTGTTGTGCACAGAATTTCTTGTGATTCATTCTATCTGAAGCATCATGAAAGACTGAATAACATAGTCATCATCATCATCATCATCATCATCATCATCAAGCAGCATTTTAACTCTTAGTTTCATACAAGAAAATGTAGTTGTTGATAACAAGAGAAATGGTCCGCTCTTATTGTGTAATGGTTAGCATGTCTGCCTCTCATGCGGAAGGTCTAGGATTCCTGGTGTGAGGGTTTGGAAAACTCTTTATTAGGCCAAAATTTTTTTCCCGTTGACTCAGAAGCCAATTGAGCATGACCCTGAGCTGTGTGACCAGGGAGGCAGTACCCCTCCATAGACATACATTCTGTCAAGGGAGTTGTCATAAAAACTTGTAAGAATAAAATCCTGGTCTCAACTGGACTTGAAACCTGCAAGGATCACTTTGCAGAGGGAACTTGGACTTTGTCACCGCTTGTTTTTACTCCAGTGGGAGTTGTCTCCCTTGAGAATGATGCTTTACCTTTATCTTAACTCTATCTGCAGCATCATAAAAGACTGGATGACATCATCATCATCAAGCAGTCTTTTAACTTTCGGTTTCATACAAG
Source organism: Thysanoteuthis rhombus (assembly GCA_963457665.1). Lineage (NCBI taxonomy): Eukaryota > Metazoa > Mollusca > Cephalopoda > Oegopsida > Thysanoteuthidae > Thysanoteuthis > Thysanoteuthis major. The sequence goes on along the minus strand of OY735238.1, from coordinate 7,608,453 downwards.
AAAATTTACTTGTTAATGACAAGGAGAGTAATTACTGATCAAAGTTACCTCCCTTTCAACTTTAGGCAAAGATTTAGATTTTTTTTGGTTTTTGACATAATAAGTGTAACAAACATAATTTCCATTGTCTTTGCTGGATGCTTTTCCTGATTTGAAACACTAATTCATGGCATTGCGTACGGCTCAAATATTCTGTCCCAAAGGCCTGTTGAAACATCAGAAAAGTGAGAAACACATTGCTGTTCAAGATCTGCCTCTGGGTAAATTATGGGAAAAAATTCCACCCTGGCTCATCCACCCTGGCAAAGATAGCTCAAAAACTAACCAACTTAACTTAGGTTAACCTCAATGCTACATACCACTTCAGTTACAAGCATACTAATATGTTTCATTGGCATACTGTTCTAAGAAGTTCTGTTTCTTTATGGACACACCTCATATATAAACATGTATACATTTATATGCATATATACATGTATATATATATATATATATATATATATATATATATATATAATGTGTACTGTAAAGAGTGAGACAAACTCGGGAGTAAAGTATTCAGAGGTAAGGTTTATTAATCCTTAGATGTAAATGGTCCAGACATGTTTCGGGATTCTTCCCATCTTCAGTGGTGTGTGCTGTGTGAGTATGTGTTTAAATATATATAGGTGTATTCCTCAGCCTAATGAGGAAAAAAGCATTTATTTTACACAACTATTAATGCTTTTTTTTTTAACCAAATCTCTTTTCTTGTCAATGCACTTAATTTGGAAGTGAATAATAATCACATAGATCAAACTGAAATTTTCAGATCAAACTTCAGCCAATAACCCAAGAAGCAGTTGAATTCACCATCTTGTTTTTTCAATTCCCTGCCAACCAATAACCCCAAAAAGAACCGGCCTTACACACATGTAAACTAAGATAGTACTTAGGGCCCCAGAAGTGGGGGCCTCTGAATTAAATTCTGCTTAGAGTCCCCGTATAGGTTTGGTCTGTCCTGGTCTACGAAACAGCTTTCACACAAAGAACAAATGATTTTATGCTTTGGTTGGTTACCAAGCGAGAAAAAAAAGACTCAATGAATAAATAATTTGTTGCTCAGTGAATACCACTAAGCCTTTAACGCTGGCTTGTCATTTGCTGGAAACAAAGCTGTTCTGTTCGAGCATAAATATATAATATGACACGGCAGATATTTACAAATTTTAGTTGTGGAACGAAAGACGACTGGGTAATTCGGTATTAAAAATAAATATGGTTATTTGCAGTGCATCATGGGATTAGTCTGTTGGTCTTAAGTGGGAATTAGGAAGTAGGTCTTGAACAGTAGAAGGTATATTTGCCTTCTAATATATAAATCTATGTATGTCATCATAATCATCATCTTTATCACAAGTCCACTGCTGGACAAGAGCCTTTACTGGTTCCTTCCATACTAACTGTGTCTGTGCTTACATACAAATCTCTTTCCCTATACAAGCATATGTAAGGTGACGGTTAACAATCCTGTCTTGTAAATCATTAGCAAGTAAAGTGAGTGTGCAACTATTGCTGGCTTGTCAAAACAAAGCTGTTCTGTTCGGGCATTAATATATAATATGACACGGCAGATATTTACAAATTTTAGTTGTGGAAGGAAAGACGACTGGGTAATTTGGTATTAAAAATAAATGTTTATTTTTAGTGCATCATGAGATTAGTCTGTTGGTCTTGAAGGGGAATTAGTAGATGTATTTACAGACTAAGATACCATATATACTCATGTATCAGTTGAGTTTTGAAGAACAAATTTTCAGGCAAAAAAGATAAGTGAAAATTGTGTGAGGTTGGAAAAAGCCCCAATGAATAAGTAATTTGCTCTCCAATCCAGACTATGTACGTAGCTTTTAAGGTTTGCTTGTCATTCACTGGGAATAAAGCCGTTCCATTCAGGTATAAATATATAATAAGACAGGGGAGACGAAATTTTAGTTGTGGAATGAAAGATGACAGGGTAATTCGGTATTAAAAATAAATACGGTTATTTGTAGTGCTTCATGGGATTATTCTGTTGCTCCTGAGAGGGGATTTGGAATTTAAACTGAACTGTATGAATTTTAACCCTTGACATTATTTTTTCCATTATTAAGAAAATGTCAATTTGTGACTTTTTCTCTGTTGGGGGTGTACTGTTGCAGCTAAAAAATCAACTCTTTTTAGTGTTCAATTTCGACTAAAACCAAACACTAAATATTTTTCATTTGCGGTCGAAATAAGGAATTTACAATAGATTTAGTATAAATATACATACGTCTTACCGCAAAGTTAGAAGTAAATAGCTCTTACAATAAGCTTGTACAAAATTATCTGAAGTTAAAAAGAAACATAGATAGCAAGACATTTTCAGCTCTGTCTTTCAGCATTTCATATCTATTCTGATGATTCTTTTCAGTGGTGACACAAACTCTTCATTCGATTTCTACAACGAAATATCCTACGGAGAATACTTCTTTACGAGGCAAAACAAACCACCAAGAAACAATACCAGATATACAACATCGCAATAATAGATTAGTGACCTTTCAACAGCATATATATTTACATACTATTAATATAAATCTTTCAAGAACCAAGATGATCCCAATTATCCTAAAAAAAAAAAGTATACAACCAATGCATTCTCCTGATAGTCACTTATGGAGCTGAAACATGGAACCTAACCGAGAGACCGACCTGCAAGTTGAGAAGTATGCAACATGCGCATGAGAGAATCATGCTCACCCTTACATGGAGAGATCACAAGACAGCACAGTATATAAGGAAGAAAACAGGTGTCCGTGACTTCATAGAAACTATTAAAAAACTCAAATGGCAATGGGCAGGCCATGTGGCAAGAATGAGAGACAACCAATGAACATCACATCTCACAACATGGATCCCGAGAGATCACATAAGAAACCGAGGCCGACAGAATACAAGATGGAGAGATGAACTGGTCAGATTCAGGAAATACTGGCTCCGCAACGCCCATGATAGAGAATTGTGGCAAATCCTGGGGAAGGTCTATGTCCAACGACGGATGTTAGAAGACTGATGATGATGATGATGATGAATATAAATCTACAAGCTGAAGTCAGAACTGGATTAAGCTAGTGTGAGGCCTGTTGCATATGTTATAGAGGGGCCCTAAATTAGGAAAATACCAGCAAATACTAAAACACATTCATCTTTTATTCACATAGCAATGTATTGTTTGACATTTCAGTAGTAGTATTTCTTTCTTTTCATTTTGATCATTGTGTAGTGGCGATGGCTGACATGAAAACTCTGATTAAAGGCGATAATCAGCTAAAACCTTAAACACTCAGTCGTTCATAAAGGTCAAGGGCAGTATAGTACAATTGAAAAAGAGCAAATGCAGAATAACTGAATTGGAATTGATAGCTTGCAAAAAGTGGGTGCGGGGAGGATATATTTGAAATACATCTTAGCGGCAACCCTGTCACCAGTAATGAATGATACCATCTTTTTATATGGGTACATTAGGTTGGGGTCATATGCAAACAATGCATCTTCCTATTAGTCACCTATGGAGCTGAAACATGAAACCTTACCAAGAGTCTAACCCTCAAACTGAGAACCATGCAATGTACACATGAAAGAATCATACTCGACACCACATGGAGAGATAAAAAAACAGCACAATATATTAGGGACATTATAGAATCCATTAGGAAACTCAAATGGCGATGGGCTGGTCATGTTGCAAGAATGGTAGCTAACCACTGGTCATCACGACTCACAACATTGATCCCTAGAGATCAAATGCAAAACCAGTTGGCTGAATGTAAGATAAAGAGATGAACTAGACAAGTTCAGAAAGTATTGGCTCCATGATGCCCATAATAGAGAGATCTGGAGAATCTTTGGAAAGACTGATGATGATGAGGATGATGTTGATGATGATATGAAATAATTGAATAGCACCATAATCCTTTACTGTCAATAAGGTTCCAATTTTCAAACACTCCCACCCCAAGTCAGAAAGCCTGATCTGGGTGGGTGGAGGTTGTTATAGGCAAATGCCCTGTTGCACCCCCTTCCCCCACTGGAGGCTCATGACTGTATTAGCAATTGTTCTTGATTTTTCTCTCAATTCTCAGCGCAAACATTGATTGCAGTGTAAATTCCTCATATTTTTTCATTTTGTTCTTTCAGTCAGTCTCCTTGATTATTCAGAACACAAACACCAAACTGAAAACCAAATGAAAGGGATGCACTCAGTCCGCAACACATATCGAATTTAAAATGGCTGACACACACCTCAATCAAAGGGTACCATGACTTTTTATCGAACGATGTTTCATCAAATATGCAAAATATACATATACACACCACAAAAACACACATATCACGTACACACACAGGTAACATATGCATACATATACACACATAAACATATGTCACATACGCACAGATACTCACATCCATATGTGCACACACAGACCACGTAGGAACTCACACACATTTACACGCACATGCCACATACACAGATACCGAATACAAGCGTGTGTGTGATTGTGGCCTGTATGTATATATTTTGCATTTTTTATAAAAACCCTGTTAGATGAAAAGTCGTGCCACGCAACCAAAACCCCCAGAACTGCTGTTCTGGAATGAGTAGCACGGATCAAAGTATGGATTGTTTGTTCTCTTTTTCTGTCATCTTTCAGGTTTTCTGGTTTTTGTTTTTAGTTGCAACCTGAAGGCCTTCCTGAAAATTAATTTTCCTATAAGTTTCCTTCATACTTTTTTTCTTTTATTTCATCAGATTTGTTTATTTATTCTTCTTCATTATCCTTTCATTTTTCTTCTACAGAATTTTCTTTCATTTATCATCCATCTTGTTTTTGTTTTTTTTTGCCGGTTAAATATTTCTCTTTTGTTTTTTTCTCATTTTTCCATCTCTTTTTTTTCCTTAACCTTTTTCTTCTTCTTATTTTTTCTCCCACAACTTTTCTCTTTCTTTTTTCTCCTTCATTGTCTTAAGTTGTCTGAATATCTTGGAGGAAGCATTGTCAAATATTCCTTTTTGGCTGATATTTCTTTCAACATATTTCTGATCAATGCTTCTTCTCAACAATTGTTAAATGACAGTCTGAGAGTTGCAATAACATCATCAGGAATGAAATGAAAGAAATACCAATGAAATATTGATAACAATAGAAGGTAAGTATATTTCAAAATGTTTTTTTTTGTCCAGCTCTAATAACTTTCCTGGTCTTCTCTGCTTGCCTTTTAGAGTTGAAGAAAAGTTCAGTAACTCATCATCTCTTTCACTGGCCAGAACATATAGCCAGAAAGACTGGAATTCAATCAGAAGTTTGTATATGGTGGGGTCTGTGTAAACTAAGGGTCACTATGTTAAAGGAAAGTATGGAAGGGGTGTTTAGTTCTGTTTCAATCTTAAGGGTGAGGTTTTGATGTCTTGTTTTTTTGTATTCACTTGCACAAGAGAGAATCATGCTCAACTTCACACGGAGAGATCACTAGACTGCACAGTGTATAAGAAGAAAGACAGAATTTTGAGATATCATAGAATCCATAAGAAAACTTAAATGACAGTGGGCTGGACATGTTATGAGAATGTCAGACAGGCACTGGACATCTCAACTCACAATGTGGATCCCAAGAGATCACATGCAAAACTGGAGCCAACAAAATGTAATATGAGGTGATGAACTATGGAAAGTTCAGAAAGTACTGGTTAAGTGACACTCATATTAGAGAGGTTTGGTGAATCTTGGGGAAGGTCTATGTCCGATGATGGATGCTGAAAAGTTGATGATGATGATATTTCATAAGTTTCAACTAATTTTGGCCTGGAGGGCACTTATAGATGCTTCAAATTTTTCAGCAGGTAAATGAAATGCCTGAATATGGAGGCTTTTTTGAATACGTTATGAGGTCAAATGACAATTATATTTATATAATTTTTCCATAAATGAAATCAAAATCTCATGACCTTAAAAATGACTTGTGACTTCCCGTCCATTAGGTGGCTTTGTAACCCTTAAAAAAACCATGCCTGAATGAGTTGAAAGATGGATTCTTTTTTTCATAATTCCAATCTGTATGTGGTTACAAGAATCGCCAATTTGGTACTATGATTAGAAACTCCAACTTCCAGAATCATGATTCTGAGTTCAAAAAAAATAAGTGATAATTGCAAGTGTCGAAGGTAGCAATCACTCAACATAGTGTAAAATCTTTTTTTTTGTTGTCATTTAACCATATATTACATTCTTATCTCTTTCATTGTAACCACACAGGAGAGTTCTACTCAGTGTACATTTTCTGGAACTGGGAACATTTTTATATATGGTGACTAAAACAGAAGTAATCACTCTGTTTCTCCACCATCTTTTTAGAAAATGTCAACAGGAACTGTCACAGTTTTCTTCCAGTTTGCCTGTCTGGCCAGCTATGTGTGTATATATGTATCTGCAGCAATTGAGATAGAGGGATGGAAATTTCGTCATTTACTCTTTATTATATCTAGAAAAAACAATTCTATTGTTTTTCCAAAAGTCCCAAGCTAGGTACTTTTTTTTAAAGGAATGTTCAGTTTGCAATGTTTATTCTAAATTGATCCCATGGTTTGTGTCTACTTGTTTTTTTCAAAATTCGGATCACTTCCCAACAAAAGGTGAGAGAGTTAATTTTATTCATTGATCATTGCCTTTTCTGATTTTTCTTATTGATTAACCTAAACCCAGCACAATGCCAAAAGATGTTGATCTCATGACGGTTTCTATTGAGCAACTAACCAGACCAGTTTTAAAAAAAAAAAAACCTCTGCCAACTTGATTAGAGTTGGTAAATTTATTCACTCATGTCTGTCCATCTGTCCATCCGATACCTCCAAAAGTTCTTAATGAATGTCAATGAAAATCTGGTTTGCTTTATAAAACATAGCGTAGAGATCAATCTCCAACCTATGGTACACTCTCGGATCACCACGGGGCTTAGGTGCTTATGACGCCTATTCATTCATATAAAATGGAAGGAGAGGTATATATGTTCAAACATATAGAAATGAAAGGCAATTTTATATACATATATACATATATATGAAGTCATAATGTTTTTTTGATTTATAAGAATACAAAAAGGGATTGAAACAGAAAGGGATAGAAATAGAAATAATTAGACAATTAGCTATCAATATATAAAAAAAGACATTAAATAACATTTACAAGGACATATATATGGTGAATTCATCCGCTATATATCCTTGAAAATGTTATTTTACACACACACACACACACGTATATATATATATATATATATATATATATATATATATATATATATATATATATATATATATAAATTTCAAATACATATATATATATTTAAAGTTGATATTTATCTATTCGTAGAGGTTTTGATGCCAGAACATAGACAATATTAGGTATCAAACATGTTCAATGCATATATATATATATATATATATATATATATATATATATATATATATATATATATACATATATACATATATATATATATATATATATATATATATATATATATATATATACATATATATATATATATATATTTATATATATATATATATATACATATATATTTATATACATATATATATAAATATATATATATATATATATATATATATATATATATATATATATATATATATATAGTACAAATCAGGCTAGCAGTATAACATAATATAATTATATATCAATAATATAAAGCCACTTCTTAAATGTTTGTGCAGCGAATCCGCAACCTACTATTTATTTTAAATATATGTATATATATATATATATATATATATATAAATATAAATTTCAATGTCTGTTTATATGTTTAAGTGTGCATCTCTGATCAGAGAGGAGGGAAAGGAAAGAAGGTCTAATATCTAGGTGCTGACCAGGCTTTACTATGGTGATCATACAAGGACCAGTGTACCCAATGCGATTTGTCTGTAACAATAGAATTTGCCGTGATTTGTGTTCTGTATTTTTTGCATCATTTCTAGCAGAACATATCATACTTTTCGTGCCGGGTGGCACACTTCAAACGCTGTACAGTTGGAACAGAGCCTTAGCCAACCATTGTTGACAACGGTTCCTTTTTTTGCTCATTCCTAATAAGAAACCAGCTGATCATTCTTCGTCTCCTTCTTCTTCATGAATAGAAAATCATAAAAAAAACAGGCAGGTATACATCCTCAACATGAATCGGTACAAGTTACTCGGAAAGAATGAACCAATCCTTCATTTGTGTGTATAAGTATTTATACACACCAAATCACACACACAGACACACACACATACACACACACACATATATATATATAGGTATATGCAAACACACACATATGCACACACAAGTCCTTTATCTCAATGTTGCAAAAGGTTTTTCAGATATTGACCTGTGCCTACACGACGACACTAGCCGCAAGCCACGTCCCTTTTCAATCAATACGGATCCGATTTGAGATCAATGTTCTATGCTCAATTCTCTCAGTGCTTCTTCCTTAATACCATGACTATCAGACTCGTGGCTTTCTTGATGCCATTGTTATTGTGAGTGACTATATTATGAGTTTGCTACAAAGATAGCCCCCTTCTGCTTGGAGCATTGATGTGTCAACTGCAATTGTCTTCCTCTTCTCTATTATCACTCTTTATATATGTATATATATATATATATATATATATATATATATATATATATCTTTATATATATATATATATATATATGTGTGTGTATGAGTGTGTGTGTGTGTGTGTGTGTGTGTGTGTTTGTGTGTGTGTGAAGTTGCATCAATAAATCCACAACCTGAGACATTTTTATTAGCTGAATTTTGATCTGGAATTTTCACTTATATTTGATCTGTACATATCTACTGGCATCTATCACTGTAATATCTATCTACCTACAATAATATTAACTGGAATCCTTATCAATGTCTCTCTCTCTCTCAATATATATATATATATATATATGTATATATATATATATATGTAGTCTAGAAAACTTTGTTGCCTTTTCAAAAACTACGTCATTTCAGTCAATTGTTTCCAAATATCTGGTAATGCAAATTATCTAAGCTGTTCAAAGGGTTTTATGCTTTACCTGGAATTTGGATTTTTCTTGTTGGGATCATCAGTTGTTTACTATATTACCGTTTTGGGGATTTAAAAACAAAACAGTTACACCAACATGGCTTCCCAGCAGTGTTGATTAAACACCACCTCTCCTTAGGCTTAAACTTCATTATCATCGAACTCTATTCTTATTTACATTTGGGTTGCTTTTGTATTCAGAACTTTTCAGCCGCTGTACCTGCCTAAAAAAGTACAAAGAAAACTAACACTATTATTATTTGCCTCTGTCAATGAAGTTGGGAAAGGTATATGTATCCATCTGTAAATTTGTACCACCATTGATCTATGACTCTCCACAAGATTTCTCCAAAAGTTTTCTGTGGATTCCAATGACCTATTGTGGAATGGTAGGCTATGGGATAAGGAAGAGGTGATTAAAGTTAAGGTTTGACCCAGGAAATCATTTTTGATTGAAGGAAAATTTTATCATTTTGCATGAAAAGATGTCAAAAGGAACAGTAAATAAAATGCAAAATTCAAATTTTGAGAATTGCAAAAATTGCATTCTCTTCCTGGTTTTTTAATATTTGCACCAAGTCAGACATTGAAGTCACTTTTATTCAGTTTTCAGTGAGTGTGCGACATTGGCAGAGGTCTGCGCTTTCCGAGTGCAATTTAGTTATTAATGTACTCAATACTGTTGCTACTAATACCATGAAAATTACTAATTTTAGCGCAACAAGTCCCTCTATTATTCAGGCCATCATGCGTTCTTCATATTCTAATTTAAAACATGAAAAAATCCAAAGAATTTCAAATGCATTTTTTTCATGTTTGAAACTAATTTAAACATTTTTTTTCGATTTTCATCAAACGTGTTCAAATTTTTTTCTCGGCACAGCAGCAATGTCAAAGATTCTGAATTTTCATTTCTAATTTCCGTTTTATAACAAGAAATAACCAGATAGAACGAAAGGAGAGAAAAGTAGAAGATGAGAAAAAAAAAATTCAAAAGTGTTCAACATGAATTCTGGAAAGATCCAAACCAAATTGATTCAATGGTGTCAACTGGATATGAGCTATGCCCAGCAAAAACTAAAAGACCTTTACATAGAATATTTAATAATATTTCTTAAATCCAGACGACAATGAGGAATGCTGGGAAAATAAAACAAAACAACACAAACATGGACATTTACTTGTAGAGTTAAATATCTTAGTGCAAATATGAAAAATCTTGGCTTGATACTTGAAGGAAGTTACTCTTGTGTTGGATTAACTTTGTGGAGAAAGTAACAAATGCAATTGGCCCCATATTTTCAAGGGCCCCGTGCACTAAATGCTTGCAAGCTATCAATTCCAATTCAGAGATCCTGTATGTACTCTATTACTACAGTACTATACTACTTTCAACTTTCATGAACTGGTTAAGTCAGGGTGTCACCACCAGTGTTGCCAACTCAGAAAAATTTTTCATGCCAAATCAATGTAAAAAAAATGTCAAAAAATGCCAAAACACGCAAAAAAAGCAGTTAGCCTCTTTATGGCCATTTTTGATGGTTGTAAATGGCTTGACTCGGATAGAAAGTAGCTAAAGATTGGTTAAAAATCGCAGAAAAATAGCAGTTGAAGTAGCAGTAAATGTTGATTTTTTGTGCAGCCAAAACATTATGGTGTCATCAAGGGCAGCCCCCATTCTGCTGCCACCTTCTATCAGTATGCCAGTGAATGTAGATTTATGCTAAATTGGTCCCTTAGTTTGTATTGGGCAGCATTCAAAGATTGTCTTTTGAAAGTTCAGACTTTTTTAGTTTAGTGACCATCAACCAGCAGAAGGTGAAAGAAGTGACTTAATCATTGATAGCTCCTTTTTCCAATTTTTTAATCAATCACTCTCCCCAAAATGGCTTCCAGATCATGATGAAGAATGCTGGGAAAAATAACAAAACTAACAAACATGGAGACCTATTTGTTGTGTATGATATTTTTGTTCAAATATTCTTAAAGATCTTTGCAGGATACCAATGAAGTTACTCAGAATAAAATTGAAACTAACATTTGAACAAATCATTTTTTAATGTTAGCAAATACAAGTGAAAAATTAATTATGATTGACAAAGCTTCATCTGATAAAAATGAATAAACCAAGATAATATTACAAAGATCTGAGGTTCTTCCAGAAAGCAGACAATTAGAATTAACCAATAGAAATCAAAGATACTCCTCTCCAACGTCACATCTCACAGGATTTCCTTATTTGAGTCAACACAAGTCGCTTTTGATATATATGGAAGCCCATAATCGATATATCTAATTAAATGGATTGAGGCACTACCTTTGAAATTGAAAGGTGTTGAATGTGAGAGCTTGCAACAACAATGAAAAAATAGCCAATGTTAAAGTCCTTTTTTTTTTTTTGTCTAGATATATTTTTATTGTTTATTCCTTGCTCTTTTTATGTTTATTTTTGGTTTTCATTGTTATTCGTAAACTGCTATATAGGAAAATAAGACACTAATGACAGGGCGGCATTTTGGGTTTTTTTTTTCATTTATTTATGGAAATACTTATTTGGACACCTTAAAAAGAAAGAAACATTTTCAGACGTCAATTTAGGGTTTTCTTTTCTCTCTTCTCTTCCTTTTCTCCTCCTCTTTCTGTTTTGCCTTCTCTTTTTTTACTTCCCCTCTTTCTTTTTTCTACCCTCTTCCATTTCTACCACTCTTTCTTTTCTCTCTCATTTCTTGTCTCCCCCTCTTTTTTCCACCTCTCTTTCTCCCCTCTTCAATCATTTAATTCCATTCTTTTTTCCCTTTTTCTCTTTTCTTCCCTCTCTTTCTAATCTCCAACTCTCTTTCTCTTCTTCCCACCCTTCCTTTCTCTATTCCTCTTTCTTCTCTCTTTCTTTTCCTCCCTTTCTTCTCTCTCCTCTCTTTCATTTCTCCTCTCTTTCATTTCTCCTCTCTTTCATTTCTCCTCTCTTTCATTTCTCCTCTCTCTGCTCCTCCCTCATTCATTTTTGCCTTCGTCATCCTCTCTTTCTTTTCTCCCCTCTCTTTCTGTACTCCCCTATTTCAATTTTCCTCTCTCTCTCTCTTTTCTTTCCTCTCTTCTTTCTCCCTCTCTTTCTACCTTTACTTTCTCCCCACACATGCTTTCCTTCACTCTCTTCCCCCCTTCCCCGCCACCACTCATTCTTGTTTTCCCAATTCTGTCTCGTTCCTTTCTGACTGCTACTCTGCATTTTACGTTAATATCACTAAGAAAAAAAAAAAAAAAAAAATTCAAACGACCACCTTATCTCACGAGACCAAACGCCTTTGAACTCACAAAAATCACTGACCATTCTACATAATGGATAATTAAAGGACACAGTCAGTAATCCGAACCATTCCCTTAAAATGCGATTGGACAACATTGACTTTCATGTCAGGATTTGTGCCAGTGGGAACAGGGTAATACATTAATAAATCAATGAATAAGTGATGGACAAAAACTATAGACAAACCAGAGTTTAGCAAGGGAGACAATTCCAAAGAACTCTTTTTACTCTTGAACTTCTCAATAGTATTAATTAGCCAATATTTCTTGAATATACATATATGTATATATATATATATATATATATATATATATATATATATATATATATATATATATGTATATGTGTGTGTGTGCATATATATATACATATATATATATATATATGTATATATATGTATATGATAATAATGATAATAATAATTACAGACTACAGCACTACTGGGAACTGCACGGATACTGAGGAAGGTGCTAGAGATATAAGGACTGCAATGAATTGTAGCCCTGACATGATAGGTGAAAGAGAGAGGAGACGTTAGCTGAAGACCTGAGGAGACTTATTGTCAGCGATACCACTGGGCAACCGGTGTGAAACTGTAAATCGCAGAATTACTGCGACCTATGAGTACTAGGAGAGGAGGGCTGGAGACTTGAGGAGACTTGCTGTCACTCAAACTCCAGCGGTTACCACCAGGCAACTGGTGTGAGATTCCAAATAATAATTACAGACCACAGCACTACTGGGAACTGCATGGATACTGAGGAAGGTGCCAGAGATATAAGGACTGCAACGAATTGTAGCCCTGATATGATGGTGAAAGAGAGAGGAGACGTTAGCTGAAGACCTGAGGAGACTTATTGTCACTCAGCCTTCAGCGATAACCACTTGGCGACCGGTGTGAAACTGTAAATCGCAGAATTACTGCGACCTATGAGTACTAGGAGAGGAGGGCTGGAGACTTGAGGAGACTTGCTGTCACTCAAACTCCAGCGGTTATCACCAGGCAACTGGTGTGAGATTCCAAATAATAATAATAATGATAATAATGATAAAAATGATGTATGAATTATAAATTGCGTTATATTATTTGAAATGATCTCCCATCATTACATGGTTAATATATCACTTAATTCAGACAATGTGAATAGAATAAACAGTTGAAGAAAATGGGGCTGCTTCAGGAATCGAACCTACAACGTAGCAATGCTCTTACCATTGAGCTCAACATCCTCCAATAATACAAAGGCCTAAATAACTGCTTCCAGCACAAATTCTCATCTCGTTTATTCTTGGTCTACTTATCTCTTTCAACATGACAGTTATGCATTGAGAAATGGATATATTTGGTTCAAGAGAATGAATTATAAATTGTGTTATATTATAGAGAAACCTATTTGGAATGATCTCCTGCCATTACTCGGTTAATATATCGTTTTGAACTCACCACCGATAGGGTTGTCGCCCAATGTAGCAATGCTCTTACCATAGTGCTAAATAGTCGTCAGTAATGTGAAGGCCTAAATAACTGCTTTCAAACATAATTCTCATTTCGTTTATTCACGGTCTTTTTCGTCTCTTTCAACGCGATTGTTATGCATCGCGAAATGGATATATTTGGTCCGACAGAATAAATTATAAATTGTGTTATATCAATTACAAACTTATTTGAAATGATCTCCCGTCATTACATGGTTAATATATCACTCAATCTAGACAACGTAAATAGAATAAACAATTGAAAACAACTGAAAGTAGTTATTTGGGCCTTTGCATAACCGGCGGCTGTTACTTTGAAGCAGCTACTCTATTGGTGGCAAGTTGAAATTCCTGTAGCAGCCGCATTTTCTTTAAAAGTTCATTCTATTCACATTGTCTAAATTGAGTGATATATTAACCATATAATGATGGGAGATCATTTCAAATAATTTTCGAGATAATATAACGCAATTTATAATTCTTTCCGTCTGACCAAATATGTCTATTCTTTAATACGTATATATGTATATACGTACGTATGAATGTATGCACGTATGTATGTATGCATATATGCAAATACTTATCGTAGAGGGCCAGAATAATACTGTACTTCGTCCAAGCATTGATCAGATCATCAAAAGCCCTTATTCATAAGGACAATTAGATATACAATTGATGGAGAGTTTGAAAAAAAAAGGTCTGGTCAGTCAATCAATAGAAAGAGTCACATGACCAATGTATTTTGGCAGCATGCTGTGTTGGGGATGATCAATTAAAAAAATGGAAAAAGGTGAGAGCAATGAATAATACTTCTCTCGCCTTTACTTAGGTGGTGATCGCTAAAAAGTCCCATTAGCCTAAACCTATATTGCAAATTGACCCCCCCACCTAAAAACGTATGGGTGCATTTTCAGCCCCCCCCCCTGCTCCATTGGTGTGTGATACAAACAAACATACATACCAGCCAAACCATTTCAGTAATCAATGAAAAGTCTGAATGAAAAAAAACAACAACAAAAAAACAAAACGTTTTTTCTCGACACAATAAGGAATACATTGGTCTGAACATGTGACAGATATATAGATAGACGGACAGCCAGGCAGACTCTTTTAAAACTGAAGAAATCTATGTTGACAGTTTGGGTCGACGGTCCCTAACAAGGAGGGAAAGGACAACTTTTCAAGGTATGTAGCCTATTGAATACGTAAATATATACTAAAATACTACCCGTAAAAAATGATTCGAATATTTACAAATGGATCAGTACTTCTGCCTCTGACCAGAGTATCTGTTTGTTTTGCCTACGATCAATACGCGACTCACCGCTTCTCTGTCTAGGGTCAAGGTGTGTGACATCTGAAGTAACGGACAGAGCACACACACACAAACACACACACACACACACACACACACACACATATATATATGTTTATAGATAAGACGGGCAAGGAGCCGCTTTTTATTTTTTTTACTGATATTTTTTGTTTTCGTACAACTTGGGTTTCAATGTATATATATATTTTCTAAAAGATAGAGAACTTTCAGTAGTACTGGTGTATTGAATGTATCCAATAATTAGATAGTTGACTGATTTCTGATTATTTGATTAATTGATCGATTACTTGAATACATTTGATAATTGCAATACACCAAATGACATCACTGGAACAATCCGTTCGATAATGAGAAAAGATTACTAAAAAATTGAAAAGATGCTCCTTGTCCGTCATTTTTATTGAATATATATATATATATATATACATATATATATATACACATATATATATATATATATATATATATATATATATATATATATATATATATATATATACATATATATACATATATATATATATATATATATATATATATATATATATATATATATATATATATATATATATATAAGAAATAGAATTACATTCACCTTCTTAAGACATGTGCAATACCGGTCAAGGCCTACTAGAAAATCATTATACCATAAAACCATAACTAAAACGTCTGTATTTCTTTTTTTTCACTTTTTCCCAATATTTGTTCGACCCTTAAATCGAAATTTAACTGCCAATCCTTACATATATATATATGTATATATATATATATATATATATATATATATATATATATATATATATGAACAATAGGGAATTAGGCAGACTCAGGGGTAAAAGTATATGCTTATCAATCATATATACATATATATGTGTATGTAATAAGTACACTTTTACCTTGGTTTCTTCATCTCTCTGTTTGTAACTTCCCCTATACATATATATTGAGTGAAGGACAATTTTGGTTAGCAGTTGACGGTTTCTAATCAAATTTTTAAAGTGATTTAATACTAAATTTATTAGAGGCAGCCGAATGACATTTCCTTCAAACGGACTTGTGATGTTGTAACATTTTTATCGACAAAATTTCGTTTTATCTGATGTTAAAATCACTGAAAAAATTGTTAATGACTGACGACAAAGGGCAGATACGATCAGAAGCTATTTGAGATCGATTAGCCAGCCAGTCTGAAAGACAGAAGCTTTTTACAATTATTGCATTTTGCAAGGCGGTTCCTTTTGGTTGAGACTAATCACAAAGGTCACAGCTGTCGACTAGAGGAGATAAACCAAAGTGACTCTGTCATA
The DNA here is from genome assembly GCA_963457665.1 of Thysanoteuthis rhombus. Classification (NCBI taxonomy): domain Eukaryota; kingdom Metazoa; phylum Mollusca; class Cephalopoda; order Oegopsida; family Thysanoteuthidae; genus Thysanoteuthis; species Thysanoteuthis major. Next base: position 7,591,881 of record OY735238.1, on the reverse strand, counting down.
ATTGTTCAACTTGATTGTCTCATCTTCACCAAAAAGTTTCGAAATCAATCCACAGAAAATAAATAGATGAATAAAGAATAAAAAATACCTTGTAAATGTTTCTCTGTACTGGTAAGCTTGAATTTTTCATGAAATTTCATACATCTTTATTACTCAAAATGATATTTATTTTAACGTTGTGTGCGTATTTTTAATCTACGTTGATTATATAGTGCTCATAGAGACATTCTTATTCAATAACTATAACAATAAAGTTTGTAGTGAAATGATGATCACATAACCGATCGCTATGGCCCCAGTGCTAGAGTGCTTGTCTCCAGTTCGGTAGGTCATTGGTTCAATCCATGTGTAATACCGAATTACTCAATGCCACTCTGCTAAGCTCTTAGCTTAAGGAAGAAGAAGACACTACCGTGAAGGGTGCCTTCAACAACACGGTAAATTGGATGGAACTGTATTAAGGATGATTATACAAAAGTTGGTCTACACATGAACTTCAGTAAAACGAAAATCATGTGCAATAATCTTGTTGAGAATAAGAACATAACTGTCAAGAAAGAAAATGCAAAACTCGGCAAGGTAGACCACTACATCTACCTAGGACAACGAATCTCCATGAGACCCTCAAAAGAGGAGGAAATCAAACGAAGAATCACTTTGGGATGGTAAGCCTTTGGCAGAGCAAGCTCAACTTTCAAAAATCAGATGATCCCAATAATCCTAAAAAGAAGAGTATACAACCAATGCATTCTCCCGATTGCCACTTATGGAGCTGAAACATGGAACCTAACCAAGAGACAGGCCTGCAAACTGAGAAGTATGCAACGTGCGCATGACAGAATCATGCTCACCCTTACATGGAGAGATCACAAGACAGTACAGTATATAAGGAAGAAAACAGGTGTTCGTGACATCATAGGAACTATTAAAAAACTCAAATGGCGATGGGCAGGCCATGTTGCAAGAATGAGAGACAACCGATGGACATCATGTCTCACAACATGGATCCCCAGAGATCACATAAGAAACCGAGGCCGACAGAACATAAGATGGAGAGATGAACTTAACAAATTCAGGAAATACTGGCTCCGCGATGCCATGATAGGGAATTGTGGCGAATCCTGGGGAAGGTCTATGTTCAACGACGGACGTTAAAAGACTGATGATGATGATGATGATGATGATGATGATACAACTGACCAATCAAAAGAGAAACAAAACACTTCTGGTTAGTCACCCAATAGAAACAGCCATTCGACTAATATCTTCTAGCTGCAAGCCAAGTTGGGATGATCAATTGAGAAAAAAGTATGTTTTATGAATAAATTACTTCTCTCATCAGTCGTTTGAATACTGTCGGACATGAATACAGGGGCCAGTTTAGCATAAACTTACAATGCAAATTGAATTCCCAACTAAAAACTGAATTGGGAGAACTTTCAAAAATTGAAAACAACTTTTTTTCTTATACATAAAGTGTAAATGATGAAATTTTCAGCCCTCTAGCTTTATTAGTGTGATGATACATACATAGCTTGTCAGCCAGCTTGACCTGCTATCTAAAGAAATCTATGTTGACAGTTTAGGTAAAAATTATCACAGCTGCCGTAAGATCATAATACATCACATCCAGTTCTACCTTTAGTTCATCTTCAAAGGATGATTTGATAGATAATTGGGTACCATGCTGAGTTATCTCCCTTTCTACCGTTTCATAGTGCAATGGGTGTTACTAGGCTGTGCCCATCTCCCTTCCAAGTAACATGCGACAGGTTGTACTGGCCCAAATTGTATTAGTAGCAAGGAGTAATCCTTGACCTAACCTATCAGAAGAAGTGGAACCAATCTGCCGTAGGAGACCCAGTGCTGATTTAGAACCAGAGTGTTAAGTATCATAGACTGGTTGCCAACCAAGGCTACCCATCAAGTACAAAGCTGTCTGGGTTGAAAGCTTCCTATCTCTTGGCATTACTATATATGCATCTGAGCCATTGATTCTGAATGTGGGGTGTATGCTCCACAAGAGGTAATTTTAATATAATGAGGGCAATTTGGTATTTGAGTGTAAAGTGTGAAAAGATCTCTGTGGCTCAACGGAATGCTAGACTGATGAATTCCCAATGCAATACTATTAATTCCTAATTACAGGATAGATTCCATATTGATTGATGCTTAGCAAAGTGGTCTAAGGCGTCCGGCAGATTTGGGGATCAAATCAAATTGGGAACGAAACTTTTTTTTCCTTTTTTCTTTGCTTTTCGAGGTCAGTGGTGTATTTACCATTAGGCTGAGTAGGCCTCTCCTTTTTTTCTTGCTTCCAATGCAAATGGCGGATTAACCATTAGGTCGAGAAAGCTTTTTCTTTGTTTCTTTTGTCAAACTCTAACGATTGAGTTTTGACTTTATTTTCGTATGTTGGATGAAAACGAGTGACGTCATGTGAAAATAACAGTGACTCAGTGACGTAAGTAAAAACTGATAATAAATTCACTCCGACTTCTAAAGCTCAATATAGATTGACTTGTTATGCTAACGTCAGCAAATCCCATTTACAGGAACTACTAATAAAGGAGTTGAAAAAGAGAAACATAGTTATGGAATAATATTGTACGGAGAAATAGATTCTGTTTTGTTTGCTTCTTGGATTTCGATGAAGCATGGAGAGTTTGAAATTTGTGCAGTCGAGGTGGAGCATGGATTAAAAAAAGGTCAAGAACCACACACACGTACACACACACGAGGAGGGGGTTTAAAATCACCCCTGCCCCAAATGGAGAGGAGCTCCGAAAAGCTTCATGAATAGTACTTCGTCTAGCACCTTTCTACTTACATTATACAATAACAAATCTCAATAGATGTTGAAGGGGTTCCCCAACGAGCTGAGCTTCCCAGGCCTCCAAATATCCAGCTACGTCCCAGCGCACACACATGCAAGGGTAAACAAGAGAATCTTTCTGGTTATCTATTGTGAACTTACTAACAAAACATGGAAACAAATGTTTGCTGGCATAGATCCAGTGTGGGAAGTTCAGGGGGTCCAGACTACCCCTTTTCTTTTAAACTTTTCTTTAAATATCCAGATAGAGAATTCTTATAGATAAAAGAACCCAGATAATCCCAAGTAATGATAAATTAACTTTGAAAAAAAAACAATATTATTTTGTGTTATATCCAGCATAAGTGAGTTGTTTCCCATCTTTGTTCTTGATGGATTTTCTTATCAATGGTTCAGTGGTAAATTTCTTTTTTTAATATTCATTACTTCAAGTGATAAAAGCTACGACTCAAATGCAGGCGAAGAATGGTGGATCGCATATAATTCTTTTGTTTTTTATGTTAGAAAATTTGTCTTCTTTTTCAAGAATTCATTAAAAAATATAAGTTTTCCATTGTAGGTCCCCGCCCCTAATCAAAGTCCTGGATTTGTTAAGAGTGATTTTAAAAATCTGTGGGTAAGTAGAAGATGAATGAGTCTAGTTTACCAAATTTTGTTGATAGAAATGCTGTAATTGGGAAGGAGAGAATTTGATAAAAGAAAATATTTTTTTTTGGAATCAAAAACGGAAAAAGGGAAATTGAAAAGATCCAGGGAAAATCCAGCGAATTTCTAAAAATGGAATTGCGGGTGGAGATTTCAAAGAGGATTAAAATTGCAGTGTCGACAAAATCAATAATTTTTGGAGAAGGAGTTTGACACTGTAGAAAACAGGGTTGGAATGAAAATGTCGGTGGGAGTTGAGAGTGATTGTAGGACTATTTGGGGGTGTGAGAATTAGTGAGATGAAAATAAGATGGATCAGTCTTTGTGAAATGGAGGTTTGGATGGAATCTCTGGATTATGAATCATGAGACAGAAAGTCAAAACCCTTAGTTAACAGCTATGTGCATGACTTATTTCATGAGGGTGTCGCCACTTCGGGCGCTTGTTGCCTCTAAATTCATTTCACATATTGAAAGTAGTTAAGTAGCATGTGAAGCCTGAGCAGGAATGACGGAAGTCGTGGCCAGCGTAAGGGGACAGAAATAATTAAGAAGAAAAGGTGTAGAAGTACTGTCGATAATAGACAAAATCTCATGCAAGTTTATTTTTTGAGTTGGGGTAGGCTCAAAAATTTTCCTTAATGAATTAATGTTAATTACTTTTTCCCTTCATGCCATTTTGGCCTATCCAGAGGCATAGATTTTGAAATGTGCCCTGGACCCCAACGAACTCCCCATAACTTTATAAAGTAGTTCAACTGCTGTGTTTCTACTGACGTTCTACAATGACAAATCTCACTAAATGTTGGAAGGGCCTCTGAGAGCCAAGCCCCCTTGGCCCCAAACCTCTATCCACGCTCTTGATGGAAACACACTACTTTCGAATGGGGGATTTGGGTTGTACTTGAAGGTGCAATGAGGAAGAAAATGAAAGAGAATCGATTAAAGAAAACATAAAATGAAAAAGATATCGAGTGGACAGTCATGGACTTCTGACAATATCACATGGTGTGGACATATAACTACGATGTAAGGAAGGTAATTGCACATTGATCGGCCCCCAAATTAAATCATTTTTCCATAGCCTATTGTCCACCTTTCCACACAACTTAGAAATTGATGGAGAACTTTTGGAGATATTGAGTGGACAGTCATTAATGTATACATAGCTGTAAAGGAAAAGAAAGGAAAAATCAAAAATTTCTGGATCCGCCCCTCATTTCAACCAGCTCTTCCTCAACCCATTGGCAAGTCTTCCACAACATTTCATTGAAATTCATTCAGTGCTTTTTGAGATATCTTATGGACGGACTGACGAATTGGAAAATGCAGCCGAATACATATACTTCTCCATGTAAGATGACGGAACAAAAATTGAAAGATGGAAACAGAAAAAAAAAACAAACGTAAAAAAGTAAGGAAGAAGCAACGAGGAAAAGAAATGAAAAATGAAGGAAGAGGTAAAGAGGAAAAAGTAATGAAAAAAATGAAAGAGGATAGAAAAAGCAATAAAAAAACGAAGGGAGAAGGAAAGAGAAAAAGAAATGAAAGAAAAAAGAAAATGAAATGAAAGGAAAATAAAAGAAGAGGGAAAGAGAAAAAGGAATGAAAAAAACGAAAGAAAGAAGGGAAGAGAAAAAGAAACGAAAAAAAAAATGACGGAAGAAGGAAAAGAAAAAGAAATTAAAAAAGATCAAAGAAGAAGTAAAGAAAAAGAAATGAAAAAAATGAAGGAAGAGTAGAAAAGAAAAAAGAAATGAAAAAAGGTGGAGAAAAGAAATCTTCATTGAACAACGTTTCATTCAAAATGCAACGTACACACTTTTATATGCCGCACATACACTCACGGACATGCGTGTGTATGTGTGCATATTTGACCCGTATGCGCACATAACGATATATAGATGTGGTATATGCGTGTATATGTGTATGCACACGTGAGGTGTGTGTATTTGTGATGTATATGTGTCTGTGTGTATTTTTCATTTCCGATGAAATGTCGTTCGATAAAAAGTCTCGGTACCAAAATTTTGTTATCCAATCAAGAAGATAAGATGATGACGACAGGAGATAACCAACGTCGGTACACATGTGCAGCAATAAGAGACATCTTGGAGAATCGAGAAATTCAATATCAGGTGACAAAATGCTGATTTTGTCTCCAAGACAAGTTGCCAATCTTCATAGTATGACTGTTGTCCCAGGTGAACAAACACCTGCAGGTGGAGGATAAGAGCAAAGAAAAAACATTTTTTTTCAAAACATGTCTTTCAACCCTGGAGGTGAGAATGGTGTGTATGGTGTATTTAGGGTGTGGCGGGTATGGCACGTGTACTGAGCGTCATTTGAAGGGGTGCTACTGAACAATTTCTATTGAAGACAGACAAGTCATCCTTAGATATTGGAAAAAAATAATTTTTTCCTACAGGCGTATGATGTCTATGATGACTGGACACAGAAGTGGTGTTCATCAAAGAGTAAGCCACCTGAAAGTGTTTGTGGATTGCGACAATAACACACTCAACCTGGAGGGAGCACATGCAGCCAAACTGGGTTCAATGATGGCCGCATTTTTTGTAATATTCGAAGCTCTCGACGTGTTCTCCCCTCGTCGAATACGGCGCTGAGAAAAGCAATTAAGATAATGCTGATCATCGCACTTCCAATCAAGACATGAATTTTTAAGCTGATATTATGGTAAAGTTATCAGAAAGATGAGTGTCACCATGTCAGATGGTTATTTTCTCGCCATAAGCACTATTTTCCGTAGATACAATGGTGTGTGAATGGGTTTTATTTTTAATACCAACGTGTTAAATGATGAAGGGCTGGGTTAAACTAAAGCAGGGCCTATAGCATATGTTACAAGAAGGGTTTTAAATTATGAAAAAAATATTCAAAAATACATTTTTACATAGTTAAGTAGGTATTCAAGTAACGGACACATTTAGTCCGAAAGAATTAAATTATAAATTAGAACATAGACTAAACGACTAAAGAAAATGGAGTTGCTGCAGGAATCGAACCTGCCATCGAAAGGGCAGCCGCTTCAAGATAGCGATGCTCTTATTATTGAGCTAAACAGCCAATGCAAAGGCCCAGATAACTGCTTTCAATTGTCTTCAATTGTTTATTCTATTTGCATTGTCTAAATTGGGTCATATATTAACCATATGATGATGGAAGATCATTTCAAATAAGTTTCTAGATAATATAACGCAATTTATAATTCATTCTGTCTGACCAAATATGTCCATTTTATTGATACAAAACTGTCGCATTGGAAGAGACAAAAGAGAACGAGAATAAGCGAGATGAGAGTAAGGGTTGAGAGCAGTTATTTGGGCCTTTGCATTATGATGAATGCATCATATGGCGTAGACAATATAAACAGAATAAATAATTCAAGAAAATGGGGCTGCCGCAGGAATCGAACTTGTCACAGATAGAGTAACCACTTCCACGTAGCACCGCTCTTAACATTGGGCTAAACAGCCGTCGGTAATGCAAATACTTTCAGATGCTATACAGCTACAAAACATGACAAATATGTCTAGCATACGAGTGATAGCATAACTCCTTTTTTTTATCGTTTTGCATTAGCTATGACTTCAATTTAAAATACTTTCACATTATGTATCGGATATGAAGTACATAGTTGTCTCACTTCCATAAATTTCTGTGTTAAAATAACAACCCTGATTAAAGGTGATCACTTCTAGTTTGAAACGAGTGGCTCACGTAACGTATTATGTTTTAAAAGTATAGAAAATTTAAGTTATTCCCTTTAAACTTTGCTTTGGTGACCAGGAAAGTGATCATTTCCAATTGAACAATGGGCCAATTTTCACATAAAGTGGAAAAAAAGAGTTACGAATTAAAATCAGTATCTTGATCACAAAAGTAAAGTTTTTACGAAATAATTTCCATTTAAAAGATTTTCTACGCATTAGCAATCAGAAAATAAAACTCACTACCCAGGAACAAAATTGCGTTGCACAGTTAACAGATGCAACTTCACTTTGACTCTACCGTGGACAATAGACACAGCTAGAAGACATGGAATTGGTCCAGCACCTGTTCCTGTCTTTTGATTTGCTGGAGTCTGGAGGCAAGTTTTTGGAGTGAGATCTGACACTGTCTGGTTGGAATTGGAGAAACACGATCACAGAAGAGGATCTCTTTGCTTCTTGACATCAGTTTTCCCCTATGTATATTCACTAGCATAGTGCCCGTCAAAATAATGTTATTATTCACATAAGAATCAGTACTTGCGCCTTGAATCAGTGTATAAGAGCTCTGCCTAGGATCAAAGTGTAGTATTTGCTCTCTCACTGAAAAATGTTGCACACATGCTGATGTCATTATAAGATACACTACAACCAAAACTATTAGTTTTAAGTTGATCTGACTGGCTATTTATTGGCCGCAACAATAGAGCTAGAGGGCTGAAAACTCAAATATTCACTCATTATTTTTGTTTTTTGAATACACCTCAAATAAATAGGCTTTAGAGGGGGCATTTTGCAATGTAAGCTAATGCTAAATTAGTCCCTTACTTTATGTCCGGCAGCATCTACACTTATTTTTTAAAAAATTTAGACTTCTTTAGCGATCACTGCCCAACAAGAGGCAAGGGAAGTAACTTATTCATTGATGACTCCTTTTTCCACTTTTTTAATTGATCATCTCCAGCATGATATGCTACTTAAAACGTTGGTCACAAGACGGTTTCCATTGAGTGACTACCGAGACCTCATTTTCTCATAGTTAATTCAGAATCTAAAAAAAAATTGTTCTCTTCAATTTTTTCCTAAAATATTTAAAACATCCGCAATTCTCAATCTCAACAGACCAAAGTAACTCATGCTTGAGTCATTCCTACTCAGGCTTTAAGCCTAACAAAGTCAAGGGTGCTTGGGCTTGATTAAGGGTAGTACCCCCATTTCTTTAATGTATTTCCTTTAAAAATGTCAAAAATGTCTGATCCCCAATCTCAACAGACAGAAACCTTCTAAAGTTCGACACTCTAATCCATGATCTGTACGAGGCTGAGATCCGATAATGGACGCTGACCCCACTTTTTTTTTTGAATTTAGAAGAGAATGTCAAAATAACTCAGTCATAATTCCTGCCAATCCAGGTGATCCATACTTGAGTGACTTTCGATCTGATCCCTGATTCGGTCATCTCAAAGAGATGTTTGCTGCGACACAGACAACTTTATCTTTGTAAATCTCCTATCCCGATGGCCCGACAGCTACACTGACACTAGGATGAGCGCATAGATATTACACTGATCCCCATGAGAGCAAGACGTGACACAAGATCGGTTTAATGTGGGGTTCTGTAGACGGAAAGTTAAAAAGAAATTGCTCCAGTCCCCGCAATTGGTATTGCAAAGGCGTCAGGGCAAGCCCAACCCTTGCCTCTGAGTGCAATGGTAAGGTGCTGCCCTGGGGCTCACTGATCATCTGAGACTGGACAGAGGTTTTTTTGGAGGCCACTGGACGAATCCTAAGCCTCTTGCACTTAGCAATACCGAGCTTCAGTTGGCCATCATGAAAAGACTATTTTTTTCATTGTTTCCATAATTCACCTCTGCCACACAATATCTCTCAAAGTTCTCTATGAATTTTACTTAAACTCTCTGAAAGTGTGAGCATGGGGCCACGAAAGAAGTGAATATTCGAGTGTTGTTAAAAACTAATCTCCAACAACGGGCACAGATCTTTTCTTCCAATTTAGAAAAGGATGTCGAAAACACTCAGCCGTGATCCCTGTCGATTCAGACTTGAGCGTGGGTTACTTTGATTTGTTCAGATTAAGAATCACGGATATTTGAAATATTTTTGGAGAAACTGAAGAGGAGCAATGGAGAGATGAGATGGAAAAGTGTACCGGTAGGAAAAAGCAGAGATCATTGCAACCGCTCATGAGAATATAAAAACCAGAGTGCCGTTAGAAAGCATGTTACACTGAATAGTGCCGCAAGAACAAGTGACGTTAGAACGAGATTTCATTGTACAGAATAAAGAAATCAATCAATAACAATGGGATCCGTTGGAGTAAGAGTCAGGAGTTCGAGGTTGGGGAAGAAGAAGAGGTACTTTTTGATGCCCAATATTTGATGCCGAAACAATGAGTCATAAAAGTATTTCAATTCCGGAATTAGTGACCTTGTTTTGAGTCATTCTCTAAGAAGATGGGAATTATGGGGGAGTGGTGGAGAAATACCGGAAAAAGTCAAATAAATGGATGAATAAATAAATAACGTTTTTTTCTTGTGTTTTCCAATCTTTCAGGAGGCAGAAGTATTGATAAAAATGACGGCGAGAAACAAAGACAATAAATAAAAGAAAAAATTAATAAATATTTAATCTGAAATGCTTTACCAGATTGGTGATGTCATAGGATTGAGTATATATATATATATATATATATATATATATATATGTGTGTGTGTGTGTGTGTGTGTGTATAAGCGCACACACAGGTGTCCTGGCCTTATAAAAAGTTTGCTTCAAGCCTCTTTTTTGCTTATACAAAAAAGTGAAAATAGCGTTCAGACTTTATAGAGGCAGCGCGCTCCCATTCCCTCACTCTCCTACACCTCAGTTTCCTGTATCGTCCACCACCCCAACCTCCAATGACTCAGTTTCATATATATATATATATATATATATATATATAGATATAGATATAGATAGTTCATAATATATATTTTTTGTCAATTTGAGAAAATACAAGCAAAAAGACATAAATCAGAGTTTATCCGTTGTAGATGTTTAATCAAAAGGCCCAGCTTTTTTTTACTGAAAGTTCAGAAAGTATTGGCTCCGCGACGCTCATTATAGAGAGACCTGGCGAATCCTGGGGAAGGTGTATGTCCAACGACGGACGATAAAGGACTCATGATGATGATGATACGAGATGTAGGTGGATTGAATAGATTTAGAATCGGTGCAAGCTGATTGGATGGAAATTGCTTGACATCAAATTCTTGTAAGCTTGTTTGATACCAGGATTTGGTTGGTTGAATTAAACTAATCCTATCATTTTGACTTTTGGCCATCGTGGTGTAAACATTATCAACATACACTGCTCCTTTTCAAGAGAACTTTGAAACAGCGGGTGCAGCCTATACATCGTACCAATGCCAGGAGGACCAAAAGAGGCTCGAGAGAGATAGAGGGGAGTCGAAAAATAATAAGGGGCCTCGAGAATTAAACTCCTAAGCCGATACGACATTTCTATTAATAAAATTGGTGGAGTATATCGTTTAACAGCACGTGAATATAGTATGGCATGTTAAAAAGGTTATAGCAAATTGAAACAGGGTAGCTAAAGGACTTGGGTGTTCGTGCCGTGTGAATGTAGGTAGGGAGAAAACAGTTTTGCACCGCTTTATGAAATTTCTCTGGAGGATCCTGCTTTAAAATATGGCCATTCATATCAGCATAATATTTTAGATAATCTTTAAAAAAAATTGCAGGTCGTACCGTTGCATCTAGCTCCGCCTCGGTAAGGCCAGTTACTCATCATGAGATTAAGATTACAGCAGTGATTCCGAAAGTGATCGCCGCGGCTCCCCAGGATTTTCTAAATTTTTAATGTTGCACTTCACTGTTCACACTAGATGGCGTTCGGTTGATACATAAGGTTTTCATTCTAGATTATTCTAGAAATGCGTCAAACGTTCACAGAACATCGTCTGTAGGTGCATGTAAATGACTTGTTTTTTTCGCGGCCATATTGAAAGTTTGTATCTACTGAATATTGGTGTGATCAAGCTATTGTTAAATTGTATTCAATCAAACAACGTCTATTTAATACGATTTATGGAGAGATCACAAGTCAATTCAGTGTATTAGAAAGAAACAGGAGGCAGAGATTTCATAGAATCCATTAGAAAACTGAAATGGCAACGAGCAGGTCACGTTGAAAGAATGTCAGACAACTGCTAAACATGACGACTCGTAAAGTGGATCCTAAGAGATTATATCCGAAATTGTGGCTGACAGAAAATAAGATTGCGTGACAATTTAGACAGGTTCAGGATGTATAGGCGTCGAGACTCCCAAGATAGAGAGATCTGGCAAATCCTGGGGAAGGTTTACGCCCAACGACAGACATTAAAAGGGCGATGATGATAAAATTTAATGACACAGATCAAAAAGTCTATTTTCTAATTGAGAGCAACGTGAAGAAATATTGGTTTACCAAGGGCGGTGTTTTTACTGGGTTTTTTTTTACCTCAACTTTAACGCGTGCATTTTTTACGTTCCATTTTTTATGAATTCCAAAGTACAAGAACTTAGACCGAAAGACGTATTTGCAATATGAAGCAAGGTAACAAAACATTTTATATCTCTTTGGTAGTGATTATACCATTCCTCCATCATCCACCCTTAACGATTTTCTAATCTTTCCGAAGTCTTTACTTTCTCTAAAAATATGACGAGTTGCCAACCAGACTTACGATAGCCTTTAAGGATAATAATGTGTCTGAGCACCGTCTTAGTAATCCCCCAGAAAAGAAGCAACAGCGGCAGCGAGGGGAAAAAGTGTAGACATTTTTAAAAATACGCTAAATCCAAGTTGAAGGCAAGAACTTGGGAAATACTGAGTGTAGCTTCGGTTTGCAGTGAAAATCTTATCGGTAACTTGTAAAGCCAGTGATGCATTCACGCACGCAGGCACGCACGCACAAGTCTTCGTCGACATAGGCGTGATTATAAGTACGTACTTATTTATTTATTAAGAGAGGAAGCCATAAAGGCCCTGTCTGTCAGAGACTTGCGTCTGTCTGTGTCTGTCTTATAAGCAGATTATCTGAAGTCGAGAACCTGAACTCGGGGGTTTGACATTATGGCAGACTCTTGCAACAGGCTGCTGTTTCTGGGGCCAGCTGTGGTCTTCGTGAGCGCCGACCATGGCACGTGATCCCAATTTATGCGAATGGCGTAAGTCAATCCGTCTGTAAGCCTCTTTACGGAACCAGCTAGCTTTTTCCTCTTCTCTTTCCTTTATTACTACCAATAGAAGCGAAGCCGAACATAAATCCTTGATATTATTCTTTCTCTGCATTGCCTGTTCACTGCATTGAAGAATATTCAAAGAGATACAAGATCGATTTTATTCTTATCGAAACGAAGAGTGGGAGCGTTGCTGAAGGGGGTGGGGGCAATTTTAAAATCGACCCCCCCCAACCTAGCTCTCAAAGTTTTATGAATTATAGTTCACCTGCTGCATTTCTATTTTATACAATGTTCACAGCTCCAGGTTGAGAACTGCTGCACCAAATATTGGAGGGGATGGGATCAAGGAGCTAGTCCCTTCCCCTGGGCCCCCGAATCTCCTGCTACGCCCCTGATCAAGATAAATGTTCGCTTTTTGTTTGTTGGTTTTTTTTTGTCTTCTAGTGGTTATTCTTTCTTTTTGATCTCAGCTGTTTACTCACTGCAGTAGACTGATGGTCTGAGTGGTTGCAACGAAAAGCAACTGAGTAAAGAAACAGGTCTGGTTGGTCAATCAATAGACAACGTCAAATGGCCAACGTCTTTTGGCACCATGCTGTCTTGGGGATGATCAATCAAAAAATTGGAGAAAGAGGTAATCAATAAAATTATTTCTCTCACCTTTCGTTGGACAGCAATCTCCAAAAACGTCTAAATTTAGGAAAAAGCAAGTGTGAATGCAGTCAGACTCAAACCACGGCATCGATTTAACATAAACTTGCATTGCAAATCGAGCGAAAAACTATTTAGCAAAGGATTTCCTAAAAAATGGAAAAAAAATTTTTTTTTCCTGACATGAAAAGGAGTGAACGTTAAACTTTTCCAGCTCTCTCGCTCCAATGGTGTGGATTGTACATGTGATCAATATATATGTAACCAGCCAGCCAGACCAACTTGAAAACTGAAGAAACCTATGATGACAGTTTTGGCTGATAGTTTCTAATAGAAGTCAAAGAAAAATAATGTCTGACAATGCTTCATCCAATGAAAATTCAAGTTACTCTGGCATTTCAACTTTATCTTTATTATTGGCTAAACAGAATGAACCAAATCTGAAAACTTGAAGAACCAGAATTCATCAGATAATGTTTCAACGAGTTTCCGCCTTCAATACCAGTTGTACGATCCACTGATGAAATATTCTCTGTTATCTCATCTCGCTGTGTATTGCGACAAAAAGGATCACGCCCGATTGATGAAAAAGACAAAGTTTACCGAAGCAAAGAAAGTTTCAGTTATAAAATGTTTGCATTAACAACATATCTTTATGATAAATGGGGAAAACAAAACAAATATTTATTTTCACCCGAATAAAAAAAAGAATCAAGAAAGGCAAAAAAAAAAAAAAAAAAAAAAAAACCCTCCAAAGAAAGGAAGATTGTTATAAAGGAAGGAAGGAAGAAAGAAAGGAAGGAAAGAAGGATGCAAGATGAAAAAAAGAGGAAGAAGAAAGAAATGGAAAGAAAAACGAATTTTGAAAAGAGAAAGATTTGATTGAAAGAAAAATTGAGGGAATGACTTATAAGAGAGGATCAAGAGAAAAAGAAAGAAAGAAGCAAAGAAAGAGAGAAATGAATAAAAAAACTGATAGGAAAGAAATGGGAAAAAAAAACATAACCGAAACAAGAAAGACAGAAATGCCGATCGGAAGGAAATGAGAAAGAAAATCTGATGGGAGGAAACAAAAAGAGAATCTTATGAAGAAAGAAAGACAGACATAACAAAAAGAAGGATATAGGCATTGAACAAAGGAAGATTGAAAAAAAAGAAAGAAAGTTGTCCGATCATCAAAGAGATTAGCTTGTTTTTAATAAAACTCTTCATAGCTATATTCAAGAAGTTCTAGTTGTTGTCTTGTGATAGTATCATGATTTTTGACTTTTTTTGTTCAATTTGAATTATGAAGGAATGATAAATGAAATAGTTTTAGGCTAGCAACTTTGAAAAGACCGGAAGGAAAAAAATTGAAGAATGTGAAAGTAGAAAAAATAATGTGATCGTTTTTATAGATTGACTAATATTTCCTGAGGAAGAAAAGATACAGACATTTGTTTTCTCATATGTTCTGCGGGAGACAAAGATAATAATGGTGGCAAAGTTTACTGACCGAACAGATAAAAAGGAAAAAAATAAACAAGTTTGAAAGTCAGACCATAGATGCGCTAGCTCTTTTCTGATGTGGAGATCTAGCTGAGGCAGTGTTGCCAACTTTTATTTTCAAGCTTAAATCTCAAATCAAGTAAAAAAAACATCTGAAAACACCTTGTAACATCTTTCAAATGTATAAATAAAATCTTGGAAATATGTTACATATAAATAAATTAAATTCAACATCAATATTCATCATTTTTTTTATTTAAATATTATTCGATTCTTAAAAAAAATATCATAATGCGGTTGATCTTATACAGTATACGGGTATTATCTACAAGTATTTTCCAAAAGGAAGTATTGCCGTTTGGTTTGAGTATTTTATAAGTGCTTTTAGTGCATTTTGACCTGAGATATGACGGGTCAAGTGTTATAATAAATTTGCTCTATGCAAGCTAGGTAAATGTTAATCATAAGGGACACAATGTCCCAAAGGTCAGTTTTAAACAATACTTAAAAGCATTGGAACCAAAGATTCGTTCATTTGGTCAAAAACAAGAAAAAGTTATTAAAAAATTGAAAAGTTGCTCTTTATCTGTCATATTTAATTAAATAGTTATATATATATAGATAAATAAATGATTAAGAGAAAAAAATGGAAATGGGCTGGAGACCTAGGAAGAAGTACAGATAACATGATTCAAAAGGTCAACAGATTGTTGCCCTGAAGATAGTAATCACTGTAGGAGGCAGTTAGTCATACGATGGAAAGATTTGATACAAAGGTTTGCAGGTTATACATGGCAGAGGTTAACGCAGTCACGGTCGACATGGAAGGGATTGGGAAAGGGTTTTGTCTAGCATAATGGCCACTGCTGATGATAAAGATATAGGTTTGCTAACCAGCCTTGTGATTCACTGACAAAAACTGAAGATACAGTTTGGAATAAATGCTTGTAATTTTCCTGCAATTTGGAAAGAATTCTTGTTAACTATTTCTTAGCCTAAAAATATGAACTTTTCAAAAAAAAAAAAAAAGATATTAACAAAAAAGGAATTTATTTATTATTAAGCAATCACAAGGTTCTTTTTTTTCCATGAAGTTGATTAAAACTATTTTTTTTCCCCTCCATCTTCGATTAAAAAACAAGGCAGGACATTAGCAGTTGATTTTTCCCCCCCATGTTTCCAACGTACAAAAAAAAAAAATCATTTCTCATTATGTCAAGCTGATTTGAAACTGTCGAAGACAGACAGACCGAGAGACGGACAGACTCTTCATTAAGGAACAAAATCTAAATGTTATTCTTCTGAAACATGATGCAAATATTATTTGTCAATATTTTCCTCTTATTATTTTTAATTTGGTTATACAGGACCCACTAGGCTAATAAAATATAGTATCTCTAGCATCGATCCCCATCACTGTCTGACATACTGAAATTTTAAGTACATCCTTTGCCAAGTGATACCAATTATCCAGATGTTTTTCATCTGAATCTAGATGTTTTTGGTTGTATCCAGATCTCAGAAATTGCTATTCAGATGATTTTTAATAGAATAAGAAATATCTTCATTCAATTCATAAAAAATGAATAATATTTTTAATGATTAAATGATATTTCAATAGAATAAATGTTGAAGATTAAAATCACATTTAGTTAATGAATAATATGTAATATATTTCCTATATTTTATACAAAAATTTGGAAAAACTAATTGTTCTTAGGAGTTTCGAGATGTTTTTTAACTTAATTTTAGCTGCAAACTTGAAAGCAAAGTTTGTGACCCTGCCCTTGCTTGATCTTCACGCAAGAAAAGAACTAGCTCATCTATGGTCTGACTTACAGGCTTCTTTCTATGTTATTATCATATGGACGAACGTTTTACTAACACAGCTTATTGTTACAGTCATGTGTTGACTTGTGTCCGGCTTGTTTTGCTAAGTCAGCCATTATAAAGTGGAATGAAATATACTCGCTGCACAACATGAGCTAATATTACGTATTCATATTTACCATGTTCCTATTGTACAAAAATCTTCCTTGCTTTTGCAAAGAGAAGGGAAAAAATGTCATTCATTACGTTTCTTTCATGAAGTCATTCGCTCAACCCAGTGAGGTGTCTGCTCCTCGACCTTCTTGCCTTCCCTGTCAGAGGAACTATACCCAGCATGCTCTTGAGTAAGCTTACAATGACGTAACGGAAAATTTCATGATTTGCAGTTGAGCTGTGGAACTGCAATGTCTGAAATTCCCACCATTTGCTGCGAATGGGTTTTGAGCTCTTATGGACATTAAACCTAAGTCAACGCATGACTGTATTATTAATTTTTAGCCAATATTTTCTTTCATCTTAAATTTTTCATCATCATCATCATCATCATCATCATCATCATCATCAACATCATCAGTCTTTTAGCGTCCTTCGTTGGACATAGACCTTCTCCAGGATTTGCCAAACTTCTCTATCATGGGCGTCACGGAGCCAGTACTTCCTGAACTTGTCTAGCTCGTCTCTCCATCTAACATTTTGCCGGCCTCGGTTGCGCATGTGGTCTCGGGGGATCCATGTTGTGAGTCGCGATGTTCATCGGTTGTCTGCCATTCTTACAACATGGCCAGCCCACCGCCATTTGAGATCTTTTATGGATTCTATGATGTCTCTAACTCTTGTCTTTTCCCGTAAGCTGAGAACCATGCAACGTGCACATGAAAGAATTAAATTTTTAGTTGCCTTTTATTACAATAGCAGAGGCAGCATTTGGAACTGGCAGGCCCAGATACTGCAGGAGAGGATAGGTTGGATCCCTGGGTGGGTGCAATATATCTGATCATCTTGAACTTTTAGTTGCCTGTTATTGCAATAGCATAGGCAGTATGTGGGACCTACAGATCCTGCAACTACGGATGAGGAGGGGATAGAGCTCAGGGGGTGCAATATATCTGATGATCTTAAATTTTCAGTTGCATATTATAGCAATAGCACAGGCAGTAGAGTGAGACTTGCAGATCCTACAACCCCGGGAGAGGGAGGCAGAGCCCTGGGGATGTGATATATCTGATGATGATATCTGCAAAATCTAAAATATAATCTCAAAAAAAATCTAATAAATAATCTAAAAAAGTCTAAAAAATGATTTAAAATGTATCTATGGAGTAATCACTAGAAAATGTAATAAATTATCTGAATGAGTATGAAAAATAATCTTATAAGAATCTAAGAAATAATTGAAAAATTTTTTAAAAAGTTGCAATGAGGTGCCGTCAGACCTGATGCCGTCACTGCCAATCGTCCATCAATCTACATCAGTGGGTAAACAGTGAAGGTCAAAAATAAAGGATAAGCTTTTGGTGAGTCTCTAACTCATGTCACTTTTGCCGCAGAGAAGCCTGGTGAAGCACACCAGCTGCTGTTATCATTTTAGTTACGAGAATGAAACTGCTTTGCAGAAGTTATGGTTATCTGGGGACATTCAAGCTTGTTCTTTTTTTTTTTAGATTAAGACTTTTTTAGTGATCACCCCCAATACAGCATGGACTTGTCTATTTATTAATTAGTTATATTGAACATTATTTTTCATTTTTATCTCAGTCATCTCATCTGTTAGCAGTATCCGACCTGATTTTTTTTCATTCATTGGAGTTAAACTCTACTTTTCTTTCATCCATTTTCATTTATGTATGTTTTATCAATTTCATTCTTCTGGACAATCTCTTTCATTTTTCATTCATTTCAGCTAAATCTTATTCACTTTTTTTGCTATTCATTAACTTTTAAGTGAATTTTTATCAACTAATTTAAAATTTTCTTTCTGCTCATCGTCTATTTTGTTGATTTTTATTTATGTTTGAAAATTTTTTTTCATAAACATTTTACGACTTTTTTTTATTACCTATTTGATTATTCGTCCCCCACCACAAGCACCACTTTAAAAAAAATGATTTTGGGTTTCCATATCTATTTGTTGATTTTTTGACCTTCATTTTTATTATCTGTTCTTTGATCAATAATATTTTCCATTATTTTCATATTGTTTTCAGTCGTTATTATTTTTTTCTTCATCTTATCCATCAGCAAGATCAGACCCATTTTTTAAATTTATACAAGCAAAATTTTGATTTTATTTTCATTAATTCACTCTTCATTAAATTTTGTTTCCTTTGATTACTGTTTTTTTCCATTGATTTTTATTTGTTTTTTCAGACATTTTTTTGGGGGGAATGAATTTTATTCATTTTTCTTTATTCTCTAACTTTTCATGATATTTTAGTAACTAATTTAAAGTTTTCTTTCTTTTTAATTATTTCTGGTTGATTTTCAAGTTTTTGCTTGATGAAAATTTTTTTACATATGTTTTGTAACTCTGTTCATCACCTAGCTAATTTCCTTCATGTTTGGCCACTACTTTTAAAAAAACTTTTTTTTGATATCTGCTTCTTGTTACTTGAAAATCGTGTTGACGCTTCTTACATCATCTGCTTTGTTTCTCTCATCACAATATGTCAAAGGAATGGCTCATTAGCTGAATTAGCAAATAGAGAGACAAAATTATACAATTCTTTTTCATTTGATTTATTTTTTTTTGCTTTTGAAAAGAATTCACGTCTGGCGATGTAACAAAGACTCACGTGGATTCTCATTTTCTTTTTTTTTTGTCATAAAGAATACTGGTTCACTTCTGCCCTCACCAACCAGCTAAGCCCCACTCCTCTAGCCCCCACCCAATTCTGATCCCAATGTCAGGCTTCTGTGCAGCCCCCTTAATCAAAATTTGTGTCTGGTCCTTTTTTTTTTTGTTTTCCATGTCATAGCTTCCAAGATGCTGCTTGTAATACACAGTAATGATCATTTAATAAAGACATAGTCTTATTTTGCTTTTGTTCCATATCATTACATAGTTGGGGGTGATCAATTAAAAAATTGGAAAAAAAGAGTGATCAATGAATAAGTTACTCTTCTTACCTTTTGTTGGGTGATGTTTGCTAAAAAGTCTGAATTTTCAAAAACAAGCGTGAATGCAGCTGGACATAAAATAAGGGACCATTTGAGCATAAACTTGCGTTGCAAATTGAAACTACCAGTAAAAACTTATGGGGGGGTGAAATTTTCAGAAAAAAACCCAAACTTTTTGTAGATATAGAAAGGAATGAATATCTTAATTTTCGATCCTATAGCTCCATTGATTGCCTGAGAGATAGCCAGCTAGAATCACTTTAAAATTGAAGAAACCTGTTGACAGTTTCGGTTGACAGTTTCTAGTAAAATCTTCCAAAAATGGTCGAAGAATCATTAAAGACAGGAAGAAAAATACAAGAAAAAGAAATAAAAACCGAAAAGAAAAGAATCACGATTGATATCTGCGTTGTTAGGTCAATCCCACACTAGAATCATTCAGAATGTTAACGATCTCACTTAACCAATTCGGGATATCAATTAAAAGCAAAATATCTGCAAACATGAGATCTGTTCTCAGACTATACCCCCCCAACCCCCAACACACACACACTTCTCGTTAGTTTTTCTATCGAAAACCAAGTTCTATTTTAGGGTAAATGTAGCCTCAAGGACATTGCTGACCAGCGGTATGATCATTGGATTTAGAGGTGGGAACTGAGCCATGTAAAATGCAGAAAGACTCAAGAGCACCCAAGACTTACCATTTTCAAGATTCCGCAGACCTTTTCACCTGCAAAAAATGACGCAGCGAAAAAGATATCTTGTCCAGTGCCAGACCATCTATGTAGCAAAAGTAGCATATGCTATAAGCCCTGCAATATTCAAGGGCCCCGTGCGAAATGCTTGCAATGAATCAATTCCGATTCAATGATCCTACATTAGTTCCATTTCTATCTACTGTTCATATCTATCTTATTCTGATCATATCTATTTACCTCAAACTGTTCATATTTACCTCACTCTGACTGCATCTATCCACCTCACTGTGTCCATATCTATCTACATCACTCAGCTCATATCAACCTCATTTTGATTATATCTATCTACTTTAATCCATTCATCTCTACCTCACTGATCATATATGTCTATCCACCTCACTCTGATCATATACCTATCTTACTCTACTCATATCTACCTACCTCTCAGTTCATATCTACCTCACCTTGATGATATATTGTCTACCTCACTGATCATATTTCTATCTACCTCACTCTATTCATATCAACCTCTATTCATATTTACATTGCTCTAATCATATATCTGTCTATCTACATCTCTCTGATCACATATCTATCTACCTCACTCCATTCATATCCACTTCTGTTCATATCTACCTCACTCCATTCATATCCACTTCTTTTCATATTTACCTCACTCTGATCATATATCTAATTAGTTAACTCTAATCATCTATCTATCTGTCGACCTCACTCTGATCATATATCTATCTACCTCACTGATCATATATCTGTCTTTATACCTCTCTCTGATTATATATCTGCCTCACTCTGATCATATATCTATCTATCTACCTCATTGATCATATATCTGTCTTTATACCTCATTGATCATGTATTTGTCTACCTACCCCACTGCATATATCTGTCGACCTCACTCTGATCATATATCTGTCTATCTACCTCACTCCATTCATATCTAAATTCTTGCAATATGCTGCCATAATATAAATGGATGAGGTGATATGAAAGTTAATTACCAGAGAAAGGAAAACCTGTTCGTCTATTGCCGTCTGACGAAGAATCTATTCTAAGTGGCTTAACGATGCTATTCAACTTATGTTAAAATGTGAGGTGAGCACGTTTTTAAGAATCTCATTTGTGTCCATGTATAATTCATAAGAATGCAGCCAGAGGCTGAAGGAATTTGGTGAAGGGAAGGGCCAATCTTGGAAATTCTTGGAGAAGGGAGAAAATGAAACAGAATCTTATGGAATTTCATTCACTCGAGTATTTTGTAAGTGTTACAGCATCGGTTCTCATCCTTTTTTATTCCATATGCCACTTTAACAGATCAAAAAATCTGATACCCCCGAACTATAAAAAAGATTATTCAATTATGTATCACGCGACTAATTCTTTGAAAAAAATACTGATATATGAACTTTAGAGCACCTACTAAAATTCCTGTCATTTCACTCTTCCGTGAAAGTTAGTTACAAAAACATAATTACCGCATTACTTTTATACCTCTCAAAGTCAATGAGTTCAGCATCAGTTAGTGTAGAATTTATAGTCAAAATTAGTTGTTAAAAGTAATGAGTAATTAGGAATTAGTATTATTGTATTATAAGAATTAGTCAGTCAAGCTGTATCATAACTCAGTTTTTAGTCACGGAATACTGTTTACTTTTCACAATCAAGTTTGAAATTGCTCCCTTATGGGGTGTACATCCTATGTCTAGAATCACTGGGTTATAAGAAGGAGTTTTCTTCATTAATATCAGCAGGAGATGAGGAGTAACTGAGGAGTACCAGTACGTAGTATTGAATTTGCAAGCCGAGTTCAAACTGTGACAGTTTGCATTCATTTTGCACTAATACTCTTGGTAAAGGCATGAAACAATCTCTTTTCCCCCCAGCTATGAGTAAATAGTAAGTCAGCGTGGACTCGCTAGATATGGTTGGCAACCAGTTTAGGAGATCAACAACTGATTCTAAACCAGTCTGGAGATGATATCGTCTGTGGGGCTCAAATTACCCAGCATTGGATTAAGTGATATAGATGAAGAAACTTGGAGGTATTTTTTGCACGGTTGATGTAAAGGAATCTAAAAATCAACAGCCTTTATTCACTGATCTAAACAATCTGAGAATATCAATAGAAACTGTTAACAAAAACTGTCAACATGGGTTTCTTCAGTTTTTAAGTGGGTCTGGCTATGTATGCATGAATTTATTATAGGTACTGGCCACATCAATGGAGCTTGAGGGCTGAAAATCTATTATTATTATGTTTGGAATTTTAAAAAAAACTCTTACTCATTCCCCTGAATAGTATTGTGGTAGGAGTTGATATTTGCAATGTGAGTTTATGATAAATTGATCTCATAGTTTGTGTCTAACAGCTTTGAAATTTGTTTTTTTTTTCAAATTTGGACTTTTTCAAGAATCACTGCCCCACAAAAGGTGATATATATATATGTATATGAATACACATGCACATATATATGCATATATGTATATGTACACACACACACATACATATATATACGGAGAGAGAGAAGGAGATAGAGATTTAAATATATTGTCTTAATAAATGTACATACACCTGTGAGAGAGGAAACTTACAGTAAGAAACCATAGACTACAAACTATTCTTCAGTGCTAGAATATATCATCAATATATATATATATATATATATATATATATATATATATGTGTGTGCATATGTGTGTGTATTATTATACATATGTCCTCAAACTGTGGAGAGTCACAATAGAATTGAATTTCACCTGATGAATGCAGACTGCTTTTAGTTGTTTGTAAGAAACTAATTGTTGTGAAATGAATCTAATGTAACTTATAATCTGGTATCATTATCATCATATATATATATATATATATATATATGTGTGTGTGTGTGTGTGTTGTTGAAAGGAAATATATATATATAGAATGAAAGAAATGTATAAAACACAAACAGGTTAATACATAAATGGTTTTAAAATATACATCAACACTGACACACACTTATAGAAAAGTTTATGTCAAAGAAGTACCTTAAACAGCATTTGAGTTTTATTTACTCTTAATGGATTTTATATTGAACAACAGGAACCAGAGAGGACATCATTAAGAATTTTGGGCTTTTTAGACAACAATGGTTGAGTAACCATTTTTTTTATTGCTTGAAGTAAAAAAAAGACCTTTTAAAGGGATCTATGTTTAGATAACATTAAACTGATGAAATATATACAATCTAGTTTTAAGTACAATTCTTATAAAACTCTTTTGATAAATATGTTTTACATATTTTGGCCTGTATAAGTCTATTCATATCTATCTATTTCTCTATCTTCTAATCTTGCTTTGTTCAAATCTATCTAATCTCAGTTCAATTCTCTCTATTCATCTTCTTCTATCTATCTCAATTTGTTCAGATTTATCTATATCTAAGTTTGTTCATCACAATAATCACTTAGTACAATATATCAGAGAAATGGAATAGGTATCAGATATCGTGAAGACTATTAGGAAATTTAAATGGCTTTTGGAAGGCCATCTTGCAAGAACGTTAGACAAGTGCTGGACATAGTGACTCACAAAAAAGATCCTTCAAGACCATGAGGAAAATTTTGACCAGCAAAAAGTAAGATGGCAAAATTATTCATTTAATCATTGATCACCCCTTTTTCAAATTTTTCAATTGATCAACCCCAACAAGCTTTCAAAGACATTGGTGACATGACAGTTTATACTGAGTGAATAACCAGACCTGTTTTTTTAAAAAAAAATCTTCCATGCTTTTTCTTTGTCAGGAGCATTAATAGAATTGACACACACATACATTTAAATTCTTGGTCAGAGGATGAAATAATTCAAACAAAAATTCTTATGAAAGAGAGAAAACAATTGATTGATATCAAAGAATCAAAAATTAAAAAACAAACAAATGAACAAACCAAGAAGAACGTGAAAATTAAATACAAGAATCTAAAAGAATAAAACAGAACGAACCCAACAACCTGGACTAACCAAGCAGCAAAGAAGCACTTGCGAAGATGTGAAGAAACTGAGATTTTACATAAAGGATAATTATGCACCTGGTTTGCAGGGTTTTTCTCTGTTGTGAGTTAATTACAAATGACTTACTTTATCATGAATAGCATCGTCACTGCAGTGATCATTTAGCTGTATTCTATTCATTCCTTTCTCTCTCCTTTCTTCATCCTTTTTTCTCTTCTTTCTTCTCTTC
The DNA here is from genome assembly GCA_963457665.1 of Thysanoteuthis rhombus. Lineage (NCBI taxonomy): Eukaryota > Metazoa > Mollusca > Cephalopoda > Oegopsida > Thysanoteuthidae > Thysanoteuthis > Thysanoteuthis major. The sequence goes on along the minus strand of OY735238.1, from coordinate 7,567,395 downwards.
ATTCCTCATTTTCTATTATTCTCTTTTCTTCTCTCTCACTTTCTCTTTTTCTATCGTTCTCTCTTCTTTTCTCTCTCACTTTCTCTTTTTCTATCATTCTCTCTTCTTTTCTCTCTCACTTTCTCTTTTTCTATAATTCTCTCTTCTTTTCTCTCTTATCTTTTTTCTTTTTTTCCTCTCATCTTTTCTCTCTCAACTTCTCTCCTACTCTTATCATCTCTTCTTTTTTCTCTCCTCGTTGTCCGTCACCATCAGATTGGGCTTTGAAAATTCAGAGGATGTCAGAAATGTTGGTAATTTCCAGGAAAGATGGAAGTACCCAAAGCAAGAAATAAAAAAAAAAAAGTTCTGCCCTTTGTCTAAAACTTCCCCCACTTTCCTTACCTCCCATGCCCAGCAGATGGTTCAATTATGACCTGAAGAGAAATATTTTGGCATCAGTAAGTGGTCAATGTTGAATAGGTCAATGATTTAACATAGTGCTTCTCAAACTACTGGCCTCCCCTGATACAGCACAGTTCTGGTGCTATATTAACCATGATGCACTTGAGGCACAGGCCTCAGGCCTCAAAACAAAACAGCCCCTGAGTGGATTTAGGCCCCTCCCCCAGTGAGCCAAATTCTTGGCTTTTACACTGAGTTTTATGGTAAATAGTAATAAACAATTCAGTTCTTGTATATATATATATATATTCTTAAGAAATGGATAAATTATCCAACAGAATATTTACGAAAGCATTATATTATTTGAAATTCTATTTGGTATGACCTTTCGTTTTACAGTCACTTGGCTTACACAGCATAAATAGAATAAACAATTGAAGAAAATGAAGCTGCAGCAGGAATCAAATCAGCTGCCCCATTTTCTTTAAATGTTTATTCTATTCATACTGTCTAGGTCAATTGTCTTATTTAGATTAAGCATATATAAATTAGAATAATATACATTCATTGTTGTATCACTTTCTCTTTGAATGAGTGAACTGTATTCTAGTGTCATCAACCCTTAAGTCTTCATCACTAAATTTCATTCTCTTGCATCTAAATTTCCTCATGTTTTTGATCATTTTTATCTCATTCTCTCTTGTGTATTATGTTAGACATAATCAAGTTAGTATCATGAGCAAAAAGCTCAAATTTATTTATTTTCTTTATTCATGTTCTTTGAACATCCGAAAAATATGCGAAGAAAACTAGGTGTGACAAAGAGACAGAATAATTATTAGAATTTTCTCGCTTACATAAAGTCTTAGAACTGACAATTGGATTTTTAGGAAAAAAGTTTTTCTTATTGTTTAAGTATATCATAAAAATATCTTCTTTAAAATAGAAAAATACAGATATCTGAGTAAATAAGATCAGCACAGGCTTTGTTGTTAGAGACAGAGGGCTGGAGTTTTTTGCTTTTTCAAAATCATCCTGCAAAAAAGAATAAGTTTTTATTGGGGGGATCAGTTTACTATATTAGTTTATGCTAAATAGGTCCCTTATTTTGTGTCCAGCAGCATTCACCTTTGTTTGTTGGAATTTTAGAGATCTTAGTGATCAATGCTCTACAAAACACGACAAAAGTAACTTGATCACCATTTTTTCTTATTTTTTTAATTAATCAACCTCAACACAGCATGCTGCCAAAAGAGGTTGGTCATGAGTGGTTTCCATTCAGAGACTGGCTAGATCTTTTTTTGTATTGTATGAAATAAGCAAATAATAAAAGTTCATGCTGACCAGTCCATTCATAAAATGTTCATTTTTGATATTTTCAAGTCTTTTCAAGTCTCTGTTTGAAAATACAGTGTTTCTCAAGTATCAAAGATGTAATTTTTCAAGAAGTAAACCTTGAAAATTTACCCACTGCTGAAGGTCACTTTTTTCATTGGCCTACACTTACCCCAGAGGAAGGCAATCTATGATTGTAATCTGAACTTGTATATGACCTTCAAATGAAGTGTATAAATTATACTAAGTATGAGAGAGTAAAAAAAAAAAATGTCTCCAATGTGTTTCCATAGATAATGTGGAGGTTGGATGTTAGAGACCTAGCAATTTTGGTGATTTGAATTTTCCAATCATTTTTGTTGCAGAAGGTCATCTGATAAGAGATGGAAAATTGCCTTCTGAAATTCCTTTGTTTTATAGGAGTCATTAATCATTGGTGGAAATTGATGTGACTGATCGCAAAGAAAGGTGAGAAAAAAATGGATAAAAAGGAAAAAGGAACTACTTTCACTTTCACTTTCTCTTTCTGCGACTCCCTCTCCCTAAAAAAGGATTTGAAAAAACAATGAGAACTGCTACTACCACTATAACTACAGAGGGATATTATGATCACTTTGAGACAGGGTCTTTTTGGTAACAATTGGAACAATATACATTCATTGTTATAAATTTGTTGTAATATTATCAAATCAATTGTTATAAATAGCTTTACATAATAAAAATTATCAAATATTCAGTAGGAAATTTCTGATTTATTTTGAATAAAGGGTTTAGGGACTGACTAATTTTTATAACAATAACTGTTTGATTACATTTTCTGCAATTCACTCTCTCTCTTTCTATGTAAATATATATGGAGAGAAAGAAAGGAGAAACAAGCCTGGCTGCTGCAGGATCAAACTCCACTCCTTCTATACAGATGATTAATGCAACTTTTGTATTGTATATATGATAAAAATTTTTTTTTTCTTCCATATAAACGTAATTATTTATTAGAATGAAATAAGCCCTCACGTATTTCAAACATACATTTTCATAGATATGTATGATTCCTTAATTTCAGTCAGTAAGAGAGCCTCAAATCAATCAGTTGGTCATGATTTGGTAAAGTAATGCTAATTTTACATATCTTTTTGGTCTAACTTGACAGCATAGACAAACAGTTAGACTCCTGGTTAGGTTTCATGTTTCAGCTCCATAGGTGACTGTCAGGAAGATCTCTGGAGATCCACGTTATGAATTGTGATGTCCTGCAGTTATCTGACATTCTTGCAATATGACCAGGCCATTGCTATTTGAGTTTTAAGGAAAAATGGAATGTAGGTTTTTTTCAGGGGAAACCTGGAATTATTTTTTTATAGCTCAAAATTAATAGTTTCATCACAAGAGTTTATTACCTTAAATTTGGTGAGGATTATTCTTGTTCTTGTTGTGTCAAATTCAACTCCAGACTTGGACTGGAGTTTGACAATAATTAGAGTGTCAATAAGTTAGAGAAAAAGACAGACAAAAAGTCCGTAAAACAACTAAAAATCACCCCCCCCCCCCCGGCAAAACCAAAATAGTTTGAGAAACAGACATATTTAACAAATCAGAGCCAGAGAGAAAGATCCTGAACAGCAGACAGACTGAGTTTGGGTAGGGACAAATTTCCCACTTGGAAGTGTTTCAATATGTACGCATAGATTACCCTCCCCACACACAAAAAATTACAATATGATAAAATAAATAAAACAGCAGACTTCATTTTTTTAAATCAATTCTATTTTCACATCTCATTTCTTTCTTTCTCTTCTGCTCTTGCACTTATGATGAAATTATTAATTTTGAGCCATAAAAAAATAATTCCTGGTTTCCCCTTAAAAAAACCTACATTCCATTTTTCCTTAATTTTGCTGAAAAAAAAAAGAAGCTAATTTTCCCAATAATCTAAAATGTTCCATGTGCATGAGTTATGAATCACCTTAGAGACTCATTAGCATATTTGCCAATTTAACATATACACTGTGCTAGAATCTATTAGAAAACTCAAATAGCAATGGCCTGGTCATGTTGCAAGAATGTCAGATAACTGCAGGACATCACAATTCATAATGTGGATCTCCAGGGATCTTCCTGACAGTCATCTATGGAGCTGAAACATGAAACCTAACCAAGAGTCTAACCCTCAAACTGAGAACCAAAGAGTCTAACCCTCAAACTGAGAAAGAACCATACTCAACCCTACATGGAAAGATCACAAAACAGCACAATATATATTAGGGACATCATAGAATCTATTAGAAAACTCAAATGGCAATGGGCTGGTCATGTTGCAAGAATGCCAGACAACTGCAGAACATCACAACTCATATTGTGGATCCCTAGAGGTCATATGCGAAACTGGGGCCAGCAAGAAATAAGATGGGTTTACAAATGAGGGATATCAAATGCCTGATGATTAGGATAAAACAAATAGTTTACAAGAATTTGGAGGACTAACGCCCACTACAACTCATCTGAGCCACATAGGCGTACTTTATAGTAGTTCACCTACGGGATTTTTACTGACAAATCTCACAACATGTTGGAGGGAGCCCCTTCAAGAACTCAAGACAACTACAAATCTCTGATGGAGAGTCTGACAAATATACAGATTTATGGAAATAATGGAAATTGATATTTGGTACTTCCAAAAATTCTATTGGAAACCGTTAACCAAATTGCCTTCAAAACTTTCAACAAAGGTTCGTTCAGTTTTTAAGCTCGTCTGGCTAAGTATACATCATGTGTGAAGGCTATACCAACAGAGCTAGAGAGCTGAAAATTTAAACATTTACTCATTATTATGCAAAGAGATGTTTTTTGTTCTTGAAAATCTCCCTCAACCCAACTAAAAACCTATATATGTTTGCAATGTATGTATATGCTAAATTGGTTCCATAGTTTGCCTCTGGCAGTATTCGTGCTTGTTTTATTTTTTTCAATTCCGATTTCTAGAACTCACCATCCAACAAAAAGGTGAAGTAAGTTATCCATTGATCACCCCTTCTTTCAATATTTCAATTGATCACCCCCAATGTGGCCTACTACTGAAAGATGTTGGTCACATGACGGTTTCTATCATGTGATTATCCAGACCTGTCTTCTTATTTTTCATTTTTGAAATTCTTTGAAGAATTTATAACATCATTTGTACTTTATATGCATTCGGCTAGTTGTTAATGGTTTTTCTATTTTCTTTCCTGTTAAAAATTTACATGCCATTTCATATCTGCTGTGGTACGCATACGACAAAATGCAGAAAAAAAAAGGAGAGTGAAAAAACATTTTTATAGAGGTAGGGTAAAAAAAATTATAAAAAAGGAACCAAACTAAAAAAAATATTCAATCTAGATAGAACCCCCCCCCTCTATTTTCACCTGGTCTCATACAACTAATGCATCTTCCTTTAAAGCTTTTACCAGCATTAACAATGTTTGTAAGGCTGTGTAATGTAGTAAATGAAAAACATCACCAAACAGAAATAATCATCATCATTGTAAATATTTACATCATCATCATCATTATTGTTATGTCACTATTCTTACATAACATTAATGTATTATTGTCATTAGCTGTTAAATTCATACAAGGAAATTTTAATGTTTTTATCAAGTGGAGTAACCTCTGATTAACATAGGGCGCTGTAAATTTTGTGACTCACATGAATGAAATGTCTGAATATGGTGGCCATTTCGAATACATAATAAGGTCTCATGACCATTATGCTTGTATGATTTTGCCATAAACAAAATCCATATTTCATAACCTTCAAAATGATACATGACATCCCATCCATTATTGCTGATATTGTTTTGTAACCTTTGAAAAAATTTGACTTGCAAAATTTTGAAAAAAAAAATGAATAGACAGAAAAGTCTTATAAAATTTGACGTATCGCACTTTTACTTCTTTTGTCAATAATGTCTCTTCGGAGTCAAGATCATACGAGGAAAGTGAAAATATTGTTGATATTGATATGCAACATCTAAATTACTACTAGTCTGTTGGCTCATCTATCCTAGTTTCCTAATATAGGATTAAATTTTTGTGATTACATAGATATCTTTAATCATTTATGCTACTTTTCTATACTTACTATTTTATTCTAAGTATAGTTTATACACTTTATTCCAAAGTCTTATACTGGAGTTCTCATTACTGTCTAGTATAGATTATCTTCTTCTGTGGGTAGAACAGGCCTATGAAAAAGTGACCTTTCATTCAATCTCTAGCATATAGGATTAATTTTTAGACTTATTTTGGAAGAAAAATAGTGTTTTATGCTGAAAAATATGCTATCATCAAATATTTTATCGAACCAGGAGTGTAGTTGAGGCTGGGGTGGGAGCAGTTTCAATTTGCCCCTACAGCCCCCAATAGAGAGGGGCCCTCTAAAGCTTTATGAATAGTAGTTCACCAAATGCATTTCCACTAACATTATACAAAACGAATCTCACTAAATGTTGGAGGGGGCCCCTCAAAGAGGCAAGCCCCCAAATCTGGCGGGATAGATTGCGGAGCTAACAGTCACTTTCAAAACAGAATCGGGTGAGGGGGACAAAAGGTGGAAAAAAACATGTACCTGAAATCTACTATAACGATGGACAGTGTGATTGTTTCTGTTACTCTCTCCATAACTATGGACTCTTCCACTAACAGGGAAAAATTTTGCTGATAGAAATATCTCCTACCCACCTTTAGAAACAATGAAGAGATGTGTAAGACATACATCCAAATACTGCACCAAGTTTTTTTTATAGTTTTTCGATTCTAAATTCACTGAATATATATATATATATATATATATATATATATATATATACACATATATAATTATATATATATATATACATATATATATATATATATATATACATAGTGAATGCTCTAAACATAGATATATCCTTTCAATTTATTCTGATGAACTGATTCCAACTTTATTTATATATACATATATACATATGTATGGACGTATGCATATGTTATATTTAGCTCTACTTTATTGATTTACTTACCAAAATATAGAACACTGTATTTTCAACAAATGCATAAATCACACATACACGCATACACATATATATACATATATATATATATATATATATATATATATATATATATATATATATATATATATATATATATATATATATGTATATTCATGTAATCTAGAAAACTTTGAAGCTTTAAACATTAAGTTTATACATATATATATATATATATATATATATATATGTATATATATATATATATATATATATATATATATATATATACATATATATATATATATGTGTGAGTGTGTGTGTGTATGTGTGTATGTGTGTGTGTGTGCATGTATTGGCAGAGAGAGAGAAAGAATGATCCTCTTGCCATCTTGATAAATTGATACCAACAAAATTCACCTCCCACACATTCGTGTTTACACATCTATTTCACGAAATAAAAATATCAGAAAGCAGCCCACCTTACGAACTAAAAAAAGAAGAGAGAACTAAACAGGGTAAATCTTTCATTTCTATCTACAATGACAGAAAACTGTCTCCATTGATATGTCAGCCTTGAGCTTTGTTTGTATGCATGGTTATAAGTGAAGAGTCGATAGCTGGGATGAGAGGTGCCTCGGCGAAGATAGGGACCGGGTAGAATGCATACCAATGTCAAGATAGACATGGACATAAACAGAATTTGGGGAAAGAACATTAAAAGAAGGCACTGTATTAAGCTGTGTGTAAAAATATCTTTGGAACAAGCCTGGCTACTTCTGTTTCAACTGAAGATGATTACGGCAACTTTTGCATTGTATGTATAATAAACAAAAAAAATTATAAAAATGTTTATTTTCAGTATAAATGTGTTTACTTATTAGAATGAAATAAGTCATTGTGTACTGGTAAGATAAATCTAGGCCTAGCAAGGAAATAGAAAGATTATCTTAATCCAAAGTTGCTACCATTGGAGAAAAATTCACCATCACATTTGATGAATACACCCAAAGAAGGCTGTAGAATGGATTAACTGCAATGTTGTCTTAACAACACAAACAAGGAGATGGAATTCAATCATCCAAAAAACATAGTAAATATTATATATTGTTGGTGGAATTTTGGACTAATTCATTTTTCTCATTCGGCACAATTTAATCACAAAATTTGTATACCACAACAAATTAAATAACCTGTATTTATATAATTACGTCTATGGTGAAATTGGTTTCAATTAACATCGTTTTAGTTAGAGTTATGGTTTTCAGGAACATGACAATGATGTTAACTGGGGAATTCCTTTACTTGATATTCACCGAATTCAGTGTAGTATGACTCAAGGCCGCAAAAATGGAGCACCATTTAGAATCAAAACGCATATCAGTAATAATGGTCAGAATTACAAGCTTGTTAACCATTATGACACTGTAGTGTATGTATGTACACCATAAGTACTAAAAGCAGAATATACTTGATTGTTTGACACAATGCTGCAGTAGTGGGGCACCAAATTAGAATCAAACTAATTATTGCAGTAATGGTCCATATCACAAGCTTGTTAACCATTACTACATTGATCATGGAACTGCTGAAATGTTCAGTGATATGAAAAGAATTACCAGATGCAGCATACACCTGAAGAAGGTTGGAGAATACACTGGTCGTAATATAATGATCAAAACAAGAAAGAAGAGGAAGAAGAAGAGAGATGTAATATAAATATATCTCTATAATGACTTTTCTATTTGTTTCTTTGTTCCCTTGTCTGTTAAGTGCACAGATACTATACTTTGATTCCTCGGCTGAAGGCCCGGGAATGATATTTTGTGCAGAGTACACATGGTATTTACTTGCACTCCCACAAGAGTAATATGTGACACAAGGTCTTTGTTCATGTGGACTCTCAGCTTTGGGATCTCTGTGAAAATTGTTCCAGTCTCCACAACTAATGTTGCAAAGGTGTTGGGGCAAGCCTAACCAATCCCTTTTGGTGCAATGGGGTGGTGCTGTCCCGGGGCATACTGCTCCCCTGAGACTAGGCCAACTGATTTTTTGAGTCGAGTTCTAGGCCTTTGTGCTGAGTACACAGATACTCTGATTCTATACAGAACACATATATGAATAGACGTAATGATGTGGACCCCTAAAGATTTTATGCGAAACTGTGACTGACTGAAAATAAGATGACGTGACTATTTAGACAGGTTTAGCAGATATTTGCGCCATGGCGCCCAAGATAGAGATCTAGCAAATCTTGAGGAAGGTCCATCCAATGATGGATGTTGAAATGGTAATGATGCTAGTATGTAAATAATAACGAGGAGGAAGAAGAGGAAAAAAAAAACAAGAAAGATATAGTCATATTGAAAGAAATAACGTTGGTGATGTATGGCTATTTTCATCTTAGCAGGCAGTCTGAGCAGCTTCAGGATTTGAGCTGCTATGTCTGGATGCTTAGTATAGAGGAAGTGTCCACACTTCCTTCTTTCTTGTTTCAATCACATCATAACTAGTGTATTATCTAACTTTCTTCTAGTTTATGCTGTAGCTGGTAGTTTTCTTCATATCACAATAGTTTCATGATCAGTGTAGTAATGGTTAACAAGCTGAAAGCTTCTAAAAGAAAGAAGTGTTGAATACATTTAGAGAACAGCATGGCTGCAAGGGATGCCGTCCTAGCTGTTTATGGCACCTAGTATTCCTAGGCACTGGTCAGGATCAATACTGCTTAATTTTGGGTGATTGTATGAGAACTGGTGTATCCGATGGGATTTTGGCCGTGACCAGTGAATGATGATCATGATGATGATAAGAAATGCAATCTTTTGCTTGGTCTTCTTAAACATTTTTGAAAAAATAAAGACAACAATGTGACAGCAGACAAAACAACAATCTTTCCCTGAAAAACAACCCAGAGCAAATTTTTATGACAATATTTTTCCCCCCTTCTTCTGCTCTCTTCCGAAATAAAAATAAAGTAAGAAAGATGAGGTAGAAAAAAAGGAAGAAAAAAAAAAAAAAGAATTATTATCTGAACACCATCTTAGTCAGGAATATTTTGTCTTTACATGAAGTTCAGCTTCTAGACAATTCTTTGAAGGTGACATGTCACAGTTCAGTGGCAGAATGATGTTAACCCTGATTGACAAAAAGAGATTCTTCTTCTCAAGACAACTGACATGGGTTGCCTTGGTTTGCCTACGAGGAGGAAAATGGGCTCCTTCAGAGCCAATAGTTCCTCTTCGATCAGCTTAACAAAAAGCAACAATGGTTATAACTACTACAACAAAAGAGTCACTGGAAAGTTGCGGAAAATAAAGAGTGTGGCTCAACTGGTAAAAATGTCTTTTTTGTTTATTCAATAACTCACTTAACTCTTAAATTTATACCCCGCTTGTAATTGACAAAGGAATTCTTCAATGAATAGTACAAAAAATAGAACGCTTCTGTGAATTGAATTAAAAAATCACCAATCGGTCAAAAGGAGATAATTTTGGTAAGCAATTTTTTCCATTAAAATTGATATTCTTTTTTCTTTTTATGAATTTGAGAGTTAAAGGCTTGATGTCAAATCAATTCCTATTTATAGAACTTATATTATAATTTTTTTCAAATAAATAAGGATAACTATTCTGTAAATATCCTGATCAGCAACATGGTTATGACCTGAGGATTCCTCCATCCTGAAAATAGATAGTGGGATGGGGACATTCCACCCCCATGCTTCAAATCATTTTCTTTTGCAACACCCACCTGATGAAGGTCATAGGGTTTGACAGCCAAAACATTTCATTCAAAAGATGAACTCAGGTAAAGTCAACTGCCAAAATATTTGTACTTAATGATGGTCCCTCATCCAAGAGATTCAGACAGAAAGCACAATATAGACTCACCGTGACGTCAATAAATGAACAACTGTAACGTCAAAATTCAAAGTTTTGTAAAATAATTCTGTCAAAGAATAAATATGGTCAGAATAAATAGTATTTATTACATCATTGGTATTTTCCACTGAAAAATATCTGGGATAAAAAAAAAAAAAAATCATCTATAAACATCTAGATCCAAGGGAATCTGGATATCATTAATAAATCTCTCAGAATGAGGCCCCAAAAAAGTCAAAAAATTTTTTCAAAAAATCAAAAAAATTTTTTTTTCGAAGGAGTCAACTAGAGTACTGATGCAAATTATCAGGTGTGTAGACAAAAGAGTATGGCCAGAGGTGCTTGAATGCACTAGAATGTGAAGAAACATACGAACATATGCTTGTATGAAGAAGGATTGAACCCTTTCCCATCTTTGATGGCTATGGTGGTTCATTATTTTGAAATACTTAAGCTTCATTAGCAACATGAAGATAATTCATGCCAGTTATCATTACTGGTGTTCAGTTCTGTCAACAAAGTTGGTAGAGGTATATATATTCTTTAGTATCTGTCCTTCTATCTGTCAACACAATACCTCCAAAAGTTCTCAGTGAATTTCAATGAGATTTCGTGGGAAGGTGGGCAATGGGCTGAGAGAGAATTGATCAAATTTTGGAGAAGATCTATGAATCTTCATTGGATTGGAAGATTTTTATCATTCTACAGGATAAGAGATTAAAAATGAACAGTTTATAATGAAGCTAAATACAAAGTTCAAAGGAAGTCACTTAATATTTATACATTTACAATTCTCTCCCATTGTTTTAGAGGAGGGCTAAAGTGGACAATTAAAATGAGGTAATGAATAATAAAAGACTTTACAAATTCTAATGTTTATCAAGTCAGATAGGATGGGGAATTTACTAGTTAGGTCTATTTCAGAAACAAAGCTGTGAAAACAGATTGATTTTTTCTCTGGAAAGAATTTAAAAATACTGGAATAGTTTACAATCCTATGAGAAAACAGTACAAGTACAAATAATTTTGAGAATAACTTAGATAAATTTATATCAGCTGGGATTGAAAATAAATCAGTTGGGCAATTTTGGGAGTTATCAGCTGAAATATATAGAAGAATTTAACGGGCAGGTCATGTAGCAAAAAATGTCAGATAACTAACTACTGGACATCACAACTCACAATGTGGATCTCTAGAGATCATATGTAAAACTGTGACCAATAGAATATAAGACGGTGTGATGAGCTAGACAAATTCAGAAAGTATTGGCTCAGTGATGCCCATGATAGAGAGGTCTGTTGAATCTTGGGGAAGGTCTATGTACAATGATGGACACTGGAGAAGAAGGAAGGAGAAGAAGGAAGAGGAGGAAAGCATGATGATGATGATGATGATGATGATGATGATGATGACGATGACGACGACGACGACGACGACGACGACGACGACGACGATGATGATGACGGCGACGATGATGATGACAATGATGAAAAAATGAATAAAATGTGCTTGGTAAATGTTCCTCTGTACCGGTAAGATCGTGAAATTTTCATACATTATCATAACTTGAATAATTGTATATTTTGAAATTGAACAAATATTTCTGATGTAAATTGTTCAAGGAGAAACTCAGAGACATTTTTGTTTCATAGTAAATGAATTTTTTTTCCTCTCCATTTTATTTAGATTATTCACATTGAGTGAGTGTATTAGGCAACCGTTTATTTTTTTCAAATCATCTTTTATTTTGCACGCTTCACTCTCACGTCTTGCTCTATTCTTAATTGTTTTTTAATATCTTATATCGATTCAGTTTTTACGTAGCGATGACAGTGGTATGTACTCTCTGAGTACTTTCTAGTTGTTCTGCACTTCTTCTGAGTGTTTCGAAGAAACATGTCTTGAGGAAACTGTTTTTCCTGACAATCCTGTTTTTAATTAACCAAAAAATATACATACTTCCCAGACAGATTCCTGGAAGCCATTTCGGTACAGTGTTTACCAACAAACACAGATGAAGAGAAATGGCAGCAAACAACGTACGGTGAAACATGAACATACATAAGCTAGAAAGCACAACTGCACTACATATATCAGCCGATACAATTGTCTCTAAAAATCAAACAATCGGGTTACAGATCCCAGACTATGCTATGAAAAAAGTTGCAATAATTATTTACCAGACAGAAAATTATCTTTTTCTATTCTTGTTGCTTTTTATTACAATAAAAAAGCCACAAAAATAAGATTAAAGATAAACTATTGAATTCTTATCTGAATTTCTGAGATGAGAAAAAATCGTTATATATATATATATATATATATATATATATATATATATATATATATATATATACCATTTTATTTGAACTGTTGATCTCATCTTGGTTGTTATAGTTACTATGTATCATCCATTGTGTCCTCTGATTTTCTTCAGTTGCCAATCATATTTGGTAACCTTCCGGAAAGTTTGAACTGAACCCTTCATTCAATCCCCGGGGTAGATTGTTCTCATTCCACTGTCCAAACCAGGGTATATATCATATCATTTAATTCTTCCAAGATTAATTCGACTTTGTCACTTGTCTGCCTCTTCCATTTCATAAAAGGCACAAGAACAATCTATCGAACTTGATTGAACAAAAGGCTTGATTCAAAATTCTCCAAAAGTTATCAACTATGACAGACATCTGAAAAAGGCCGGAAGGTATAACAGCAAAAATGTTGTGACTGTAAATAACAAGGTGAGGGCACTAGTTCTAGTAAATCAATGACTAACAATAATAATTCCTCATCTTGGAAATTCAGATAGAAATTAAACTAACCTTTGTAATTAATCCTATCTCATTCATTCTTCTTTCATTCTTTCATCTTGAGTAGAAAGTCCAATGCAGTCATTTCATAAGTAAAATAGGATGTTTACTAAACATGCAATCATCGTACAGCCTACCGAGTTGGATCCAGTTCAAAGGTTTCAGTAAAGAAATAGGGAGTCGGCAAAGCAGGAATGGCTGATAACTGTTTGGCGATCACAAAAAGTTTAAAGGTGAACAAATGACCAGCATTCAACTGACCAGTGTCTTTGGCATTCATTCATATTGTAGGCAGTTTGAGATTGGACCTCGACCAACGATGAAGGAGGGGTGATTGATTTTTCTCTTTCACAGAGGAGATTGTTTTCTCTTTTTCTCTCTATTTGTAATTCATTCTCTCTCCTTGTCTGCATTTATTTCTGTCTACGTCCTTTTCTCTTTCACCTTCTCTTCATTCCTCTCTGTCTTTGTATGTCTCTCTCTTACTCTCTCTTTCTCTCTCTCTCTCTCTGGGGGTGCAGTTGGCCAAGCAGGTAATGGAACAGAGAATAGACTTGGTGTGCTGAGTTCAGTCTGCGGTTGAGATAGTTTGTGTTCACCTCATATTGATGTCCTTGGGATTCATCCCCTCTCAGCTATGGTTAAAATAGTGCAGAGCAAAGTGAATAATGCTACTGTGGGTGCTTGTCTCCTCCAAGTAAATAATAATGTCTTATGTAGAGCCTAAGCAGAGATGACTGAAGCCATGGCCAGTGCAAGAGAATTACTTACTTTTTTTCTCTCTCTCTGATTTTATACATGTCTCTCTCTAAGAGTTATATCTTCATAGGAATATCTGAGAATTCCCTGATATTTGAAGTCACAAGTATCTCTTTTCAAGTCTTTAGATAAAAGGTGATCTTTTATCATATTCTATACCCTACAGGCATAGGTACAAAATTGCCAAGAGAAGTATATTAATCTATGTCTAGAGGTGAAGAAATAATAAATCAGTGACCTCCTCACAGGTTTGTCGTTTGGTATTTTGCAAAACCAAAATGGGGTAAAGTTGATACTGAACAAAGCTATTTAGTTCTGAAAATGAAGATTGGGCACTCAAGCAAGAAGGAAATTTATCTAGAAATGAAAATCTCTTATACATAAATGATATGATAAAATATTCATGGCCAATAGATTTAGGGAAAGAAAAGGTATTTTAATTTTTCCTGCAAGCTTAGTCTGATGATGGATTTCAAGTTGTTACATTACTTTGGTATTGAAGCTACTTGATTAGGTCCCAGGACCATTCAGATCTAGTCTTGGGCGGCTAAAGATATCTGGCAACCCGACCTCCTCATAATAAAGTAATTAAATTTATTGTAATGAAAAATGTGACTGGATCTTACCAGGTAGGTTGTTCTTGCCAACAATCAATCTATCAACAAACAGGTCTGGTTATTCACTCAATAGAAACTGTCATGTGACCATTGTCCTTTGGGAGCATGTCATGTTAGAGATGATCAATTATAAAATTTGGAAAAGGGGAGATCAATGAATAGGTTATTTCTCTCGCCTTTTGTTGAGTCACTAAAAAGTCAGAATATTCAATAAACAAGCGTTGGGTACAAACTAGGTACCAATTTAGCATGAATTAACATTGTATATTGAACCTCTCCTAGGAACCTATTTTGGAGATGAATTCCAAAAAACGAAAAACAAACTGTTTTTTCTAGAAATAATAACGTTCAAATTTTCAGCCCTCTATCTCCATTGGTGCTGTCTGTATGTGTGATGCATTTATATATAGCCAGCCTGGTAGACCAGCATGGAAACTAAAGAAACCTTTGATGACAGTTTTGGTTGATGGTTTCTAATAAGATTAGTGGATGGCATTTCACCCTAATGTGTTGAAGCAAGGCTCAAAAGGGGCCAAGTACTGGATTGGGCGACTCTTAAGTGGAGATTAGGCCTATAACCAGTGTTCCCTCTTAACTGCTCAGTCATGCGCAAGACAAAATTAACACACTGGAATCTTACTGCTGTGCAAAAATTTGGAAAGTTTCAGATGAAAAAAAAAAAGATTAAAAAACAAGCCTGGCTGCTGGAGGGTCAAACTCCATTCCATCTTCTATTCTGACTGAAGAAGATTACTGCAACGTTATGTTGTATGTAAAATGGATAGAAAAATTATTGAGATATATATATTTTTTTGTATGAATTTATTCATTTAGGGTGAACAGAGCCTATGAATGGATGTGTGATAAAATTTTTGTTTACCCAAGACTTGTCAATTTAGCTTAATCAGTAAGACAGCCTCATGGCAATCAGTTGGTTGTGAGTTCAAATCACGGTAGGGGAATGTGGATTTCATATATTGGTTTATGCCCCCTGTTTGGTGAGGGTTGTTCTTATTATAGTAGGAAAGGAAAGGCAACTACAGACTTTGTACTGGAATTTGGTAATAAAACCATTTGTCCGAAAAAGCAATTATCACTCTTGCTTAAAGTAGCTTTGTTAGATTGCAGATTTATGCACAGATTATATGAAGGTGTTATTTTATTTGAAACTCTGTTTGAAATGACCTTTCATTATTACACGGAGAAAAATGGGGCTGCTGCAGGAATTGTGATAAGGTAGCTGCTCCTATGTAGCGTCAATCTTAACTATTGAGCTAAATAGCCCAACGGAAAGGCGAAGACCCAAATAACTGCTTTATCCCCACTCTTCTCATGTTGTTCATTCACTGTCCATATCTGCAGTGTTAATTCCAATGCGGAGAATGATATTGTAAAGAAATGGATATAGAAACCGACAGAATATTAAAGTGCACAATCTGGCGCATAAATTCTGTCACTAGGCCGTCTGCTAAGAATTTGTTTTTGCTGATGAATAAATAATAAAGGAAAGTCAACAAACCAAATAAATCATTTTGTTTGTTGTACATATTTTGTTATAAGTTCTGTTGATTGTCTCATGAATTTTCTACGAAAAAATCAATGCTTGTCTCAAAAGTGAAAATATTTTCTACACACTCCGCTGTTTCAGTTGCTCATAGGCTTTTTGGTGCTGTCGCAGACTGTGGAAAAATCAGAGAGAACGTTATCTGTGATTTCCTAATTACAGATTGAAACTCTTCGATATGGCATTCTATGGTCAAGCAACTCCCATAATCAGGCATGTTTTGAAGTTTCTGTCATTAGTTTGCGAATCTGCCACCAGGGCTATGCTATTAGCCATGCCAATGCACCAAACTCTAGTTATTTCATGTATTCAGTTTTATTTCAGCCCTTCAAGATGTTGATCAAGAGTAAGCGTAAAACATCATTTATACTTGGAAAAGTTGAGTAACGAAAAAAAATTAGTCAAGCGGGTGACGGTAGAGAGTTTGTTTAAGTACAATGGGGTCTAGTCTTCTATTGCATATGATTTAAAGAAACTGAAGGAGAAGATATTTTTGTTGAAAAAAATTGGTCTTAAAGGTCAATTTCTACTGTCAGGCAATGGCCAGGTCCCAAGCTTGCTGGATTTAAGAGGTTCAACCTGTAATTAATTTTACTGTAATGAAAAATGTGACTGAATCTTTCCAGGTAGGTTCTCTTAGCCCACAATCAATCCATCAAGATTAGTGCATGTCATCTCATCTTATCATGTTGAAGCAGGACTCAATAGGGACCAAGTGCTTGGATTGAGTGACCCTTAAGTCAAGATTAGGCCTATAAGTATTGATTTGTTGATTGTTATCCAATCATCTTCAGGTATAGGTATTTACTAACCTCAGCTCAGTTTGGCACAAGGCCAAAGGTGTGGAGTAACAGGTAAAGATTGAAATTACTTCAGTAGTAATTGTCTAAGGAGGGTGTTGGATGAATATCAGGAACTTATCAGAATAATGAAAATGATGGTCATACCAATTAGCAATGGATCACTTGGAATGGTCATGAAGACATTTGAAAAAACAGGAAGATTTGGAATTCTGAGGAAGAATTTCAGCTATTCAGACCACAGCATTGTTCAAATCAGCCAGGATACTTGTTGTCCCTTGATCCCAGGAACAGTAATCAGATATGACAAGTGTGAAAATTCAGATAATGATAAATAGGAGGGTGTTGAAGAAACCCAGAAAGAGCTACTATAATAGAATGTAATATTTATATATGTATATATATATATATATATATTGCTTTGCATGTAGGACTTTTTAATTAGTGCACTGATGCAACACTATTCAAGACTTATGTGATATGAGGTAGAGAGCATAGATATTCTGATCCTCAGCAGAAATGCTGATCCATAAGTAAATAATACATCAACTTTTTACAAGTACTATGCTAATAATGTTCGATGATAATAGTGATAATAATAGTAATAATAATAATAATAATAATAATAATAATAATAATAGTAATAATAATAATGTTTTTTACTATTTTGGAATGAGTAAAAGTGAATAGTAAAAATGAATGATAAAATAATGACTATTCAAAGTTGCTTTATATGTTTTAGTATTAATTCCTGAATTGTAACCGGCTTGTATTTGACTGTGGAACTCCCCAATGAATAGCATAAGATATAGTGCAACTTTTCTGTGAAGTGAGTTTGAAAAAAAAAAATCCACTGACTGGTCAAAAGGGAGGTAATTCTAATGATCAGAAGTAATTTCCCTTGAAATTGACATTAGATTTTCCTTGTATGAATTGGAGAGTTAATTGATATAAAGATCTCAAAACAATTTTCCAAAAGGTTTCCTAATGAAAACTAATCTCTGCCTGGGTAAATATCAGATTTTTCATTAACTCTTAAATTGATAAAAAAAAATTTGATTTACTTCGAACGGAAATAATCACTGATTAAGGTTACCTCCCTTTGGCTTCAAGATTGATTTTTTTTCTCTATTCTTTTCACAATTGTAACAAATTATGTAGACTTTTCTATAAAATTCTCCTTGGATAAGATTGATCGAATTCCACTGTTGTAGTCTTTCCATAATGGCAAAGTCCTAAATGGTCAAACAAACGTACACTCGAAAACCAAGTTTGGCAAGTGGAACCCTTTATAAAAGCATTAAAAAGCAAACTTACTAAAAACTACCATTTATGATTTTTTGTGGGAGTAATGCAGCCAGTACTGATGAGATATTCCAAAAAAAATCAATAAAAAAACCAATACAACACTTTGATCCTAATACATTATAAAAAAACAAACTGACTATCAATTGCTTTGTATGATTTTTTTGTAGAATTGATGCAGTCAGAACTAAATAGACATTACAAAGAAAAAATAATGAAAAACAGATACAACACTCTGATCCTAGTATGTAATAAAAAGCAAACTTACTGTCCACTGAATTATTAGTTTCCCAGTCTGATCTGTTCGTGTCCAAACTTCTTTTGGATTTCTGTCGGGGTGAGATGGTGGTGCTGAGCAAGTTCTTTTGGTTGGAGAACTGGGTTTTGACAAGCCAAGTTTATTTTCAGCAAGCATCCGTATAGAGTAGGTGCCCCAGGGACGTAGGTTCATATAATAATTCGTCCAGGAGGGCAGGATTGGCTCCTCGTAGGTATGCCACAGTGTTGGGTTATGTGATGAATTATACTGAATAAAAAAGTTTGTGATACGGTATCCGTTGTCATTGCCTGGTCTCCATGAGAGTTCTGCTCTGCCATTGGGACAGCTCACTATTTTCACGTCCAATGGTGGGTCAGGAACACCTGAGAAAGATAACAAGAAAATTATTGCAGAATGAATGTTTAGTTTATAACACATATGGGCAACAGTGGGCCTGTAGATTAGAGTTGGCCCAAAGTGTGATCTTTCGTGACTCATGGCATTTATATTCTTCTATAATGTTCCTCAGAAAATCAATTTTATAATTTATATTGTCAAATTGAAATTGTTTTGGCTTCACTAATCAATAATGAGATAATTGGAATTTATGCTTGTCTAAAATAGAATTTAAGTATGCTTCCTGTTATATGATCTACTTTTTTTAAGCAAAAATGTGGTCTGAATAAAGATGAAAAATATTTTATGTTGTCAGCTAGATCGTAAAAGTTGCTCATGCCTGGTCAGTAATATTGAGAAGAGTCGTTAACATAGTGGATAAAGAGTCTCTCTTTCATTATGAAAATTAATTACTACACCTGAAGAAGACAGTAGAATGAATCAGATGAAATGTTCTCACTTCAATGATGGGAGGAAGAGATTGGATTGAGGTTATCTTTTAGTGAGAGTTCTACTGAGGCACTGCTGAATTGTCTGAAAGTGACATAACTTCATTTAGACCTGGGTTTTTTTTCCAAGGATTATAAAGCCGGGACATAATGGATGGATTAAGGTTTTCTCCTTTTTTAAGAAACCCTGGGAAGTCATACATCATTTTGGCAAAATTATACAACTATAATGGTCATGAGATCTCATAATGTATTTAAAGTGGCTGCAAAATTTAAAGCACACATATGCAAGCTTCTAGCCTTGATGAGTTAACTGATCAGACAAGAAACAATGTTTTATAAAGAACAATTAAAAAATTCATTGATATTCTGAAAGAAACCTTTGAATGATAATGACAAAATTACAGAGGGCACATCTACAAACAGGTCTAAACACTCTGGCTAGCCTTGGCGGAGCGATGGTTTTTTAATAATTAACTGGTCTGGTTAGTCACTTAATTGAAACGATCACATTACCAACATCTTTTGGCAGCATGCTGCGTTGGGGGTGATCAATTAAAAAATTGAAAATAGGGGTAATTCAATGAATAAGATAGAGCTAGATGGCTGAAAAATTGAACTTCTACTCCTTATTATGCCTGGAAAAAAACATTTTGTTGGTTTTTCATCCCCCACCCTCTCAATAGATTTTTTGTGGGAGGTCTACCTAATTTTTTTTACTGACAAATCACACAAAATGTAGAAGGGACCCCTCAAGAAACGAATCCCCTTGGGCCCAAAACCTCAAATATTTAGCTACACCTCTCATTGCTTATTTTTCCTCTCCCAATACAATGCCAGGTGGCCTTGCTAAGAGAGAGGAAGAGTTTGTAAGTTATTTAAGCATCGACTGCAAACAGTCGGGATATACCATAACTATGAAAGACAGACATTCGGGATTTGCGATGGAAATGGGTTTTGGGAAACTAGGTATAGGCTAATACTAGGAATATATTAATGTCTTCAGTCATCGAATATGAATCTAGAAATTGAGAAGTAGGTATACGCTGTAACACCACGTACCACTCCACCACTTCCATCCCTAATCAGGATAAACTAACACCGTTACTTAACATAAAGATAGATAAATAGGGACTGGAATGCTGTCATTAAAGAGTTATGGGTGGAGGTCTTGGAGATAACAGCATCGGCACCAAGACTAAAAAGATAAGATGTGTTCCTCACTCGAAAGAAGTGAACAGAGGAAAAAAGAAAATAGGCGTCACCCCGATCTTTTTCTCGGTGACACCTTAATTTCATCTTCTTTTGAGTCTTTTGCATTAAATTAACTGTCACTGATGATAATAATAATAATAATGAAAGGGTTTGGTTAGTCATTCGGTAGAAACCCTCATGCGACCAATGCATTTTAGCGGTATGCCGTGTTGTGGGGATCAATCATAAAATTGGGAAAAATAGGGTGATCAATGAATAAATTACATCTCTGGTCTTTTGTTGAGTAGTGATCTTTAAGGGTCCAGTTCTTCAAAAAACAAACAATAATGCTGTCGGCACAAACTGGGGCTTCAAACAAGCATAAACTTACATTGTAAATTGAAGCCCCTACTATGAAGCTATTTTGGAGGGGAATTTAAAAAAAAAACCCCAAAACTCAAATGATTTTTCTTGAGACATAATAAGGAGTAAATGTTTGAAATTTCAGGACTGTAGCTCAGTCGGTGTGGCTTGTATGCATGTTATATATATATATATAGATAACCATTCATCCAGCCTAGCTAAAAACTGAAGAAACCTGTGCTGACAGTTTTGGTGACAGTTTTGGTTGATAGTAACAAATAAGAGTGGATGGACTGAGAGGAATTCAGATTGTCATTTCAGGGGACATTTTGGGGGGCAGGGGCAAGGGGGGAAGTTGTTGTCTTCTTCACCATCATCTCTCTCTTTATACATTTTTCTTTTCATTTTTTGTTCCCCCATATCTGGTTTTTGATGTGACGCCCATGATTGACAGGTCCGGTGGATCTTGGGGAAGGTCTATCTCCAATAAGCTGTTAAAAGCTGCTGCTGCTGATGATATCTGGTATTGGTTTGAACGGGTCCTCCCCATTACCTCAACTTGCTAACTACTCAAAGTGCTAATTTTATTTTCTTTGTGAGGAATTCAGAACCCGTCCGTGGAACGTATCGCTAGTGGAGGAGCGGGGTGACATTCCATCCAAAGAAGGAGATCCCAAAAAACCCTAAAGAGGAAATTGAACTGGATGACCACGATGTATCCTATCGACCACATGACGCCGTCTCCCCCTTCTTTTCTGTGCACACATTTCCTCAGCATGTCATTGTCATGGTACAAGTCGACCACACAATGATGTCTCCATCGATGGAGGACCAACTGACAAGACAGCATCACTCCATCTTTCCTCAATTTCTTCAAATCGTTTTTTCCTATCTCCTTTCAATGGAGAGCTCAGTTTTATATTACCATTACACACTATGCTGAGTGTCAATTCCATTTTCATCACTATTGATACTAATCAGAACCATTAAACAAAATCTTTCTACCAACAAGGAAAACAGAAAAAAATCTGTTTTTACCTAACCTAATATGTGATCATGATAAGCAGCTTCCACTGTATATCCAGCGATTATTGTTATCAGCCTGTTATTGTTATCAAAAATACTCTGTTCAAAAATGATCACAATGTTACTTCCTCAATATATCCTTTGATTGATATTATCAGTCAGTTATTGTTATCAAGAAGACCCTGTTCCAAAGTGATCATAATTGGCAGTTTCCACTAAACAACAAACAAATTTGCACCAGATGACCCCTACAGACTTTCATAATACGAACACAGTTGGGACTATATTGACCGAGCTGTGAATAATAGGATTAGTTACAGTTATGGCTTGGGTTTGATTCAAATGTTATAGCAGAAGCCATTTAGAAAATATTTCCAATTGCCATCATTGTCTGACTGACTGACATACCAAAATGTGCGTTATAGCCCTTGATTAGCGTTTCCAATTTAGATGTTTTCCGTGTGGATCTAGGTGTTTTTGATCGTGTCGAGATGTCAGAACTTTAGGTGATTTTAGAAAGAATGAGTAATAATAATTAATTAATATTTTTATTTATTGTATTGTAATAAATCAAGTAATATCTTAATGAAATAAAAGTTTAAGATTAATATCACATTAAATTTATCAATGATATGCAATATGTTTCTGAGATTTTTGATGTATATTTAGAGATTTGGATGTTTCAAAGAGTTTTAGATGTTTTTGGAATCAATTTTAGATGTAAACTTCAGAATAAAGTTGGCAACACTTCCCATCGTAGATTCTCACACAAGGAAAGAACTAGTGCATCTATGGTCTGACTTTTTGGCTTGTTTCTTACTGACACGCAAGGGGATTAATGATTGGGATAATCATGATTGAGTAATTAAATTTGAAATTGCTAATTAGGTACGTTCGTTTGGGTGGCTCTCCTCAACACATTGAAGATTTCTTTTTCAAAAAAACATATTTTTTACTCTTTTTAGTTTGTGCTTTTTCTCTTCTAGAGTTCTGCGTTCTAGATTAGAAACTGTCAACATAGGTCTCTTCTATTTTTAGGTTGGTCTAGCTGGCTATGTATGTATGTATCGCGTGTACAGGCAGCACCAGAGGACTGAAAATTCAAACATTTACACATCTTTTTTCCCCAAATGCCCCCAAGTGGATTTTTGGTGGGGGGTTCAATTTGTAATGCATGTTTATACTAAATTGATCCCTTAGTTTGTGTCCAGCAGCATTCATGCTTGTTTTTTGAAAATTCAGACTCTTTTAGTATTCAACAAAAGGTGAAAAAGTAACTCATTCATTGATCAAACCTTTTCAAAATTTTTAGTTGATAATCCCCAACATAACAAGGTGCTGAAAGATATCAGTCACATGATGGTTTCTATTGTGTGACTAACCAGACCTGCTGCTTTTGTTTTTCTTTTTTTGTGTTGTCGTTTATGATTTGTGGGTGGAGGGGTTGGTAGGTGGGGTGAGTAGGAATGAATTACAGACAAAATAAGACAAAATGAAAAATCAGCAAAAAACCCCAAAGTGAATCGATTAAAAGAAATGAGAATCGAAGAAGAGAAAAGAAGAAAGACAATGAAAAGCCAGGAGGAAAGCAAAGGAAAAACTATCCTGATTTCTTTCTCTCTTTCCTTCAATTTTAAAGGAGAATGAAAAAAAAGACAAAATGATGGATGGAAGAAATTTCCTTCCTTAGATTTCCCAAGATAAGAAAATAAAGAATGAAAGAAAACAAAATAAAATCCTCACATAAAGAAAATCATCTTGACACTTATTTCTTCCTTGACTCAGTATTGTATCCACTCAAGAGGAGACATTGTTAAATAATTAGGACAGATCACACAGACAGCAGATGGTCTGTGGTGATTCCGGTCATGAAGATGGTGCTGAAAACATTGTGTGTAAACTTGCTGAGCACCGCCCATATCCTTTACTTTCACTTTCACGATAACTACTTCTCAATTTCTTTCTTCTTTTTCTTTGGAACTTTTCTCATCAACTGTTCTTCACTCACTCTACATAGTCAAGTGTTACTTTCACTTTCACTTTCACAATAACTACTTTTTCTCATTCTCTTTTTTGTTCTTTCTCCTCAAAACTTTTCTTATCTACAGTCTTCTCCACTCGCGCCATATCATTTAGTTTCACTTTCACTTTAACTCCTTTTTTCAATCTCTTCTTTCTCTCTGAAATTTATGTTATCTGCTTAATTCTCCACTCACTCCAAATCCTTTAGTTTCACTTTTACAATAACTACTTCTTCCCAAATTCTTTCTTTCTTTCTTTTTGGAACCTTTCTCATACACTCACTCAACCTCCATTAGTTTCATTTTCACTTTCAAAACTCCAACTTCTTTCTAATTTACTTTTTACTTTTATTTTGAAACTTTTCTCCACAACTCTTCTTTAATAACCCCATATCCTTCAGTTTTACTTTCACTTTCAAAACTTTCCTCTTTCTTTTTGAAACTTTTGTTACTTTTATTTTCCAGTCAGACAACATTCTTCAATCTCATGTTCCAAAGTATTACCTCTTCTCAATGCTTTCTTTCTTTTCGAAACC
Organism: Thysanoteuthis rhombus; assembly: GCA_963457665.1. NCBI lineage: Eukaryota > Metazoa > Mollusca > Cephalopoda > Oegopsida > Thysanoteuthidae > Thysanoteuthis > Thysanoteuthis major. The sequence goes on along the minus strand of OY735238.1, from coordinate 7,542,680 downwards.
TTCCTTTCCCATTCTCTTTACCGCTCACTCCACATGCTTCAGTTTCATTTTCATTTTCAAAAGTATTACTTCTTAATATCGTTTTTCTTCTTTCTTTTTCAAACCTGTCTCACCCACTTTCTTCTCCACTCACTTCAGCTTTTGCTTCCTTAATTATATTGGTCATTGGGGCTATACTCAGTATGGATAATGGATATGTGGAATGTCTTTTGCCATCCTTTACCTGTTTTTCCCACCAGCCCCTCCCACACTCCATTTCCCATGCACACCCCATTGCTGTCACCACAGCTGCTGCTTTCAGGATGTGGCAAAGACAATGGCTATCTCAGCCGTTGCAAACCGAATATGAAGCCGCCATGAATCATGTTAGCAAAAGCCAATCTCTCCTGCAAAGTCATCTGACAGTTCTCGTTTATTCAAACACACAAATTGATGTACACTGACATCTGCACGGAATTGTTGGCTCAACCGAATCATTTCGACACGGGTATGGGCACTAATGGACCTACCATGATCATTTCCACACTCTGACAGATCTTCATTCTTCTTACAACCAACCCAACCCACACATTGAAGAATAGAAAGAATACACTTGAATATATTCTCTCACCAAAATAAACATGTAGCCCTTAAAATATTTAAGGAGTTCTGTTTGCTTATTAGATATTAGGTTGTTACACTCACTCCTTATCCTTTAGTTTTGCTTTCACAATAACAACGTCTTCTTAATTTCTTTTCCTTTTTCCTTTTGAAAGCTTTTATTCCCTTGTTCCACCTTGTTTAGTTTTATTTCTATTCTCAAAACACCAACTTCTTTTTGATTTATTTTTTTCTCTCATTTCAGTACTTTTTTCAACAACCCTTTTCTCCACAAACCTTATATTCTTTAGTTTCACTTTCACTTTCAAAACTTCCTTCTTCTCCTTCGAAAACCTTTCTTATATGCTAACTCCATCTTCTTTAGTTTCATTTTCACTTTCAAAACACCAACTTCTTTTTGATTTATTTTTTCTCTCATTTCAGTACTTTTCTCAATAACCCTTTTCTCCACTAACCCTATATTCTGTAGTTTCACTTTCACTTTCAAAACTTCCTTCTTCTCCTTCGAAAACCTTTTTTATACATTAACTCCATCTTCTTTAGTTTCATTTTCACTTTCAAAACACCAACTTCTGGAATATTTTTTTTTTTCACATTGTAGAGAATAATGCTAAAAGTGATAGATTTGCTAACGTAATTGTATGTGTGTTTTTCTTGCCGTATCAATATAAATAGAGATGTGATTTGTTATTATCGGTGGTTTTTGAGCTCTTAACAGTAATTGTGTCTACCCAAGAAAATAGATGTATTTTCGAGTGTGAATTCAAGTCTGGATATAATGCTGTTAAGGCAGCTGATAGAGTTGACAAAGCTGTTCGGGTGAACACTATTATAGTGCACATTGTTAAGTATTGGTTTGATAGATTTTGGTCAGAAAATATGAAAACTAAAATATGAATACCAATAATAAGCCTTGAAGGGATGTGCATAGATATATATATAATTGTCAGAACACCTGAATTACCTAAACACAGTAACAGTGTTTAAACTGGTCTGTTTGGGTAGCAGAGATTGATGTAGACTCTAATATAAAACATATATCTATGTTAACAATGCAAAATATTATTCAACAACTCTTTGTCCTCTCTAATGGAAGTTGTTATCTCTCTCTATTTACTTCCCTAATTTTAAGTGCACATTTTTAATCATAAGATGTTTAAGAATCTTTTTCCAACAGTTTTATACCTATATCTCAAGTATAAACTTTCTAGCTGAATACTTGTCCTACAGATGGGTTATTTGGCTAGTATATATGTATATACTGAATGGAAAGTAAGGTTCTATTTTTGTATTATAGTAACATTATAAGCAACGTCCCCTTCTCATAAGATTTTAAAATGTTTTTTTCTCAAAACTTTTTAATTCAATTCTAATTTAGGAAAAAGTGTCTTTCACTTTTGACTCCTTATAGGCTGGGTTTCCCTTCACTTTACACCTCGTGAGAATCATGTATATGAACATATGAATTACAAAGAAATGTTTATGGGCAGAAAGTATGTTTCACTTTGGCATCATAGTTACATTGTGAATAGAATTGTCCTCGAAAACCCTTTGAAATATGTTCTTCTCAAAACTTTTTGTTTTGCAATCTCTCCCCAGGTCCTTTGAGTAGCCATGCAAAATTTGGTTTTGCTGCACCCATGTTTAGGTAGTTTTCATAGAATGACTGAAACATACAAACACCCCTCACATATATTTATGGGATAAAAATAACAGAAAGTAACCCTAACAATCTACCTGGTTGTAATATAGATCTGAATTTTATTAGTGCTAATACCCATTCACTTATTTCAAGCTTCATTTTTTTGATCACAAGAGACAGACAAAGAGAACTTTGGTTTTTTTTTTCAATCTTTAGTGTAAAAATCATCTGTTCATTTTTTTCTCTCCGGAAATTTAATTGTATAACTTACATTTGTTATATGTATTTAAAGTTTGACAGGTCTGGTTAGTCACTCATTAGAGACCATCACATGGCCAATGTTTTCTGGCAGCATGCCACTTTGGAAGTGATCAATAAAAAAATTGGAGGAAAGAGGTGATCAATGAATGAGTTACTTCTCATGCATTTTGTTGGGTTGCAATCATAAAAAAAGACCAAATTTAAAAGAAAAACAAGGCGTGAATGTTACTGGATACAAACTAAGGATCAGTTTTTCTGTTAAGAAGTGATTGAGGCTGAGCTGCCAAGTAGGTGAACCGCAAACTTTGATTTTGAGGTTGGCAGACATAGAGCAAGTTCTTTTTTTTGTCTGGGGAATGCTCAGTGATTCCTAAATCACAGAAATACTAAGTTCCCTTCTTGGAACTTCCAACTATAAAACAGGAAAATTGAAAGTGCTCTTTTCTCTTCTTGAAAATGTGTTTAGCCAGCTTGAAGAATGTGATATCAACATTTCATAGGAGTGTTTTTGTATACAAAGAATCATGGTAGTTTCTTTTTCATTATTTTGACTACAATTCCTCACAGTGAATTTATACTGAATAAAAATTTTTTATAAGTTTTGATCATACATTCATTTTATCCTTCAGAAACTGAGAGTAGCTATGATTCAATGTTCATCTCAATATTTTTGCTAAAATTGATCTGTTAAAGCAGTAAAACATATCCTCTTTGGTATGCCAACAAAAAAATTCATTTTCGAGATTATGTATATTTCAATAAAATTATTAGTGATACTTTTGTTTATTTACTATGTACTAAATATGCCAAATGAAGTGTCCCTTTGGACCAACTTGGAAAAATTACTCTCCCGAAAAAAATTTGCTAACCTAAATTTATTAGTTTGTCTTGAAGGGAATTCCTAATTAGATATGATAAATGTTACTTCGAGATAAACTAATAAATTTACGTCTGACAAATTACAGTCATTTTTACTACGTATCACTTATTTCAGTGTAAAATTCATACACTTCATTCTTAGGTCATATCCAGAAGTTCAGATTATGGTCTAGCATAGATTATCTTCTTATGTGATTAAGATAAGCCCATGAGAAAAGTAATCTTCGGCTTGTGGGATACAGGGTCATTCTTTGAGACTTAATTTGGGAAAAAAATAGTCAGACTACACATAGTACTTGTGATATCAGTACTTTTTTTGGAATGTCATAATGACTATAAGATTCTGCCAAATGGGTATCATCATCATCATCATCATCATCATCATCATCATCATCATCATCATCATCATCATCATCATCACCATCACCATCACCATCACCATCACCATTATTATTAGCCTTTTAGCTTCTATCATTGGACATAGACCTCCCCCAAGATTCGCCAGACCTCTCTATCATGGGCGTCATGGAGCCAGTACTTTCTGAACTTATCTAGTTCGTCTCGCCATCTTATATTTTGTCAGCCCCGGTTTCACATGTGATCTCTGGGGATCCATGTTGTGAGTTGTGAAGTCCAGCGGTTGTCTACCATTCTCGCAACATGACCAGCTCATTGCCATTTAAGTTTTCATATGGATTCTATGGTATCTCTGACTCTTGCCATTTCCTCTAATATACTCTGCAGTCTTATGATCTCTCCATGTGAGATTGAGTACAATTCTCTCTTTTGCACATTGCATGGTTCTCAGTTCACAAATTTGAAAAAATAGATTGATATTCTGACTGACTTGAATGTAAAAAACTTCTCAATAACTGGTACTCAAAACAACCATTTTCTTTTTTACCGGGAAAACAAGTTAGATCTGAATTTTTTATTTCTTTAAGGGCATATTTTTGATAACAATGTTCACCAACCCACAATATGAGCAGAACCTGTCACTTGATTTCCCCTTATCTTATATATAGATTTTGGTAGAAAAAAATTGTCATGGTGGACATAATAATAATTATTGCAAGATGGTGGAAGATTGGTTAGTTAAGGCTTTTAACGGGGGAGGCAGGAGGTGATGCTGGACAGAATCTCACGTTGGGAAGAATGAGACGAAGTGGTGTTAAAGATGGGTTATGGGGTTGGCTCAAGAAATAGCCCAGATTAAAACCCTGGAGAGAGTTAATTCTAATTAGTAAATGTAGATGGGTAAGAGCTCTGGATATCCATGGAAGGGGGAGTCCTCCCTCTGGTAATTGCTGATGGACACAGCAACAAAGCCATGGAGGAGAAGAGGGTAAAGAGAATCGTGTAGCTTTAATTCTCTGGGATTCAGCAATGGGAGGGGGTGAGGTCAGAGGCACACTATCGACCCCTACTGTCTCCGTTCTTCAATGCCACTGGACAACATAATGTGAGGAGACCTGGTTAAAATGTTTTCTAGAGCACTCTCTCCTTAAAGAAGGTGCCAATTCTCCCTTAGATAATAGCCACTTGATAACTGATGGAGGTGATAAAATCCCTGACAGGACAAGTAATTGTTGATGTCCACTACAGCAGTGGCACAGGGTGGGGGGTTTGCATTAGAGTTGAGGTCCAAGTCGAGAGAGAGAGAGCAGGGTTGGGATGTCCGAGGGATAACCAGTTGGGTAAGGGTCCTTGGGGCTATTAAGACATCGTCATCACCATTATTGATTGCAAATATATATTCAAAGCTTTTTTTCTCGCATTGAAATCTGTATGGGTCATATTGCACCAATAATGACATAGTTTATAAGAGGTCTGTCTAGAAAGTATCCAGCCATCTAATATTAATGAAAAAAATCCTTCCTAGGGCAATGGCACCTTAGTCCCCAAGTAAGTACTCCCCTTAGGACCTCACACACTTATCTCAATGTTCCTTCCTCTTTTGGGATAACCATCACTTGCCCTGTTACACTGAACAACCATAGCCACCAAAGGTGGCGAGTGGGTTCTATCCTCTTTGAAATGTGTATGTGTTTGTATGTTCATGCGTTTGTGAGTTTGTTTATGTTTTTATATGTTCCAATGCTCTTGGCCATACCATTTTGTCAACAGATTTAAATTTTTGGAAAAAAACCCTAACTTTTTTACCTTTTTCGTGCCTTATTTTGACAGGTTTATTAATAACATCTAGATCATCTTGAATCTAGATGTTTCTAGATGTTTTTTTAAACTCTTTCAGATGTTTTCCAGTGGAGACTACCAGTGATATCATACATAGAATTCATTCTGACCATATGTATTCTTCGATAGAATTTTTTTTTTCATGACTTCAAATTTTGATTCAATGGTTGTTTAATTACTGACTGTGATAGCAACTCTGATGGTGGTGGTGATGGAGATGATGATGATGATGATGATGATGATGATGATGATGATGAACTTTTTGACAAATACGCTCTATCTTAGTACCAAGCATCTATTTTACACAGATAGTATTTTTGCAATTAGGAAACTGTCAACTAAAACTGTCAAAACAGTTCTTAAGCTGGTCTGGCTATATATATATATATATATATATATATATATATATGTATTTTTATGTCATCCACAGACAGCTGTTTCATTGTATTACAATTCTTCAGTGTGGCTATAGACTATCCATTATCCCATTCAGTACCGCTAGGTAGGATCGAAACCTTCGCTTCAGACCCAGAGGCTGGAATCCTACCTCTGCTCCACAGAACTAGACACTCAGTAAGGTTGAATTTAAGCAATATACTTATTTACGCATATATTCCCCATCCACCAGAATGCTCTACGAGCTGCAAGAGGAATGAAAATTTGAACATTTACTCCTTATTATCTCTGGAAAATAAAAATTGTTTTTTTAAATTCTCCCTTGATAGATTTTAGAGGGGGTAGGGTTCATTTTACAACATGAGTTCATGCTAAATTTGTCCCTCAGTTTATGCCTGGCAGCATTCACTTTCATTCTTTGAAAATTTTGACTTTTTTAGTGAATACTCTCCAACAAAATGTGAGAGAAGTAACTTATTCATTGATCACCCCTTTCCTCCGATTTTTTAATTGATCACCCCCATCTCAGCATGCCACCAAAAGACATTTGTCAGATGACGCTTTCTATTATGTGACTAACCAGACTCGTCTTTTTGTTACATTTCCAAACCTGCCAAGAAGACAAAGTAGTGTACCCTCAATGACGTTTTTACAAGCTGTGTTCGTGCATCAAGAGTAGTGGGTGATGAATTTTTAGTAAACAAAACTGTCCTTTGGTCACGTTTTATGAATATGCAGTTAAAGCAAAATGTGAACTCTCTCCCTGCATCCTCATAGGAAATTACTGGAGGGCTAAAAAGGGGGAAGAGGAGGAGATTGAGGAAGGAAGACGGATGACGATAAAGGACCAGGAAGTTCCAAGATGCAAAGAGGAGAAGAGTTGGGAGGTCATCGATTGAGGAATCGGAGGAGGAAATTGGTTTCAAAATTCTGCAAAGTGTTAGGTGGAGGGGTCGATATCTCGAGGTGACAATGACAGGAGGTACTCTGGTAAAAAGATGGGTGGGTGGTTATTAAGGGTATGGGATTGAAAGAAACCCGTGGTGCCAGGCTGGATTTTGTGGTGATGAAGAAAGTGTGGGGAGGGGAGGTAATATCTAGAAATCAGCTCTGACCTTACCCCAAATAGTTTAAGAGAAAAGAATGAAAATGTCTTTAGCCATTCAACTAATGCCTGCTTAAATGTGACTCCGCTTTTTATTGGGGTGGGATGACGGAACTCTGCTGGAGTCGCTTGTGCCTCATATTTTGGTGGACTGGGTCATTAAGATGCAAGTGTTTGGGATGAGCACGTGGACAAAATCAAGGAATGAGGTTAGGGTTGTGGATGAAGAACAACAACAACAACAAAAGGAGAAGGAAAACGGAAAAAGATGTGAGCGTGAAGACGGAAGGAGAATGAACAAATAAGAAATTGAGAAAAAGAACTAAGAGAAGGAGGAGTAGGCAGTGGTAGGGAGTAGGAGGAAGAAAGGAAAAAGAAATCAACAACACGAATAAAGCAACAGCAATAAAAATCATTCATGGCTTGGCTTTGCGAACAAAGATTTTTAAGAGTTTTCCATGTCTGTTGCAGGCCAGGGTAGCCTATGTAGGGGAAGCAGGCTTTCCTACAATGGTTGCTGGAGAAGGCGTTGCAGCCTGGGGAAAGATTCCATCTTGCACAGCTGCCCCTTTTCTTAACTCATTCAAGCCTGTGTTTTTCAAGGGTTACAAAGCAAGGACATAATGGATTGATTTAAGTTTTCTCATTTTCTAAGAAACCCTGGGAAGTCATATATCATTTTAAAGGTTATAAGATATAAATTTTATCTATTGCAAAACCTCATTACATATTCAAGATGGCTGCAAATCTTAAAGCGTAAATATGTGCACCCTGGTCTGAATGACTGGGGTCTGCGGACAAATCATCATCATCATCATCATCAGTCTTTTATCATCTGTTGTTGGACAAAGATTACCCAGAATTTGCCATATCTCTCTATCATGGGTATCACAGAGCCAATATTTCCTGGACCTGTCCAGCTTGTCTCAACATCTCATATTCTACTGGCCTTAGTCCTGCTTTTGATCTCTTGGAATCTAAGTTTTGAGTCATGATGTCCATTGGTAGACTGCCATTCTTGCAACATTGCCATTTGAGTTTCCAAATGGTTTCTATGATGTCTCAGACTGCGGACCACTGGGGACTTTCAAATGATACTCAAAGGTCCACAGAAGTGTTTCCTCTAAGACAGACATTGTGAATCTTGTGGCAGAAAAACAAAATCATCCATTTTACAACTATAAAAAACATAATTATTGTACAAAGATTTGAATCATATATCAGATTTTGAATAAACATAATCCATTTTAGAGAAATATGATTCTTAAAGGTCAGAAATCTCTTTTTATTGTAGTTCATTATTTAATCTGAAAGCTAGATGCTGAAAATAGGTGTCCACCAGTATAATCCCTTTAAAATGATGGGAGAATGAAAATGAAGAAAGAAGGGAGTGTAAAGAAGTAAGGAAAAAAAATGAATGAAAAAAAAAGAATAGCGAGAAGGAGGAGAAGTAGACTGAGGTTGGAAGTAAGAGGAAAAAAAGAAAAGAAAATCACCATCATCATTACAACAACAGTAATAAAATATAATCCCTGGTTTTATAATGACTAAAGACATTTCTATTCTCACCTCTTGAAGAATTTGGTTGGGGTTGAGCTGATTTCTAGATACTATCTCTAATACCTGCCCTCTTCTTCGTCACTGCGAAATCCCACCTGGCATAACGGGTTTCATTCAATCCCATACCCTTAATAACCACCCAACCATCATCAGTGTGAAATAGCATATTGACCATGAGTTTTCAAAGTTTTGGAATCACTGAGTTAAGCCCACACTGAACAGTAAGTGGTCTGTCACACCAGACGTGAGGAACATTGAGAATAAGAATCATAAATGATTAATGCATTAATAAATGAACATTGTAATGGTTAATAAGCTTGTGATGCTGACCATTTTTACTGCAATGAGTTCGATCCTCATTTGATGCTCCACTTCAGTGGCCTTATGTCAAACTAAGCTAAACCTGAGTAAAGTAGATATTAATTTTATTCTGCTTCAGTATATAGTGTATATATAGCTTAGTAAAATGCTTCTGGAACCGCAATGCGGCCATATGTTTTACAAGGAGTCAAGACTGAAGGCCAAAACTCAATATTAACAAATCAGATAGACAGATATTGATATATCTAGGTAGATAAAAAGATAGATATGGACAGACTGAAATGAATCAACATAGAAAAAACTTTGATAGATAAATAGAGATATTAAAAGACATAGATAGTTGGATAGATGAGAACTTACAGTGACAGATAGATAGATAGATAGATAGATAGATAGATAGATAGATAGATAGATAGATAGAGAAAGAAACTATTGAAAGAAAGGTAGTTGCAATATTAAAGAAAGAGAGTTTAATAAAATCTGTTATTTTGCTATCGACTTTAGGTGAATTGCTGCCGGCTTTGCTACGAGCCAGCAACCTTACGGCAAAAACCTTACGGCAAAAAGACATTCCCTGACAACAAGCGAAACCACATTTGTTTTTTTCTTTTTGTCCAATGTCTTTAGTTTTTTCCGAAATATTTGCTTTTTTGTTCCTTCTGTTTGGAAATTCTGATTTATTATTTTTACCGACATTTGGAAGATATTTTAAATCAGGCAGAAAGAGAAAATGAATGGGGGAAAAAGATATTTTTGTTTTTACCATTTTGCTTTGTTTTCATCATGCATCAATGTGCATCTAAATATATAAAGTTGTTGTGAATGTCTGTCTGTCTGTGCATACTTGTACAACTTGAGAACTATGCTTCCCAGAGCAAAACTTGAGGCATATTTGGACAATTTATCTTGAGCAAATTTTTAGGCCCACACTTGGAAACTTTTAAAGTTTTTAGTGAGGGGTTCAGTTTACAATGCAAGTATAGAGCAAAATCAGACCATTTGTGTTGATCAGATTAGCAGGTTATATTTAGATGTTGTCAAGGAAACAATGGTTTTCATCAGAATCGAGGAAATGAGGGGCCCCATCTGGGTCCTCAACAAGCTTACGGACTCCAAGCTTTTAAAAGGTCTAACAATAGGCCCCCAGCAGTACCTTTGAGGTCTACGGCCTCCTTGATTAAGCACAACTGTACTAAAAATTCAACTTTTTTTATCATTTATTTATTTATTATTTTGAAGATTGTCTTGGGTTCTGCACATATATTACCCCCCACCCCCACCCCAGGGAGCTCATCTCCCCTCTGCTGTTGCCATTCCTGAGAGTCCCATGCACTAGCTCCAACTATAAACAAAATAGCAGGTTAACTTATTTCCAAGCAGTACTAATGCCACAATGATTAACATGGTTATTCTGCCCAGGGTAACGCAAGGTCATCTTGCCTATAAGTATACATATTAAGGGGTTAATACTGTTTTTTCTTCTTTTCATACTGGAACATACTATAAAATATATTCTATTCCTTCAGCAATTATGGCCATTATTGTCAATTGTCAATAGAGAATTTCTGGTGATTAGTGAAGAAAATGCTTGCATGCAATCGGAACAATCGGAACTATTCCGAAACATGTTTACCATCCGCTGCAGAAATAGACAAAAATAGTTCTTACACAATAAAGCATGACATTGTGGAGATGAAATCCTTTCTTTTTTTCCCCTCAAATATGTATATGTATATATATACATATATATATATATATATACATATATATATATATATATATATACATATATATATATATATATATATATATATATATATATATATATATATATATATATATGTGTGTGTGTGTGTGTGCGTGTGTGTGTGTGTGTGTAAAAACTGTTTTTAAGGGGTTACTTTATCTATGATGGTATTTCAAAATAGAGAGTAAATAGAAACATAAATATTTATCATGTTATTGTTGCAATGGCTACGTGAAACTGATCAGTAACAACGAAATTATGAATATTTATCTATAATTATGTTGAGGGTGGTTCCAAAAAGTGTTAAGCGTCATTTAATAAGAAAATGTGTTTAATCAAATCAAAAATCAAATTCTTGATTTGAAATTTTCTTCTTCTTAAAATCACATGAAATGTATATATTATATATATATATATATATATATATATATATATATATATATATATATATATATATATTCACACACACACACATATATATATATATATATATATATATATATATAAAGGTTGTAATAAGATATGAGCATTCTAACCAGGAATTGGATTTTTGAGTTAATTAATCATTAATTTTTTAGATGGCATTTATTGTGTTTTGGAATCAAGAAGAGAAAAACATGGAAATAAAAGAGAGAGAGAGAGAGAGAGAGAGAGTGAAAAGCTTACACATTGTTATAAATTGATTGAATATAAGACATTAAAAAGGGTAGAAGGAACAGGTTGGTAAAATAAGGAGTGAAAAAAGGGTGAAAGAAAGAGAGGGAATGAAGCAGGAAAAAGAGTAGGAGATGGAGGTAGAAAGAAGGAGGAAAAAGGGTGAGAAGAGGAGAGAGAAAGGAGGAGGTAAAAAGGGTGAGAAGAGGAGAGAGAAAGGAGGAGGAAAACAAGGTGAGAGGAAGAGAAAAAAGAAGTAAGAAAAAAGGTTAAAGTAGGAGAGAGAAAGAAGGAGGGGGGAAAGGTGAAAGGAGGAAAGAAGGGTGAGAGCAGGAGGAAAAAAGAAGGCTAAAAATGGGCGGAGAGGAGGTTGGTCAAAGATGAAAGGAGAAATAAAGGTTTAGGAAGGGAGGGTGAAATAGGGGAGGGAAGAAGTGAAATAGGAGGAAGAAAAATAAAGATATTTGCAGGAGAGAGAGAGACGCAGGAGAGTTGTGAAAGAGAGAGAGGAATTCAGGAGAGAGAAAGTGAGAGATGCAAGAGAAGAAGAGAAATAGAAATGCGGAAGATAAAAAGGGATGCAAGAGAGAGAGAGAGAGAGAGGTGAGAGAAAGAGAAAGAGGAATGCTGGAGAGGAGGCTATGAAAAGGAGAGATAGAGATGGATGAGAGAGAGAGAAAGAGAGAGAGTGAGAGAGAGAGAGATAAAGGGGAAGAAGAATGCTGGAGAGAGAAGGGTATGCAAAGGTAGAGATAGGTAGAGATCGTACAAGAGAGAGAGAGAGAAAGAGAGAGAGAGAGGAGAAGAGAAAGAGAGAGATGCAAGAGAAGAAGAGAAATAGAAATGCAGACAAGAAAAAGGGATGCAAGCGAGAGAGAGAGAGAGAGAGAGAGAGAGAGAGAGAGAGAGAGAGAGAGAGTGGGAAAGCAATAGAATGAGAAAGAGAAATGCTGAAGAGGAGGCTATGCAAAGGAAAGATAGAGATGGATACAAGGGAAAGTGAGAGAAAGAGGAAGAAGAATACTGGAGAGAGAAGGGTATGCAAGGGAGCGATAGATAGAGATGGATACAAGAGAGAGGGAGAGAGAAAGAGAGATATGCAAGATAGGAAGAGAGAGAAAGAAATGAGAAGGAACACCATAGAGGAAACTTGTTTACAAAATTCAACAGATAAGGGAATGAGAAGAAAAAAGAAAATGTCTTAATTCCGTGGAAAAGAAATCGGGAAAATTTCTCTGAAAAGTTATCTCGGGGCCAAAATACTGCAAACAACATTTATTTCCTTCTTCCTGGTACCTCCAGAAATAAAAGCCATCAATTTCCTCTATTTTTCAGCTTAAAAAAAATACACCTGATAGATGCAAATAAATTCCTGTTTCTTGAGCCATTCCTACTTTTTAGGCAACAAATTTTATGGGAGAAAAAAAAAAGCCAAGTTAGATCTATCATAGAAACGTGTTTGCATAGTGAGAGTTACCTGCCTTTAGCTATTGCTATCTGGGATTGCATACCAAGTAAGGCATTTAAGTTAATCAGTAATCCATCGTTTACTGATTCAGTTTGTTACGTGTGTGCTATTTTTTTTTTGACTCTCATGTACCCAACACAAGCTGATCATCCCTAACATGGCATGCTGCCAAAAGGCATTGGTCATGTGACAGTTTCTATTGACCAGACCTGTTTATTTATGTTTTACAGAGAGAAAAATAAGTGTATAAGAATAAAAAGTTTATTACTACAATCAGGTAAATTTTCCTTATCAATTGTTTCTCATGGTGTCATGAATATTCGGACCATCCTCATCTTGGTTGTTTTTCATACAACGTTCCGGCTGTTGTACTCTACAGCCTTCATCAGGTATCATCTGGTAGGTGTGGGGAAGTAACGAACTGAACCCTCTATTTAACCGACTGGAGTATATTGACTGCGCTCCCCTCTTAGCATTAGTAGTATTGTTATATTGTCTCACACTAGGATTGAACCTAGAACCATCAGATTACTTTGCAGTAATTTTGTCTGATGCTGTAACCACTACGCTATGTGTCCACAAAGAATTTGGTTCGTTATTTCCCCACACCTACCAGATGATACCTGATGAAGGCCGTAGAGTGCAACGGCCAAAACGTTGTATGAAAAACAACCAAGATGAGGATGGTCCGAATATTAATAGAAATAACATAGAGATATATCCAGTACAGAATTGACTATGTAACAAAAGTAGCAAATGCAATGGGCCTCGCAGTTTCAAGGGCTTTGTGCTAAATTCTTGCAAGCTATCAATTCCAATTCAATGATTCTGCACTTGCTCTATTACTATGGTGCTATATTGCCTTCAATTTTTACGAACAACCGGATGTTTAAAGTTCATGACTTTAACCGATTATCACCTTTAATTGGAATTATGATTTTAAAGCAGTAATTAACGGGAGTGTGTTATCTATGTGATACGTATACAACGGATAAATACAAATGTATTCATGTGTTTTAATAACTATGTGTACTTTTTAATTTAAAGCAAAAGGCCCCTTTATAACACATACTACTGGTTCTGTACAAACCTAATCTGACCCTGAAGTAGGGGTAATGAGCCCCCTTTGAGGTATTTGACATATCTCAATATGGAGCACATAGAGGGATAAATCCGTGCCAGCCTCCCTTAAGGTGCGCAGACAATTGACGTAATCCATTTGGTGCAACATACTCTTTAAACAAATGGAAAGAAAAAATTGTAGAATGACGTCATGGTCACCTCTCCTGACACATATACAATCCTAGTACAATCAACAGTGTGGCCACTCAAAAAAGGACAATGAGAAGAAAATCACACAGCCAAATTCACAAACACAGTTGGACACAGAGAACTGCCTATTGACTGTCCGTTTGCCCTGGGGTAAAAGGCTGACCAATAAATTGGAGAGCTTCACAAGGAGAACAACAAATAAAAACAGATTTTCCAATTGAGGTTGCTCAATCAAGTGTGTTTTTTTTTTTCACAAAAATGGCACAGGTTGTCCAGGGCAATCCATTTTTGCATGGCCATCGCCTTGTGGATTCTTCCCATAGAAAGGTCCTTGGATCATGGATCACAGAACTATTGATTTCCTTCTCCCCAAAACCCCAAAGCCTCCTTTTTTTGTTCCTTCCCATTGAAATGCTTTAATTACAAGTAAGGATTGGCAGAGGCTTAGTGGGATGTTTGGGGACCTGGGAAAGCTTGGCTCCTTAAAGGGCCCCTTCTAGCCGTGAGTAGATGAACTACTATTTATAAGGCTTTTGGGGACCTCCTTCATTGCTTCATTGAGGGTATGGGAACATTATAAATATAAATACTTCCTCTCTCTCAGGCACACCGCAGCTGCCACTGTCACTTTAAAAATTTTTTTTGCGCATTTCTTTTAAATGCTATAAATACAAGTAAGTATTCAGGCACCTAGCTTGGGATTTGGTGGCCCGGAAGGCCTGACTCCATTAGAGGCCTCCTCTAACATTCAGTGAGTTTTGGCAGTAAAAATGTTATAAATGTACTCCTTTTCAGGACTCATTTTCATTTGGGGGGAACATGTTCTAGAATAGCACCAGCTACGCTTCTGTGGGTATCGGACAACTGGTTTGCTGGCTGACTGAATGACATTACTCTTTGTTGACCAATCTGATAGAATTTTACTCGATCATCATCAGCCTTTTAGCATCTATTGTTGGACATAGCCTTTCCCTAAGATTCACCAGACCTTTCTATCATGGAAATCATGGAGCCATTACTTTCTGAACTTGTCTAAGTCATCATACCATCTCATATTTTGCTGGACATTTTTTGCATATGATCTCTGTGGATCTATATTGTGCGCCGTGATGTCCAGTGGTTGTCTGACATTCTTGCAAAAATTTCCCAATGGTTTACCATGATATCTCTAACTCCAGTCTTACCTCCAATATACTGTACTATCTAGTGATCTCTCCATGTGAGGTTGAGCATGATTCTCTCTTGTGCATGTTGCATGGTTCTCATTTTTGTACGGTCCCATGTTTCAGCTCCATAGGTGACTATTGGGAGAATGCATTGGTTGTATACCCTTCCTTTTAGGAATAATGGAATTTTCTTGTTCTTGAAGGTTGAGCTTGCGGAAAACTTGTCAACCTAAAGTGATTCAAGGCTAAATTTCTCCTTTTGAGGATTTTATAGAGATTCATTGTCCTAGATAGATATAGTAGTTTGCTCTTTCCAGCTCCTCATTTTCTTGGCTGATTGTTGTGTCTTTGTCTGCCACATGTTTGTCATACATGACATTTGTTTTCAAAGAGTTTTTGGGACAATTGTTCATGTTAGAAAATATGATATTCAAATATGATGGTGTTGAACAGAATTTTCCAATGACGGTACTAAACTTCCCTCTCTGGGAAGAAGTAAATACTCGAGAAAGCAAATGCCGTAGGAAACTGACAAAAATCAAGGAGGCAGCCCATATCAACAAGTCAACTGAATGTACAGGTCAGACAAGTGCGGAGTTTGACAAATGTGGCCTCCACTACTCAACAAGGACAAGGTATCAAAATCCGAGCCTAACAAAGAAAGGGGAAGAGATTGACATTACCTGAATCCTATGTTGTAACATAGCTACCATTGGAATATTCCATTTTGAATCATCATTGGAAAATTCTAATTACCACCATCATATTTGGATATCGGACCTGAATAAGGCCGTAGAATGAATCTGCCAAAATATTCATTCATAACACAAACAATAAGAAAGAGTTAAATCGTTAAAAAAACTCTTAGAATTTAATGTCCCTTCTCAAAACTACAGACAGTAACATGGCGTTTTGTTTGCTGAAGGTCATGTGAAAACCACCTTTCTGACTTTCTTCATTCGGTTCGTCAAGAATTCTTTGGGGATCATGAAGGTGCTCAGCGAAATTGGGGTTAATTTATTGGGTTGACAAGACAAGACAAATGGTTTCGCCATCTTTGCCAGCCCTGTCGTATTTGATTACACCATTCAGTTTGTGGACAATTGAAAGCGTTGCAGGTAAATTGATTAGGATTAATTTATGGTAATTATTACTTGCGTTCCATCATCATCAGCAGTAATTGACCTCTGTCTACCAATGGATGAGGTATATGCATTCACTGAGGTCTGTCTGTCTCTTTGTCCACACAATATCTCCAAAAGTTTTCAATCAATTTCAATGAAGTTTCATGGAAGATTGATTCATGGTATGAAAATTTTCATGCGGACACAGGAATTTCTTCGATTGAGAAATTGAACAACCAGAGCCATCTGGTGAAGAGTTCTGTCCCTTTCATATTTGCGTGTGTTTATGTGTTTGATTATGTGCTTGTATGTTCCAGCTCTTCTGTCCATACCATTTTGTCCACAGACTTGATAATTGGCATCAACTAGACCCCTTCTAAAAAATGTTTTTTTCATTTTTGGGATAAAAGCACTTTTGGCCCTTGTTCTGACAGGTTTACAAATAGCATTCAGATTCTTTAAAATCTAGATGTTTTTAACTCAATTTTCGATATTTTCCAGTAGAAAGTGCCAGTGATGTCATAAATAGAATTTATTCTGACCATATTTATCCTTTGATGGACTTTTTTTTACATGAGATCAAATTTTGATGCCACGGTTGTCCAATAATTGACTTCGATAGCAAGTATCTTTTAATTTTTCTTATTTATGTCCATTCATATTTCTTCACACAGTATCTCAGAAAGTTCTACATAAATTTCAATGACATTTTGTGGAAGGGTGAGCTATAGGCAAGAAAAAAATCAATTCAATTTTGGAAAGATGCAGATATCTTTTAGGGATACTTCCTCAGCACTGTGACAATAAACTGATTTTCATTTAGTTTTTAATGCCAATGACATTGGCAGAATTACACATTCTTTGAGGTTTAGTTGGAAGGGATATATATATATATGTATATATATTCACTCATGTTCATTTGTCCATTTGACTGTTTGTCCATCTATCATCTACACATTTATCTCTGAAAGTTCTCAATGAATTACAATTGAATTTTTGAGTCATGGACTACAAAAGAAGTGATTAAATTTAGGGGCAGGCCAAGGAATTTTTTCTTTGATTCCAATTGAAAGCTGTTTGTATTATTGTGCAGGAAATGAGGTTGAAAATGAACAGTTATCAAAAAAACTAAGTTAAAATTTCAAGGTAAGTAATTCAATATTTGCATATCTAATGTTTCTCCCAATTGTTTTTTAATATTTAATATTTTCATCCCCGACACTTCTTGATACTTCTCAACCATAAACAAACTTTCCTACCTAGAACTAGTACAATCAAAAAGTGTCAGGGATAGTTTTTGCACCAAAATGTTTCATTAATGTGTGGCAGGGAGTAGCAGGGATAAAAAGTACTGCTGAGTGCATGAAATGCCTCCAGAAATAGAATACCTCTAATTGATAAAGTTCCTGGTCACTTTTGGGCAAGGTATTACTTTTTTCTTTTCTATTTTGCTCAGTCACCCTATACAAACCCAGGGGCCACCCTAGGTATAGGGTTAAAGTAATTTCAGGTTCACAAGATAATTATCAACCCTGGACTTGAAAAAATGGATATTATATCCAGTAGGAAAGCACTCTTAAGGAAGTTTGTTCCATATAACAGCCGTTAAGGAAAGAAGCTGTTTGAATGGAAATTGCAATGGGTACTTAGAATGGTCAGAAAGTCTGGATAGGATTCACTACAGCAAATTGTGTTCTGACTGGAAAATCTCTTGCAGGTGGAATCAGGTGATTACACTCCTCCTAACACTTTCCATGTAAATTGCAATAGAGAAGTGCCAGGAACACTACATCACATTGATGGGAGAGCGGTTGAAGAGATGAGAATAGCTCATCACCAACTAATCTTCGGGCTTGACTCTGCACTCTGTAAATGCTAGGTAACACCTGCTGGATGGAGCCTGCTTAGATGTGTTAGCGGTATTCCATTTTGGGTTGTATCTGATTCTTGTAGAGATACAAGATGGCAGGTGGGGTCTGATATTTTCTGGAGCCATATTATGAACTTATCATTTTACTGCATCCAAGGCAACAGATGACACATGTGAGTTCCACTTTCTCTAAGTCTGATGTGAACTTCAGGCCCCCAAATTTATCAAAGCATGGGGCCTCCTATACAGTGATTCCATTCATCTAGATTAGGGGAAATTAAAGGGTCTTGGGATCATGAAAGACAAGCTTGCTTTTAGTTTTGTTGAATGACACAAGCTACTTTTTCCTTCAATTAGCCATCACAAATAGATTGAATGATAGATCAGATGCTATGTCCAAGTGGCTAAAGTCTGTGGAAGAATGCTCGTAGATGGATGTCGTCCTTTGAATAATATCTTGTATTTTATCTTAATCAGTGAAAGAGACAAATCAAATCGAAAAAATTAATTGAAGTAGGATTTCCTCTGGCATGGGCAGTGGAATAAAAACAATCTACCCCTAAGGATTGAATAAAGGGTTTGCTTTGAAATTACCAAAATGTTACCAACCACAACAGATAATTGAAGAAGGCTGGAGGGTACCACAGCCGAAAAGTTCAGGCAATAATAATTAAGGACGGGGATTATAGTCTGAATAAATTTGTGCATAATTTAAAAATGATTTTTTGGACATTGCAAATATGAGTTTGGTTAGGTTTTCACTGTCTATTCTGATTCCTTCCGATGTCATTAATAATGAACATGTTGGAGACAAAGACACAAGAATGAAAATTGAAGGAGTGTAACTGGAGAAAATAGACCACTACATCTACCAAGGACAACAAGTCTCCATGAAATCCTCAAAAGAAGAAGAAATCAAGAGAAGAATCACTGGCCCTCAAGAACAAGAAAATCCCGCTAGTGCTAAAAGGGAAGGTAAATAACCAATGCAAGCTCCAGATAGTCACGTGGGAAGCTGAAATATGGAACCTGACCAAAAGATTGACCCTTCAACTGAGAACCAAGCAACGTGCACATGAGAGAATCATGCTCAACCGAACTTGGAGAGATCACTAGACAGCACAATATTTTAGAGGAAAAACAGGAGTTCAAGATATCATAGAATCAATGAAAAAAAAACTTAAATGGCAATGGGCTGGTCATGCTGTGAGAATGGTAGATACCATAACTCACAAGTGGATCCCCAGAAATCACAGGTGGAACTGGGGCTGACAAAATAAAAGATTGATGACGAACTAGATAAGTTCAGGAATCCCTGGCTCTATAATGCCCATGATAGGGAGGTGCTGCAAATTTTGGGAAAGGTTTATATCCAATGATGGTCGCAATGATGATGATGATGATTTGGGCCTTGTAGTTTGAGAGGAATAGTGAAACTTCTCTAGTGTCAAATGTCTTTCTCTTTGTTCAGAATTTAATTCATTTATTCCTCTTGCATGAATTCCCTGACATTTCAGAACAATCCCATGTCCAAAAACCGTAGTTGTTCAAATTGGTTGGTACATTGGCTATAGAAGCTTTCTTCTGTCTACAAATATTTTTAAAATTTTTATCTAGCTCTCTATTCCTGCAGTCCCTAATATTTTTTGCACCATCAACTGGTTTAATATTGACAATATTCTTGGTCAACGGAAGGGAGGGTAAATGCGTAGAATATCGATGATAAATCAACTATAAGTCACTTATATACGGCAAATACACTCAATTTCGTTCCTGAAATGGTTCACCTAATGGATTTGATATAAAGATCAAAGGAGATGAATTTGTTTTTATTCTATAGAGAAAATAAAAGAATAATTATTTCTTCATGGCTTGGTGGAATAAACTTTGCAGCTTGATACCAGTCTGCGACCCAACAAATCTTCACTACTCAACTCCCATAAATATTCTTTGAGTGGAAAACAACACGTCTGATTTTTCTGGAACGATAGCATAAGCTTTGCAAGCTGGCACCAGTCCGCGACTCAGAGGTTGAGGACTACAGCGCTATTCAACCTAACAAATCTTCACTACTCAACTCCCATAAATATTTCTCGAGTGCAGAACAACCTGTCTCATTTTTCTGGAACATGATCATGTTTTGATATACTCGTTATCGTCCCCAGCCAGCCTCTCATTGATTTTCATGTTTATGCCCTGTATATACGTGTATACATTTCTGGTAAAAAAAGATAACAATATATCACAATTCTTGAAATATAATCATGTCTTGATAGATCTATGATCGTCACCAGCCAGTTTTTATTGATTTCTGAGTGTTTTCAACACAAACATATATCTATAGATCAGGTTAGTCTCTCAATAGATATGGTTACATGACTAACATATTTTGTGATGTTAGGGGTGATCAATTGAATGATTGGGAAAAGATGTGATCTACGAATAAGTTACTTCTCTCATCTTTTGTGGGGCTAAACACTAGCACTGAAAAAGTCAGTATCAAAAAAAAGAAACAAGCATGAACTGTACAAGACACAAAATAATGGACCAATTTAACAGAAAATTACATTGCAAATTGAACCCCCCTTAAAAACGTATGGGGGAAGGGGAGTAAAAATAAAAAACAAAATTTTTTTTCTTGACATAGTGAGGAGTAAATGTTTATATTTCTAGCCCTCTAACTCTAATGATGTAGCCTGTATATGTGATATATATGTACACAGCCAACCAGCCGGACCAACTTTGAAATGGAGACAGTTTTGGTTGATAGTTTCCAATATATATATATATATATATATATATATATACATATATATATATACATAAACATATACATATACATATGTATATACATATATATGTATATATATATACATGAAAAAGAGGACAATATATCTCAATTTTTGGAACATGATCATGTTTTGACAGTGTGTCTATCATCATCAGTTCATATCTTCTGATTGCTCCATGCATGCTACAAAAATGCAGACATTTTCAAAGAGAGAACAATATATCTTAATTTTGGGAACACGATCATGTTATCATTGAACTGCTATCATCTCCAGTCAATATTGATCTTGTGCATGCTTGGCACATGAGGGACTATACAACTAATTGTAAATAAGTATATAAATATGTATATATATATATATATATATATATATATATATATACAAAGAAGGACACTTGACCAAAGATTTAAAGAATATTTGTTACAGAAAGCTTGTGAAACTAATGATTTTTTGTGAAATCCCTGAACATTTCAGTAATTTCATGAAATTCCTAGTTTCACAATCAGTGTTATAATGTTTGACAAGCCTCTGATGCTGACAATTACTACCGTAATGAGTTTGATTCTCATTGGGTGCAACACTACTGTGGCCTTGTGTCAAACTAAGCGTGACATAAATGTATATTTTGCTTCAGTATTTGCAATGTTTATACAGCTTAATTTGACACAAGGGCACAGTAGTGGGACATCCAGCGAGGATTGAATACATTGCAGTAGTAATAGTCAGCATTACAATCTCATTAACCATTACTGTATCAAATCTATCACCTGTGAGAAATTAGTTTATATCAGGTAGCTCAATAGAAGGTTTCCTTTTTGATGCACTTGCTGGGTAAGGTTTTGTAGGCATCTCTAAGTTTGACTTCTCACCTCGTTAAAACGTGGTCTAGGGATCATATAAGAGTGAGTGACACTTGCTAGTCTACCATCTTGATTTGATACTTATAGTATCTCTTGCAGCCATCACCATAGCCTATTGTTATACACTTATGATAATGAAGCATTTGGTCATGGACTAGTACAATTCAATTCTTAAATTCATGAATTGCTCATGATTGTCAATGAAACTATTCAACAGATAGCATTTCAAAAAATAGTGGAACTCTCCTGTGAAAAAAATTTTTTCAAAATTCATCAAATGGTCAAAGGGAGATAATGTCAATCGGAGGCTATTTCTCTTTAAATCAAGATTCTTTTTTTTGTATGAATTTAACAGTTAACTGGTTTGGTTAATCACTCAACAGAAACCTTCATGCAACTGGAAATTTGGTGACTGGAAATTTGGGGTGATCAACTGAAAAATTGGAAAAAAGGTGATCAATGAATGTTACCTTTCTTTCCTTTTGTTGGACAGTGATCACTAAAAATGAACTAATTTTCAAATAACAAGCGTAATTGCTGTTGGTCACAAGCTAGTGATAAATTCAGCATAAACTTACTCCAAGATTCTATCAGGGGAATTTTCAAAGATAAAAAAAGTAAATATTCAAATTTTCATTCCCCTAGCTCCATTTGTGTGGACTACATACATGATACATGCATAGCAAGCCATATGAACCAACTTAAAAGCTGAAGAAACCTATGTTGATAGTTTTGGTCGATGGTTTCAAATAGCGTGAATAATAGCAGAATTTTTCTACAAATTAAACTGAAACAAATTTAAAGAATTCAGTAAATATTCAAAGGGAGATAATTCAGATTAGGCATTATTTCACTCAAGACTAATATTCTATTCTCTTTATATGAATTTAACAGTTGAGAAAAATGTGGAACAAAAAGCGGAAGAAGAAGACTGCAGTGAGAAGGTAAAGACAAAATGGTTGACTACAAAATTCTAATAGTCAAAGGGAGATAATTTCAATCAGCAGTTGTTCCCTCTAACATTGTATTTTCTTTGTATGAATTTAACAATTAATAAGCCAAATGTGGTAGACTCTGATAAGAAAGAGTGAAGACAGAATGGTAGACTGCAAAACTGTATTGTATTGGGAAATTATTTGTGAACTTTCTAAGAAGCAATAGCTTTTTTTTAGTTTTTTGTTTTCAACTGCTTGTTAGAGATATGAGATAATCTATTGAGGGATAAAAGTAGACACCTGTCAAACAACCGAATGGAGAAATATAAAAAGTTTGGGGCTGGGTAGATTGATAATGTAAACAAGTATGCACGTACAGTATTGAATGAATATTTGTACAGCGCTATCCATACCTGTCTTTCTTATATATAGACTTATGCTTATATCTCAATATACATAAACACACTGAGATGTATATGTGTACACATATATATATCCATTTGTATATGTACACATGCATGAATATGTCCACGTATAATATATATATATTCAAAAAATCTATCTGCTCTTAGTTTATCAAAATTTTTTATCAAAATTATTTCTTAAGAAAGTAGTATATTTGATAATATATATATATATATATATATATATATATATATATATATATATACATATATATATATATATATATATATATAATTGTGCATATTCATATAAACATATATGTACAGACATATATATACACATTTGTATATATATTAATACTTATATATAAGGTGAAATAATGTGTTTACTACACAAACTCATTTATGTTTCTGCCCTTTTGGGCTTCTTCAGGCGAATGATTCAATTAATTTGGATCCTTCAGGATGGTATTGAGGGGTGTATTTGCTGGGTGGAAAACCTTTGTCTTCTTTTATTTGTATTTCTTTTTTCCTTTTTTCTCGTTTAATTGTCGATCTCTGTTAGTTATTCAAACATTTTTTTTACCTCCCACATGGGAAGTTAATTCATGGTTGCTGGTTATAAATTACTTGGAACGTTTCAGACTTTTTTTTTTGTTTTTATCTGTATGTTGTTCACCTATCAGCTTTAATGTGGTGGTTTTGGTTTCAGGAGATATATCTTCTTAATTTTATCTGCCCTCCCAGTGTTGGGGTTGGCTTTTACAAGGCCTTCGTTGTTTGTGTTTAATTATCTTACTATTCTTGGTCGGTTGGCGTCTATATATCTAAGATAATTATGAGAAGATGCTTTGGTTGAGCTCATAGTGGCTGGGAGTATAACAACACAAATGAAAATATTAATAATGATACTGCTACTGCTACTACTAGAAGAATAAGATATGTTTGGTGGTTGATTTTTGTACATGGGATGTTAAATGATGTTTCTTAGTAGAAATTTTGAGTGGTGCCTACACTTTACAGCAACTTCATTTTTTCTATTTAATAAGTCTGTCTTTTTAGTGGAGAATCTCTAATTTCTCATTTAGACATAGGTAGCTTGGGGTTTCAATATTCTATACATGCATACATGCAGCTGCATATATATATATATATATATATATATATATATATATATATATGTATATATATATATATATATGTACACACATACACATACATATATGATGAGTATGTGGATGTAACAATATTATCAAGTCAACAATAGAGACATATATAAAAACATCAGTTGTGGCCAGCAAAAAATAAGATGGCGTGACAAACTAACAAGCTTATTGGCTCCGTGATGCCCCTGATAGAGAGGTCTGGCAAATATTGTGGAAATGATGGATACTAAAAGGCTGCTGCAGATGATAATATGATGATTTGTATTAATGATGATGAAGGAGAGAAGAATAAGATAGATGAAAAGAAGGAAGAAAAGAATGAAAAATGAGATGAAGGAGAGAAAAAGATAGCAGAGATTCATTCATTCATTCCTTGTTGGTTAAAGTCTGAGGCTTCTGTGCTGGTGTTATCGAGCATAGTGCTGAGATTGGTCTCCTTCACTTTACATGATCCCCACCTGCTCATCACATCTGGTATTTCCAGGTTATCACCTATCTAGGTACTGACTGGACTTGATGTCACTTGACTTTGAAGATCATTCCAGAAACAGTGTGTTCAACGAGATTTGGCTGTAATTTAGCAGAAATGAAGAAAAGCTAAAGAAAAAAAAACACAAAAATAATTTCAATTTATCCCAGATTAAACGGGATTTCATTTTGACTTTTTCTTTCACTTAGAAAATGAAATTAATTTCTAGAACTGATCAAATCTTATTACCTCAATTATTCCTGATAATTGTTAGAAACCATCAGAAGTATTAACATAAATCTCCTCAGTTTTCAAGTGAGTCTGGCTGGCTATCTATATATGTATTATGTGTACAGGCCACACCAATGGAACCTGAGGACTGAAAGTTTCAACATTCACTCCCAATCATGTCCACAAAAATTTTTTTTGTTTTTTTGAAAATCACACCCCAAATAGGATTTAAGCAGGGGGATTCAATTTACAAAATAAGTGTATGTTAAATCGGTCCCTTAATTTGTGTCCGTCAACATTCTTGTATGTTTTTTGAAAACTCAGATTTTTTAGTTATCCAGCCGAAGACAAACAAAGTGACCTGTTCACTGATCACCCCTTCTTCCAATTTTTTAATTGATCTCCCCTAACACATAATGAAGTAAAAAGATGTTGGTCACATGACAGTTTTTATTGAGTGACTAGCCAGACTTGTATAAATTTCATTTCTGATAACAGAGATTAATGATGCCAAATATATAAAGATACGAGCCAAGTTTGACAGCAAAATAAATAAAAGGTTCAAATGAAATTTTAAAAGTTTCCATTTCTCTTAATTTTAATCAGTTACTCCACTACAAATCCAATTAGGTCACAACCTTCAAGTACCACGAGTTTTGTTGCCTTGGCAATAATTGCGAAGAGGATGCTTTGATGAACAATAATTATTATAATATCCTTACTGTGGCAAAGGAAACGTTGTCCTACCTCACGTTGAGTGTGTGTGCGTGTCTATTGTAGAATGTACCATTTGCAATCGCCAAAGCCCGCCTGTGCAGTTGGCCGTAAGATATAGCCGCTGAGCGATGCATATTCAAAAGGCACGAACATAGCCCAGAGTGACAGTCATTACTGCTTGGTAAAAGCAAAAACACGTGAGTTCTCCGCTGAGAGATTGTTGTGATGTGACGGTCTTTTCCTCTTTGGCGGCGTTCCACTTGTTCCAGTCTGCCAGATTATGTATTCCAGCCTATTTTCAGTGCAATTGGTTCAGCACTACTCTTATGATTTCTTGCACACGAGTGTTGAGTGTCCTACCTATCTTTCAGTGCTTTCGTACTCTATAAGAGTTCCCGCAGACAAGGTGTGATGTGTGTTGTTATTTAAAAATTGTTATATTGAACAAATCAATCACTCTAACCCACTGATGCACCAGAACTAATATCTAGAATGATCTAAAAAAATAGATCTTTTATCTAAAATTATCTTTAAAAAATACCAGCGCAGGATTTGGGCATTATCTGTCCAAAAATGACTAGAGAGTTAAAAAAAAGCAGTTTTTTTTAAAAAAACAGAAAAAAGTTTTATATGGTGACTAGAAGTGAACTCATGCAGATTTCATAAGATGTAACCCCCAAAATATGACCAGCAATGCCCAGAGACATACACACTGACAAATATACATATGAGCAAAGAGAGAAGAATCTGTAGCCGATTCGTGAGGTTTGTCGAGCAGGCCATTTGTAGGACTATGGTGAGTACTTTGAAGCACATAGCAATTCCACTTAGTATATATGGACATAGAGTAGACATAAAGCAGTTATTTGGGCCTTTGTCTTAGTATATAATGCATATATTCGAAGATAAGTTACAGTTTAAATTTGATTTAAAGATTCCATGTGACTTATCTACTATTCCTTACTTACTTTACAGATGATAAAGTCTTTGACAAATACATTATTGATTAAAAGTAGGTGCCACTTACCAACGATTATGTACAGTAAGTGTAATGCTATCTTTATTGGGCACCATATGAAAATGGAAAATACTCTAAAATGTAATGACTGGATGATTGATTCGTGGAGGAGACTCAGGTGAAACGATGAAAAGAGGGTAGGTAAAGCTGAAGTAAAGCTGAAGGATCCTTCGGAATCAGATTGAGGTTTGGGGTAGCAGTATGAATGCATGACACTAAATGATGTCTTAGGGACAATAGTATATTCAAGGTCAACAAATTTCCATGAAATCCTCAAAAGAAGAAGACATGGAAAGAGGGATCACACTAAGTTGGCAAGGTTCCAATGGAGCAAGCTGGACTCTCAAGAACATGAAAATCCGGGTAGTCCTAAAAAGAATGGTATACAACTAACGCATCCACCCGATAGTCACCTATGGAGCTGGAACATGAAACCCAACCAAGACATTGACTCTCAAACTGAGAACCATTCCAATGTGCACATGAAAGAATCATACTCAACATCTCACAGAGAGATTAAAAGACATCACAGTATATTAAACAAAAGGCAGGTGTATGAGATATCATAAGAACTATTCATCATCATTGTCACCATCAGTATTTTAGCGTCCGTCGTTGGACATAGACCTTCCCCAAGATTTGCCACACTTCCCTATCATGGGCGTCGCGGAGCCAGTACTTCCTGAACCTGTCTAGTTCATCTATCCATCTAATATTTTGCCGGCCTCGGTTGCGCATGTGGTCTCGGGGGATCCATGTCGTTAGTCGTGATGTCCATCGATTGTCTGCCATTATTGCAACATGGCCAGCCCACCGCCATTTGAGATTTTTAATGGCTTCTATGATGTCCCTAACTCTTGTCTTTTCTTGAATGTACTGTGCTGTCTTGTGGTCTCTCCATGTGAGGCCCAGCATCATTCTCTCATGTGCACGTTATATGGTTCTCATGATTTGCACACCAAAGAACCATTAGAAGAACTCAAATGGTAATGTGCTGGACATGTTGTAAGAATATCAAACCACTGATAGACATAACAATTCATAATGTGGATCCCAAGAGATCAAACGTGAAATTGTGGCAAACGGAAAGTGAGATGGCATAACATCTAAACTTAGTCAGAGAGTACTGGCTGATAGAGATGTCTGGAAAATCTTGGGGAAGGTCTATGTCCAATGACAGATACTACAAAGGCTGATGATGATGATAGTATTCAAGGCCACCCCATGCCGCTTCAGATAGAAGATCAGGGAAGCCCGACTGGTTGTCTGTCTTAGATTTGGGGAACTCAGACAATTTTCCCCGGCAACCCCTCAGGGCTTTTCATCTATGTGGTAAACAATGGAATACCAGGGGGCCAATTTTGGAATCTCTGCCTGGTTCATTTTAAGAAGGATGAAAGAAAATTGCAGAGATGATTTTTTTTTTTGTTTGTTCTTTTTTTTCTGGCTGATTTTTGATTTTTGGTATGGAGAGTATCTTTTGAGTCTGAATGAGGGAAGGGTGTGTGTCTTATTCTAATATTTCATTGATTAAAAAGGAGAGAGAGAGATAGAGAGAGAGACAGAGAGACAGAGAGACAGAGACAGAGAGAGAGAAGTATGAATAGAAAGGGAAACGAGCATGGGAAAGAGAGAAAGAAAGAAAAATAGATCATACAAAAGAGAGGAAGTAAAAAGGTTAAAGGTAAAGAGAGAAAGAAATGCACAAGTAAATAAAAAGAGAGAGAGAGAGAGAGAGAAAAATGAAGAAAGAAAGAAGAGAGAAAAAAGAGAAGCAGTGAGATATCAATAAAAAGGAGACAAAAAAGAAAAAAAGGAAGAGATATTGGGAATCTGAAAAAAAGAAAGGAATTTCAAGAAAATAGAAGAAAGAGAAAAATGGAGGGAAAGATAAGTAGATAAAAGAGAAACTAAGAAAGAGAGGTAGAAAGAGAATGAGAGAAAAAAGAGAAGAAATCAAGGAGAGTGAGTAATCATAAATATGAGGGAGTGAATAAATAATAATTAAAAAGAGAGAGTAACAGATCTCTTTTTAGAAACTATCATGTTTTGGCATTGTGCCATGTTGGGGTGATCAATCAATAGTTCTTTCTCCCATTTTTTGTTGGTTAGTGATAATCATAAAAGAGTGAATTTTTGAAAAGCAAGTATGAATGCTGTTTGACACATACTAACGGACTATTTTACCATAGAATTACATTGCAAATTGAACCCTCCTTTAAAAACGTATTCACAGGGAGGGATTTTCAAAGATTTTTTAAGACATCATCATCATCATCATCATCAGTCTTTTAGCGTCCGTCGTTGGACATAGACCTTCCCCAGGATTTGCCACACTTCTCTATCATGGGCGTCACGGAGCCAGTACTTCCTGAACCTGTCTAGTTCATCTCTCCATCTAATATTTTGCCGGCCTCGGTTGCGCATATGGTCTCGGGGAATCCATGTTGTGAGTCGTGATGTCCATCGATTGTCAGCCATTCTTGCAACATGGCCAGCCCACCGCCATTTGAGATTTTTTATGGCTTCTATGATGTCTCTAACTCTTGTCTTTTCCCGGATGTGTTGTGCTGTTTTGTGGTCTCTCCATGTGAGGCCCAGCATTTGCTAAAATGAAGTCCCCAGACAAACTAAAATTGCCGCAAGTTTTAAGACATAATAAGGAGTAAATAACTTAATCTTCAGCCCTCCAGATCCATTGATGCAGCCTGTATGCACTATAGATATATAGCCAGCCAGACCCGTTTAAAAAATGAAGAAACCTCGTTAACAGTTTCTAATTATGAATCAAAGTGTGTAAGTCATTATGATTTTTAAAGAGCAAAGCTATATTACTTCCTGTGTCACACGATACATGAGACAATGGTTTTATCTCCATTTCATGAAAAGTCCATGAAGACCCAATCTATGATTGACTGCCTAACATGGTTAAAGGGCTCCAACTGCCGTCCTATTTAGCAGTAGATTTATATCTCTCCCAAGGGCATTTGTGTGAAGTGAAACCGTATTGTCTGCATGACAGTAGCCATTAAGCCAACTGCACATCCCATGGATTTAGGTTAGTCTGGATTAGAGGGAGTGAGTAATTATAAAAGAGAGGGAGTGAGTAATTATGAATTAGAGGGATTGGCTTAAAATTTGTCCTTAAAAAAATGAGAGAGATCAAAAAGGAAGTGATGGGGAAAAATATTAATTACTGAAATTTGCTTGGTTCAGTTTCATTTGGACCGGGACCAATTGAGAAAATATGAGAGTTGGAAGACTGTGTTGTACCAATCTTCTAACTGCTGCCTTTGAACCATCAAAATCAGAAATTCGCAAAGGGAAGAGGAGCTTCAGATTCCTGGAATGAAAAAGCTGAACCATTGGACCCAAGTAGAAATTACTTCTGGCCCTTTTGGGCCGGACATCAATTATAGTCATCAACTGAAGCCTGGTGTGTGTGGAGACCCGTCCCATTAACAGCACCTTCCCATTGCACTAAAATGGGTCAGGGTCAGATGCTTTATTAATTAGCTCCTAGGCAGAGTCCACAATGACTATTTCTTATAGAAAAATCCATCAGTTCAAAAAAGCCTTCAAATTTATAGCAATTGGCAGACCATATTACAAGAAAGTCAGATAACCGCTAAACATTGCAGCTCAAGACATGGATCACTCGAGTTCATAAGTGAAATTGTAGCCAACAAAAGAAAAAGATTCAAGGGCTTTTTAGAACGATTGAACTCCTTATTGTTTTTTTATTTCTATTATTATTCGGACCATCCTCATCTTGGTTGTTTTTCATACAACGTTTCGGCTGTTGTACTCCACGGCCTTCATCAGGTATCATCTGGTAGGTGTGGAGAGATATCCTTATTGTTTGTTTTGTCAATATGTTTTGGTCAATCCATTTTATGGCCTTCACGTGTACTCTCTGAATTTGATGGTGATAAACAGAATTTTTTCTCTAATGGTTGCAACACAGATTGAGTAAGATTTGGGTGTTTTCTTTTCCTTTCTCTGTTAGGCCTGGATTTCCAAGCCTTGTCCTTGTTGAATAAACGACCCATTCTCAAAACTATAGACACTATTTTTACATAGAATGAAATAGCATGATGGCTTGAATAATTTCAAAATGTTTTGACGTTGTGCTGAGTGAAAAAACGGGCAGATCTTGGGAAGGCCTATGTCCAAAAATGGATTTTAAAGGTTGATTACTAACTGGCTAGTCAAACTGTAGAAATCGTCACATGACTGACATCTTTTGGCATCACGCTATGCTGGAGGTGATCAATTAAAAAATTGGAAAAAAAGGGGATTGATGAATAAATCATGTCTAACATTTTGTTGGGCAGTGATCACTAAAAAAGTCTGAATTTAAAAAAAAACATGTAATGCTGCTGAACAAAAATTAAAGGATCAATTTAGCATAAAATAACATTGCAAAGACTTATCAAGGGGTAAATGTTTAAATTTCCTGCTCTCTAGCTCTATTGTAATGGCCTGTACACATGATTCATACATAGCAAGTCAGCCAGCCAGACCAACTTAAAAACTGAAAAAACCCTACGTTGACAGTTTTGGTTGACGGTTTCTAATGATGATAAATGAACAAAATTTTTTAAAATCCTTTCTTGGAGTGGAAAGAAAGATTTGTTTATCATTCCATAGCCAGTCAGCCCGACCAACTCAAAAACTGAAGAAATCTATGCTGACAATTTTAGTTGAGGGTTTCTAAACATAATAAATGAACAAAAGTCTTTTTTGATTTTTTTGGATGGGAGAGGAAGGATTGTCAATCATTTCAAGTCAATGCAAAATTGATTACCAGCTAAATAACCATTGAACTATATGATAGATGTACATAACATATTGCTAGGGAATTACAAGCTATTTAAGCAACTTATTTGAGAAGAGTTGCTTTCAGCCTCTGAACATGAATTATCTTAACCCTTATCTGTAGATGGCTCCTCAGTGAAAACTGACATTTAACAGATGAGAATTAAAGGGAGACAATCGAAAAATTGCCATGAAATAGGTTTCAGAATAAAAAAGAAGGAAAGTAATTGAATGATTCATTTTTTTTCTTATCTCATCCCGGTGCCCCCACCTTTCCTTTTTTTAGTGTATCTTTCATTTCGTTCTATTGTGTCCCATTTTTCATATTCTTCATTTATTTTTCCTTTTTTTTTTATTTATTCTAGTAGCTTTTTTTTTTGTTGTTCTTTGTATGATTTCTTTCCTTATAATTCATTGACTATTTTTTTCATTTTTGCTTCTATTCTTTTTTTTTTTTTTGAGAATGGCCGTGGCACACAACTGCCACTGTCAGAGATGAATGGACTTTTATTCTTTTTTCCCCCACCCCCCCTGACCATTCTTCTTCAAGATTCTTATACGTACAACTAGCTCTGTTCTCCAGGATTTTTTTCCGATTCTTTTCCTGATCTCAGATTCATTTCTCGACGGGGAGGCCCCCTTGATTCTGATGCCCATATTTCACAGACCTATTTGGGAGTAACTTGCAAGTATTACAGGGCTAAAGATCACAATCATTTTAAGCCTTGCTCATTTGGGTGGACTTTTTTTTGAAAATTCAGTCCTCGTACAAAAGGGTTTTTTTTTCTTTTTACTTTTTTATATATCTGCTTTTTTTTCTTGTTCTGTTGTAACTTCTCACGAAATGTGAATGTGGTAAAAAAATTTGGAAAATAATTAATAGCAGAAAGAAAAGTGAAAGAAGAAAAAGATCATATTTTATCGAAGGACAATTATAGAGGGAAAAAAGCAAGAGAGAGAGAAGAGGAAGAAAGACAGAGAAAAAGAAGGAGAAAGGAAGAAAGAAGAAGAAAAGAAATGAAGAGAAAGAGGAATAAAGAAGAAAAAGTGGAAGAAGAAGAAAAATGAAAATTAAGATAAGAGAGAGAGAGAGAGAGAGAGAGAGAGAGAGAGCGAGAGAGAGAGAGAGAGAGAGAGAGAGCGAGAGAGAGAGAGAGAGAGAGAGAGAGAGAGAGATGGAATATAGCCAAGAAAAAAGAGAATTCTTGATAGATGAAGAGAGTGGAAGGAAAAAGAATGAAGAGAAAGAAACTGAATGAAAAAAATCAAAGAAATGAAAAATCAGAAGAAAATGAATAAATGTATGAAAAATGAGAAATAAAGAAGAAGAGAATGAAAATTGTGGATAGATGAAGAGTGGGGAAGAAGAAAGAATAAAGAAAAAGAAATAAGATGAAGAAAAAATGAAAGAAAACCAACAGAGAAACAAAATTCAAAGACCTGAGTGAGACAAGGTAAAATATAATTGTGTCATTGACAGAACAATATTTCTTGAAAAACTTCCAACCTGAACTCGCCCCCTACCGATAAAAAATGAGTGAGGTTTGGAAGTGAGGGATAAAAAAAAGAAAAAATTGGAAGAGAAATTATCACTTGTGTCAACCCCACAAAAAGAATCCAAAAATTTCAGCTAAATTCTCTTTTTATTTTTTTAAAATCATTTTTTTTTTTCTGTAGTGAAAAGATTTGGATCTATAGCCCAGCTTCACATATGACACAGGACAAATAATCAACATTCTTCTTGTAACATCTCTTTCCTCCCTCTGTGTGATATTTCTTTTCCCACTCTCTGCATTGCACACAAACACACACGCAGTGATTGCAAAAGCTGTACAATACGATTCCTATATGTTTAGACCAGAGATTTTTGGTTTTTGTACATGACTTTTCAGTGTTCTATCTTGTTTCAATATCGTTTTGATTTTTGTATTTTTTTAATGTTTCGTTCATATTCTGTCAATTTTGAAATCGTTTAAGATGTTGAAATAAACTTTTTGAAATGTATCGGACACTTTTGGCAGTCAGTATATTAAAGCATTGTGATATCTTAAAGAAAATCTTGTGTCTTCAACCAATCATGTAAGAATTATAAATGCATGTCTGTTTACATCAATATAAATTCTTTTCTTCGCTGTAGATGCATAAACTTGAATACTCCATATAATATCTATTTAGAAACGTATATTAAAACAGGTCTGGTTAGTCACTCAATAGAAACTGTCCCAGGACCAATGTCTTTTCATGGATATTTTTGAATTTCTATGAGTAGATTTTTTGGTGAAAAGAAACTCTCTCTTGAGAGAGAGACAATAATGCATTTGGCAAAAACATTTACCGTGGAGTTAGGATAGCTTCTTCATTCAAAAGTGTTAATAGTGTAAATAAATGTTCACATTTTATCAATTTCATTTGGGTCTTATTAAAAAGTAACTGAACTTGTTCATGTGGTAGAGTCCACTATTTCAAATGGTGGGTAGGGGATATTTTTATCTGCTAAGTTGTTATACATAAGTGGAAAGTCCATAGTTATGATCAAAGGAACAAGAAGAAACTCTAATTGAGTTTACTGTATATATATATATATATATATATATATATATATATATATATATATATATATATGTATATTTAAATATGTATATACAAACATATACAGAGAAATGCATATACCCCCCATATATATATATATATATATATATATATATATATATATATATATATATATAAATATATATATACATACATATATATATATATACATATATATATATATATATATATATATATATATATATATATATATATATATATATATATATCTTTATATATATATATATATATATATGTACATATATATATATTTATTAATATATCATATAAGCATACACATGCACACCAACACACATATGTATATACACACACAGGTACACCCATACAAACATACCAATAAATTTTGTGAACATTTTTTCCGCAATAATAAATGAAAAGTATTTATTTGTGTACACACTCACACACACACACACTTACGCGCACATGCACACATACACTCACACACAATGAATAGTTTGTATAGGTGGAGAATCACTCAAGAATAATACTTGAAAATGTATTTCTCTCTCTCCCCAAAAAGGCTTCACATTTCCACAGATATAACACTGAACATTATCAATATTCTGTTGAAATATCAGCCACAAACCAATATAAAACTGAGGTTTTATTGAATGTTTAACACAAACATTCATTGATTTAACCCCTTAAATAGATAGATGGACAGATAGATTTAAACAGACTGAGATAGATAAATAGTCAGATCATCATCAGCAGCCTTTTAGCATCCATTGTTGGACATAGACCTTGTCCAAGATTTGCCAGACTTTTTTATCAGCCAGTACTCTATGACTGTGTCAGGCTTGTCATACTATCTAATTCTCTGTTAGCTACAATTTAGTATATGATGTCTGGGGGTCCACATTATGACTTGTGAAGTGCAGCCGTTGTCTGACATTCTTGCAACATGTCCAGACCATTGCCATTTAGGTCTTCTAATGATTTCTATGATATCTCAGACTCCTGCCTTTTCTCTAATAAGCAGTGCTGTCTTAGATCTCTGTATGTGATGCTAAGTTCGATTCTTTCATGTGCATGTTGCATGGTTCTCAGTTTAAGGGTCGATCTTTTTGTTAGGTTTCATGTCTCTGCTCTATAAGAGACTATCGGGAGGATGCATTGGTTATACACCCTTCTTTTCACGACTAGTGGGATCTTCTTGTTCTCGAAAGTTGAGCAGACTCTACCGAAAGCTTGCCAATGAAGTGTGACTCTTTGCTTGATTTCTTCTTCTCTGATAGATAAATTGATATAATCATACTGTTATGAATAAATAGATTATGTTGAGCAAATTTTGAGGGGAAAATAACTACATATGAATATCAGTATCCTGACCACAAAAGCAAAATATGAAGACAGTAATTGACATTTTCTATCTCTTTATACATAAACAATTAATAAATAACTCTCATTACCCAAGAACAAAAATCATGATGCACTGTTATTAGTATATTGAGAAACATCAACTCTTAATCTGTAGAATACATTGATGAGGTGTTTTAATCATTATGAGTGGTTGATATAAGACTATTATCATCTTTGTTATTCATTTTTTCACAATGTTTCTGAAGTGTAACCCTGGCCCTTTTCAGATCTGTCTTGTTCTGGTATGTCGAAACTAGTTCCTGTGGAGCCTGTGTGTACTCATATACATGTTACTCCTGTTCTTTGCGTCTCCATGTTCTGAGGATTATCTCCCCCTGACCTCTGCGCCTCTGCGTTTTGTGGATTGTTTCCCTTTGACCACTGCACCGAATAATTCTTGGAACAATAATCAAGGAATTGCTTCTTCTCTCATCAAAGACTTTCCTCTTTTCGTTTCATTTCATCTTTTCTCTCTTCATCTTCTTTGCCTTGCCCCTTTGCTTCTCCCTAGTTCTTTAGTGTCCCTAATTTCCTTCCTCTTTCTTTCCCTTTCTTTGCATCCCTCCCACCATCTCTCTCTCTCTCTTTATTTTCTTTCTCTTCTCTTGTTTCCCTCAACCACCTTTCTCCACACTCTTTACGACCCCCCCCCCGCCTGAATCCAGCTTCTCACTCATTCCCTGAACCCCACTCCCGCTATCTTCTCACTTCTCTCCAGGCAAAAATGCCCAATCAAGACTTTCCATTCCTTTTGAAGGCACTTCAAACCTGCTGGCTGCCTTTACAATAATCAATTAGCCCAGTTGTCCCTGGAGGGGGTGAAAGTCTCTAAGCAGCCTTTTATGGGCCCCCACAAGATCAGAGGGTTAATTTTGAATGTTAACAGATATTAGAGACATGTGAACAAGACCAAAAGACGAGACAACAGAAACAAAAAAAAAAAAAGAAAAGAGACATGTCCTTTGACGTGCATTTTTGTGTTAGCGTATTCTACGTTGAGGGGGAGAGGAACAACCCTGTTGACTTGTCACTAGATGCTCCCGTGAAGAACGAAGGAATCCTTCATTCCTGAAGAAGTGACACATGGAGAGAATTCTACTCAGTCCTGCTGGTACTTGGTGTGTGTAGGGGGGGGGGGAAGAAAGCCAGGCCCCAATTGATCTCTCTATGGGTTCTCCAGGAAGACAGAGAATTGGAAATTAGAGGTCATTGCTTTGAGATATCAAATTGCCAGACACTACTTGAGCCAATTAGAAGAAGTATACCTCTGGTTGGTCATTCAATAGAAACTGTCATGTGACCAACATCGTTTGATAGCATGCTGTGTTGGGAGAGATCAATTAAAAATTTGAAAGAAAGGGTGATCAATGAATAAGTTCTCGTCTATTGTTAAGCGGTGATCGCTGAAAAGTCTGAATTTTTTCCAAAACAAACTTGAATGCTGCTGGACACAAACTAAGGGATCATTTCTGGTGACCATCCCCCTGAAAATCAAGGGGGGGTTGTATTCAAAGACAAGAAAATTTCTTTTTTCCAGACATGATAAGGAATACATATTTGAATTTTCAGCCCCCTATCTCTGTTGGTGTGACCTGCATGCATGATACATACATAGCCAGCCAGCCAGCTAGACCAGCATAAAAACTGGATAAATCTATGTTGATAGTTTTGGTTGTCGGTTTTTAATATTATATATACATATATATATATATATATATATATATATATATATATATATATATATATGGTTTATATATGTACTTGTACTCATGTTCAACCCACAAAACCATGCCTGACCCTAGGGTCATCATTTAATAAAGTCTTTGTTGGTAGTACCCGGCTGTTTCTGCAGCAGTATAAATTTATTCATCTATTATCATATATATATATATATATGTATATATATATATATATATATATATATGTGTGTGTGTGTGTGGGTGTGTGTGTGTGTGTGTGTGCGTGTGTGTAAGTTTATATATATAAGTATATGCTTATAAGTATATATGAATATATATATGAGTATATATATATATATATATATATATATATACATGTATGTATGTAAGTATATATATATGTATATATGTACATGAATATATATATGTATATATATATATATACATATATAGGTGTATGTATATATATATATATATACATATATATATATATATACATATATATTTATGTAAGTATATATATATATGTGTGTGTATAAAGTTTATAAGAGTGTGTCTGATGTAATGTAAAGAGTATCTGATTCAGTTTAGAAAATTACATATCCATACTGTTGCAAATATATACATGTATATACACATAACTGTGTTATGACAAGTGTGTGTGTGTGTGTGTATGTGTATGCAATATCAAATACTTGCGTAGTACTTGTCAAAAATGACAGGATTACTTATGTTTTATATGGATAAATCATTGATTGGGGCAACACACTCCTTTGACCCACATTTCTCTCCATTTGGCTTTGTACAGAACCACCTACTGAAATTAAACAAAAGCAGTGACAGGAAAGCAAATAAAGTTGTAATTAGCAGCAGCCATTCTAATTTTGCCTGCTACTTGCTCGGTTGATTGCTACCTTGTAATTTGCTCTCACCTATTATTCAAGTAATGCAATGTTGGTCTAACTGATATGCTACTACCTGCCTGCTTCGAGCTTGGACATGTTTGACTCATGGAGGGGCTTTGTTAATATTATATATCTGTTTGCTTTGGCATGATAGAAACCAAATAACTGACAAACAAACAAAAAAATGAAAATGGTTTTTAAAGACAGCAAATCCTTGCTATAACACACCTTGATATAATGAATTTCAGCTTTAATGAACTTGTGGATCAATCTGAACTAACTTTGGATTTTTCAAAACAAAGTTTGATAAATCTGAAAAACATGTGGAGCATAATAAACCGTTTTCTTATTTACTGACCAAAGTTCTATAAATGTGCTGAATACATGGACCATTACAAACTCTCCTCTTATTTACCGATATTTTGAAGATCTACATATGACATTAGTCATTTGCATGAATCAATGAGGTTGGTAATAGAACAAGGGTCAACTGGACTGTCTTTGGATTTCATCATCATTATCATCATCCTTTCATTGTCCATCACTGGACATAGACCTCCCTAAAGATTTGCCAGACCTTCCCATGGGCGTTGCCGAGCTAGTGCTTTCTAAATTCATCTAGCTTGTTGTTGCCATTTTTTACTTTCTGCTGGCCACAATTTCAATATGATCTCTGAGAATCCATGCTATGAGTCCATCGGTTGTCTGACATTCTTGCAACATGACAAGCCCATTGCCATTTGGGTTTTCTAATGGATTCCAGAATGTCTCGGACTCCTATTTTCTCCCTGATTTATTGTGCTAACTTGCAATCTCTCCATGTGAGGTTGAGCATGATTCTTTCATGTGTGCTTCTCAGTTTGTGGGTCAGTCTCTTGGTTAGGTTCCATGTTTCAGATCCATAGGGAGGATGTATTGGTTGTATATATATATATATATATATATATACATGTATATATGTGTACATTTGCATATTTATGTATTCAGACACATTCATGTCAACAAACATCAATGAATATTTGTAGGGACAAATATGAAAAAAATATTTCTCTGTAAAAAAAAAATCCCTGGATCTTTCTCAGCTCATTGCCCATACTTCCAGAATATTTCATTGAAAGTCCTTGAGAACTTTTGGAGTTATTGTGCAAACTAACCGACAGACGGGAAGAGAGACACACAAGTGAATACAATAACTTCTTCCAACTTCATAAAAAAAGAGAGTCATCTTCACTTTCTGCTCGAAATTCCCCAAAGTAGTTAAATATTGCTGCCATGTTAAAGATGAATACAGAAGTAAATAATAACAGTGTTTGACAAAACACTGAATGTTTACCATAAGTAGATAAGAAAAACAAGATGAGTGAGTTATATCAAAAAGAAAGAAACCTAGAAAAAAGGCAAGATGTATTTTTGTTGAGTATGCAATGATGGCGTGAAATATCTTTGTATTGATATTTGCCATTTTTTCACAGTTACATCTTTTGTATAGTTGTGAGTGTGTGTGTGCATACATAGATATCACTCACACATATCTACGTTTATGTACAAATACCAACATATCTCTCTCTCTATATATATATATGTATATATGTATATATGTATATATCTATATGCACATTTATACACTCATAGGCACTTATATCCCTATTTTTCTCTTTCTATATACATACAAATATAGATATATATACAGATGTATATATATATATATATATATGTATATATATATATATATATATATATATATATATATATATATATATATATCAGTGTGATGGACAGTTTATAATTATCATTTATATACACAGACACTTGCACATAGAAACATTCTCTGTTTCTGTCTCTATACATACATATATATATACATATATATATGTATATATATATATATATATATGTCTGTCTGTCTCTCTCTATATGTATATATAGAGAGAGAGTGAAAGAGAGAGAAAGAGAGTGAGAGACAAACAGGGAGTGTGTCTATGTGCGTGTATCTATATCTATGTATGTATGTATGTATGTGTGTATGTATATATATATATACATATATATATATATATATATATATATATATATATATATATATATATATATAATGATTATAAACATAAACTGTCCATTCTGCTGATATATATATATACAGAGAAAAAGAGAGGTATAGATAAGTTTATACATGCAGAAAGAGAGAATTAATGGCGGTGCACTCTGACACACAGACACATAGACACACAGACACACACATATATATATATATATATATATATATATAAATATATATATGTTTGTGTGAGTAAATAGATGTATCAGTAATATGGTATATAATATGTATGCTTCCATGAAGATACCAATCCACACAAAAAAAAAAATACACAAATATATATGTATGTAAATAGTCTTTGCCTTATTTATCCTTTTAAATACATTTCCATCTTTGGGTTTTTTTTGTTTCGATCGAAAGTGTTCCCAAATTGGTTCTTTGTTGCTTTAAAGATTTGGGACCCATGACCGAACCGGGTCGTGTTTACGGCCTATTAATTGGCCAAGCATTCAAACTTTCACTTGATGATCTGAATATGTTTTTAGAATGGCACTAGAAGGCTTCAAAGATGCCTTGTTATTTCAAAGATTCTTTATTCTTCTACCAAGATAGCTTTTTTTCAGCCTCTCTCTTTTATTATCTAAAAGGAACGTGGCAAGGTCTATGAAAGCCAAATTTGCTTCCTTTCAGACCAGATTGAGAAAGGAT
The DNA here is from genome assembly GCA_963457665.1 of Thysanoteuthis rhombus. NCBI lineage: Eukaryota > Metazoa > Mollusca > Cephalopoda > Oegopsida > Thysanoteuthidae > Thysanoteuthis > Thysanoteuthis major. Next base: position 7,501,707 of record OY735238.1, on the reverse strand, counting down.
TAAAGCTGAGAAAGAGCAAAGAAGAGAGAGAGAGAGAGAGAGAGAGATTTATGATATTTGTATTTCTTACTTATTTTTCCTGATGTAATAGATCAGATATCTGATATCTGATCAGAAACACTTGTAGTCAGTGCTGTAGTGCTATAAAAGAAAATGATAGTACGCAGACTTTCCTGCTCTTGAGGCTTTA
>OY735238.1:7471517-7496517 GCA_963457665.1 Thysanoteuthis rhombus | reverse complement strand
ATATTGCCAATATGCTTAAAATGCAAAGTGTACAATGACTCCATAACACAAGCTATTCTGTACAGATGTAAAATATGGAAACTAACAAAAGTGCTTGTAAGCAAATTCAGGACTGCAGAGAGAGCAGTGGAAAGAGTAATGCTAGGAATAACCCCAAGGGATAGAAAAGATCAACATGGATCTAAGAGAAGATCAGGGTGAAAGATATCGTACAAGTGGTTACAGTTCTGAAAAGATCTCGGCTTGAGAAACAATGTCAGTTCTCGACCCTGGCCACTTCACAAAACCTGAGCATTATTGTATCACTGCAGCTGGAAAGAGCGGTCATCTATATTCTAAAGAGCCAATTGGCAAGATCTTGGCATTTTTAAAAAAAAATTATCACATAAAGTGATACATAGCTAGCCACACTGCCTTAAAAGCTGAAGAAACCTATTTTGTCAGTATTTGTTGACAGTTTCTAATACTGAAGATTAAAACAAAAATAGAATTGACTAAAAAACATTAGAAGAAGTTAAAAGGGAAAAAAAATTTTCAGAAAAAAAAATCAACCCCCCCCCCAAAATGATTACAACAAATTCAAATCGAACCCTATGAAAGTTTTAAGGAATCAAAGTTGAAAAACACACAACCCTGTTTTGTCTTTTTTTCGTTTGCGTTAGTGCTAAAATAAAACTAAAAAAAAAAATCAAAGCAAATTATCGATCATAAAGGAAAAAAAAATGGAAACCCGATTTTGTTTAATCAAAGAAGACAAACATCACTCATAAAATTTTCCTAATGTTCCTTCTTTTGACTTTTTATTTTTATCATTTAATTCTTTAAATACTTAGAATTTATTTTAGTTAAATATGCTCTGTATATTAATGGTCAATTTTCAGAGAATTTGTCTTTTAAAAAAAAAAAGTGGCTAAATTTGCTTTTTCTTACATTATTTTCCTAATAATTTTAAGGGTTTCTCAATCTTACTTTGATTTCCTTTTTTTCTTTATTATTTCCTTCATTATTAATATCTTTGACCACCATTTTTTCACATCTTATTGGTGTGTGGTTAGACTTTTATCTAGAAATTAGAGGAAACATATAAAGTACGCTTGAGCAAAAAACATCTCAAAAGATATCAAAAGGTCATTTGTTTATTTATTTATTATATAACGATGTTTCTATTGGAATCTCTGTATACAATTCACATTGAAAATATGTATTCGATATTAAAATGCACATCATTTCAAATGATAACAGTGTAGGAAACTTATTGAAAAATTAAAAGCTTATCAGTACAGAGAAACATTGAATTGATTTTTGTTCAATTTTTATCTCCTTCATTTGAACAATTTCTTCATTTCATTTAATTTTGCTTTGTTATTTAATCGAATAGAAATGCGTGTCAAAAATGGTAGATTAAACCTTTAAAAAATACTCACAACCAACTGTCCACCAACAAAAAAACATCTTTTGGCAGCATGCCCTGTACGGGATGATCAATCGGAAAAAAATGGAAGAAAGGGGTCTTCAATCAATAAGTTTCTTATTCATCAATCACCCTTTTTTTCCCAACGTTTTAGTTGATCATCTCCCTATCAGGGAATATTGCCAAAGAGTGACTAACCAGACCTATATATATCTGTATTTGTTTTTTCATTTTTCAGTGGTCACCCAGATACTACCCTCTGACCCAAAGCTGAGGTGCCAGTGAGTAACACTTTGATTCTTGGCAGTCTCCACATATACTATACTCTGATCCTAGACAGGGGTTAGGCGAGTGACTTTTGGATCCTCAGTAGAAGAGCTCATCCATACATCCCATACATAAAAAATCCTGTCATTTTTGACGGTTACTAGTATTGATATAATCTATATGATAAGATCCTAATACAGTTGAGCATCACAAAATCAGCAATTTTGGGACTGAGGGTGTCCCAACTTCCTGGTGTAGCATAGACTAGACTAACTTGAAGGTACTGCAGGGTCAGGTCATTTACACTGCAAACTTATGTGAATAGCCCAAATTTAAGTGTACTCTAATATTAACAAAATTTCATGAAATCTCAATCTTACTGCTTCTAAATTATTACTTACACTTTTTGGTTTTATAAAAAATATCGACTGGAAATTTTCCTAATGGCTTTAAAAAAAAGTTAAACTAAAAATTTAATTTATAATCTTAATGTTATGTGCATGCTTCTGGAGCATTGTTTATTTCGAAAGAATGGTATTTTACTTAACGATAAATGGAAACTTTCCAAATTTGATTATTATTTCATACTTAAAAAAAGCTTGCTTTTTTTATGTTACCAAGTGACTGAAATCTGAGTTTGTGATGCTCAAATGTAGTGAGAAAATAAAAACAATCAGTAATGCAAATATGTAAGTATGATAATGATATATAAGAAAATACTGCCAACATCAACATAGATTAGTTATTAAGTTGGTTTGGCTGGCTGGCTATGTATATGTCATGGATACAGGCCACACAAATGGAGCTAGATTTAGACATTAACTACTTATTATGTCTAGAAAATTTTTTTTTTATTTTTTTTGCAAGTCTATCCCTGAATAAGTTTTATGGGGTTCAATTTACAACATAATTTCATGCTAAAATGGTCAAGTCTGGCAGTGTTTATGCTTGTTTTTATAATATTCAGACTTTTTTTCTGTGATCACCACTGCACAAAAGGCAAGAGAAGTAACTCATTCATTGATCCCAATTTTCAATTGAATACCCCCAACACAGCATACTATCATATGACATTTTCTATTGAGTGACTAATCAGACCTGTCCAACTAAAATTTGAGCTAAATTACGAGAGGGCACTTGGGGACACTTAAAATTCCTGGCACTGCGGAATTATGCCCTCGGGCACCAACAGATGGTGTTATATGGACTGGACGGACATTCTGAATATCCACTAAAGTATAAGATGTCTCATATTTAAGTGCTGACTCATGCTACTATGCATAGAAATGTTAATAATAGATTATATAAGCTTATACAAGGTACTACCCCAAAGTTCCTGTAATTTGAACGGGAAATAACCTCCCCTGGTTCTTAGTTTCTACTGTTGCCTTCGAAGTAGTCCTCTTTGATATGTATGCAATGATCCCAGCAATTTTTCTACAATTCCTTGTATCCCTGGAAGGGTTCAAGCCTGATGGTATTGAGCCTCTCCTATGATTCTTTCTGGATCTCTTCGATTGAATCAAATGACAACCCCCTTTCAGTTGGAATTTCAGCTTAGAAAAACAGGAAAAGGTCACAGCTGAATAACAAGTAATTGATCTTAGCTCAAATTTTGAAGCAATAGTTCTCATGTTCAGCAAATTTAACAAAATCCATTGAATGCTCCTGTATGACACCCTACAATATTTATATCATAAATATGTTTGTCTATGATCTGCAATGATAGCCGGGTGCATGTTTTTAATGATTCCCGGTGTTGGGCTTATTGATGGTCGTCTAGAACAGTAATAGTCCTTAATGGACATTTGTCCTTCCTTGAAACACTTGTACCAGAAAAAAAATTCTACTTTGGTACATGGTATTGTCTCCAAAGGCTTTGTGAAGAAACTAGTGAAGAAACAGCCATCTTGTTAATCTTGAAGTAGATGTAGGTTCTTTGTTCTCTAAGATCAGCCATTGCAAAAACTCCTAATATACCTAAACAAGACATCACAGAAGTAATTGTAACTCAGCAATATGTCCACTCATGCACAATGACACACAAAGGGGGTTGCTGGCCCCACCAAATAGAAGAATGCTGAACTGCATACGGTTTGCTCTCATATTTCAAATTACTAGAACATTGTACCTAGTGTATTCTAATTCATTTAATGGTATTATTTATATTGTGAGTGTACAATGAGATGGAAGTATTTTTAAAGAATTATTTTTAGATTGTAATCAAATACAAGAAGCAACAATTAAAAAAATCCCTGGATACATCCCAAAATTTGATCAATTCTTCCTTAACCTATGATCAAATCTCCCACAAAATGTCTCTGAAATTCAGTGAGATATATTGTGCAGATAGCCAGGCAAACATGAATGATTTTTATATTTCAGACTATTGTCTTCATATATGAAAGAAAAATCTCTAAACTGAAAAAATCCATGGATCCATCATAAAATTTAATCAATTTATTGGGATCCAATGACCCATTCTTTCACCGAATGTCATCAAAATTCATTGAGAACTTTCAAAGAGTCAGACAAACATAAGTTTAATAACCTCAACTCCTAAGTTTACAAACTGCTTGAAACTGCTTGTAATTGACTGTCAAACTCTTCACTGAAAAGCATAAAACAAAGTGGAACTATTCTGAGAATTGAATAAAAAAATATTCACTAAAGGTCAAAGGGAGAGAATTGCAATCAGATGTTATTTCCCTTGGAATTTACATTCTATTTTCTCTGCATGGATCTGAGAGTTAAGTAAGACCTTTTCATGTGACATGATCATGTGACTAAGTTCTAATCACCTGCAAAATAGATTTTATTGTGAGGTCTTGATTCTGCATCTTTATACAAGATAATCCTTCGTTGGGATGAAGAAAAATATTTTCTTGATGACTGACACATGAACTTTATTGATCGAAGATCCGAATGCGGATCAATGTTTGAAATCATGTAGGCAAATAGCATCTATGGGGATTAAATGAAAATAATTTGTTTCCAGTGAATCTTAAGCAGCGGAAGATTGTGTCGGATTATCACAATATTCCGGTTTGATTGAAACACTATTTGATTGGTTATTGATTTATCAGTGACACAGATCCAGCTTATTTTTCCGATATATAGTAGACCTTCATTAATACGGCACCATTGGGACCTGGGGAGTGCCGGACTACTGAATAGTTAACCATCTCATCATACTGTAACTTTTAAATTCATGGACTGCTTGTAACTGCTTCTATTGACAGAATGAATAGAAGTTAAAATAATGAAACTCATCCATGTGTTGAGGAGAAATTGAAAAAAAAAATTCATCTAATAGTCAAAGGAGGATAATTTCACTCAGGAGTTATTTCTCTTGAAAATGACATTCGTTTAGAAAGAAATCAATTTAAGAGATAAAACTGCATGTAAATCGAGTAATGTATTGTACTGGTATAGAAAAAACTTTTCTTTAACTCATTTAGGCCGGGAGTGCACATTGGTGTACTTCAAATTTCATTGCACATATGAATGGAATGCTTGAATATAGTGGCCATTTTGAATACATAATGAGGTGCATATTTGTATAAATTTTTGTATAAATAAACTCCAATTCTTATAACCTTCAAAATGATATATGCCTTCCCGTTCATTATGTCCTCACTGAACTCACTTTGTAACCCTTGAAACCCTCCAGACCTGACTGATTTAATCAATAATTGGGAGTGTTTTTTACTTCACAGTATGAGATGCATTTACTTCACTCACTGGAGTCATAACCTAATTCAGAGCAAATGATGTTAATAAATGCAGGGAAACAAGTAGGCATTGCTTGCCAGTATTTACAAGAATTCATTAACAGATTAACAGATTTAGTGCAAGTAAAACTCTTCGCAGCCAGTTGAAAATTAAAATCACAGTTGTCCAGGAAATTTGAAATCAAATGAATTAGTGAAGGGGCCAGATTGCTGGTAATCTGATCAATGAAGGTCCACTATGTCTCTCCAGGAGTTATCCATGTATTTTGAATGGCTTAAGAAATAGTTATACAGCCATGATTGAAGACAGCAACCAATTAGAGGGGACCTTATTGTTTATGAGTGAACAATTTGGTAATTTGGTAATTGTAATTTGGGTTACTCGGCAGTGAGACACCATTGAGTGTGCTTCTGTTCAGTGTGACCATTGCATTCACAACGACTGACCCTATCCATTCTTCATGTCTCCTGTGTCTCTTACGTCATTTGGCAAAAATTTATACTACCTTGGTCTGTTAGCATCAACCTTCTCTACTACAGCCCTGATTTGGCTCGCTGTGATGCCAGCTTTTTCCAAAGAGATTTTGGATCTTGGACAAGATTAAGGAGAATGTGATGAAGCAGCCGATGGCAACCTAAAAGAAGACTTTACAGACTGTTTTGAGGATAGGATTGGATGCTGGGTGTGAGGTCCAAAAGAGGGGTACTTTGAAAGTGACTAAGGCACCACTGCCCTAGGTAAGCAATTTTTTTTATAAATATTAACTGGTTGTAAACTTTCTGGAAAGACATTGTAGATGTTCATTTTATCCTATATCTCTTTATATGAGAACTGTTCGTCTATCACACAAAAGAAATCATCTAAAGATGGGTGTAGTACAACCAGTTTTTCATGCATACACAATGGGCCCAGGGAAAGGTTTTAGATTTAAAAGTTTTGGGATTTGGGGGAGAAAGATATTTTGTGGGGTCAGTGTTTGCACTTACCCAGATAATAATGGACTGATTTCAGTCTACTTCTGTATAATACTATATGTCTGATCTACCCAGCAAAATTTAGCATGCATATTCACTGGACCTAGGGGAAGGATTTAAAGTAAGAGATTGCTGGAAAAAAGTTCTTAAGATGTTTTATACCCGAAGATATTTGAATCAATGTGATCTGAGAGTTCATGATGGTGATGATTTTTCAAATAAGGTATGATTAAAAAAATACGTAGTTAAAATCAATGATCTTTTATTTCTGGCAGGAACAAGCAGAGTAGTATTATAGATTCTATCCGAACAAAAAAATTTGGCCCTCCGCAGGAACTAGCAGGAAATCCCAGTGTCTGGGTTGGTTTTCAGCTTGTGTTAGGTCTGTTAATAAATTATTTAAATAGTCTATAGTGAATTTCAGTAGTGGAAGTGAGTGATGCTAGTAGTAATAAGATTCCTTTGATTACCAACGCCAGGGGCATCTGCTGCAACTTTTCCAGGAATGAGGTGGGGTAGGATGTATTTCCAGGGTGGGGGCAAAAGGGTATAATTAGAATATATCTTTGTGGCAACTCTCTTAACAGCAAATAATGATACAGTCTTTTTATATAAGAACATTACTTTGGAGTTTCATAAAACAATTCTACTGCACCAATATTGTTTATTGACAATGAGGTTCGAACATTAAACTCGTTTACCCTCGCTGATCTGGGGTGAGTGGGAGGATGCAAATGTTTCATTTGCACCCCACCAGCAGATGCCCATGCCCCCAGCCAGGGATCATCAATATGTTCAGATCCAGCTCCAAGCAAGTTTGCCAACCTGTTCCCGGAGAAAATAAAAGAGAGAAGATGTGAAATTTCGATTCGGAGTCCTTGAAAATGTGACAATGAAAATGAAAACAAAGACAAAAGTAATTCTTCCAAATCCAGTTCTAAATCCGGTTCCAAGCTTTCTGGTTTTTAAGAGAGACTTCTTTCAGAGTTTGGCATTGATTAACAAGTGAACTTTTTTTTTTCTTGAGTTGTTGGGATTAAATGTATTAGATTTAAATCAAACAAACAAAAATAATAGATAGGAGACCAAACTCCGTAGACTTCACTTTTCCACCGCATCCCTGCGACTTGTTTCAGAATAACGTTATACGTTCACAAATTTATTTGTGTATTTTTGTATACTCAAGATTTTATTTGTAATATCTTATTTTCCTCCCAACTGATAAGCCCTTCGCTTCAAGGTTGATATCTATTCTAATATTAAACTTGCATTTGATAGATACATAATTTTTTTTTTTTTCCAGCTTATGCTGTCAGTTGCAAATTTTCATTTTGGAGAATATACTAAATCCAACCTCATGATATTTTATCGTATCAAGCTAAAGCTGATCTGAATTCAAACTCATCTTATACTATCTTGTGAAGCTGAAGCTGCAGTAGTAGTAGTAGTAGTAGTAATGATAATAATGATGATAATAATGATGATAATAAAACTAATAATAATAATAATAATCATCATCATCACAGGTCTGATTAGTCACTCAATTGAAATCGTCACGTAACCAATGTCTAGGAAGCTGAGAAAGATGTGGAACATAAAGGTCAAGGCAGTGCCAATAATAGTATATGCACTCGGAATGGTGCCAAAGACATTGAAGTCAAGATAGGAGCAGTCTGGCATAAGAGGAAGGATTGAGACAGCAGATCACAGCATTATAGGGATCTGCAAGAATACTGAGGAGGATACTGGAAATCTGAGAATAATGACCTCCAGTTGTCAAAAATGGCCACAAACATATCGAGAGAACATGGCATAAGAGTTAGAAAAATTGGGGGAAGGTTGGGACAGTACAAACCACTGCACTGCTGTGATATGTGAGGATGCTGAGAGGAGAACTGGATACCCGGGGAGTACTGACTGTCACGCAGCCTTCAGTGATGACCCCATGACATCTGTTGAGAAAGTGCAAACCACAGCACTTCTGTGGACTGCAGATGCTGAGAAGAGAGCTGGACACTTGAGGAAACTTACTGTCATCCTGCCTTCAATGATGACCAACAGACATCTGGTGAGAAAGTGCAAACCACAGCACTTCTGTAAACTGTGAGGATACTGAGAGGAGTGGGCTGGAGACTTGAGGAAACTTACAGCCGTCTGTGATGACCACCAGACATCTGCTGTGAACATGCAGACACGTGAATAACAATGATAATAAAGATAATAATAATAATATCAGGTCTGGTTAGTCACTCAATAGAAACTGTCAAGTGACCAATTTCTTGGCAGCATACCTTGTTGGGGGTGATCAACTAGAAAGATTGATCAATGAATAAGTTGATTCTCTTACCTCTTATTGGACGTTCACTAAAAAGTCTGAATTTAAAAAAAAACAAGCGTGAATGCAGCCAGACACAGACCAATAAACTAATTTGGCATAAATTTACATTATTAATTGAGCCTCTCCCAGTAAAAACTTGGTAAAAAGTGGTGTTAATCATGGTCGGAGACAGTGGGAACAGTCCCAAAAAGCCTAGCACTGGAAAAACTGGAAATCCGGGGAAGAATTACGACCACACAGATGACAGCACTTCTAAAATCAGCTAGAATGAGAGTGCTTGACGATAGAGGTGATTTACTCACACTTGACCTTCAATGAAAGCTCTTCAATACGACAGGTGTGAAAACTACAGACAATAATAATAATAGAGAATACTGAGGAGAGTGCTGCAGTACTAAGGACATTTACTTACACTTGATCTCCAGTGAGAGTCACTGGTATTTTCTGGTGTAAAACTAATAACGATGATGCAGAATACCGAGGAGAGTGCTGTAGACTTGATCTCCAGTGAGAGTCACCAGTATTTTCTGTTGCGGAAAGTCAATAAGTACAGCATGATGATGATGATTATAAAAAGTTATCATGAGATTGAATCTTTGTCATGTGATTGGCAGGTTTTCTTGACTCTTTGTTTTTCACTTAAAGCAATCTATTGTGCACGACTTTGGAGCAAATACCTTTCCGGTGATTGATGGCATTATTTTTGGTTAGCATTTGAGCTAAGGTTTGTTTTATTCATCTTCAACCCTTGTTTCCTTGTGGACACGGGGTTCAGGCATCACAAGAGCTGACAAAAATCTTACTTTCAAATATCGCAATCACAAAATCTAAATCTTAATATCAAGTGAAATAACAACTGATAAATGTTACCTCCCTCTCTGCTTTGGGTGAATTTTTTCACTTATTTCTTTTGTACATGTCGTGATAATTTTAACAAATTTTATTTCCACCTAAGAAGAGTTCCTTTGTCAATTAAGAATGGTATAAAGTGGCTTATGACTTTAAGAGTAATAAGATGTATCAAGTAAATTCTTCCCAATTGTTACAATCTGTTATGATAACTCTTGGGGAGACAAAGAAGGAACGTATTTGAAAAAGCCCCCTGGGACAGTAATGGCAGGGGGCCCCAAAGAGTAGTGGTTCACCTACAGCATTTTTACTGACATTATACAATAACAAGCTAAACTTTGAAAATATCAAGTTTATTTTGACACCAGGCCACAGTAGCAGGGCACCCAGTGAAGATTGACTCATTACAGTAGTAATTGTCAGCATCATAAGCTCGTTAACCATTACTACACTGATTGTGAAACTAAGGAATCCATGAAATTACTGAAATGTTCAGGGATTTCACAAAATCCCTTGGGAATTCATGAAATCACTAGTTTTACAATCACAATGCTGAAAAAAGAAATTTCAGAAATGTTGCATGCTTTTTAATAGAAACATTCGGCAACCTTTGGTTTGATGTCGGTAGGAGAACGGCCATTTTGAAATGTATTGATCAGATATTAACAGAATAAGGAAAATAAATTAATCTTCAGATTTAGGATAATATTATTTGAACAACCATTTTTACTTTCACTATTTTGTCAATATCTGATCAATACATGCATATTTGTACTTTTTGGAGACTTTGTATGAGTTTTTGCAGCATATACTCTTACCTGGAAAGGAAATCTAGCCTCTTTTAGACATTGAAAATGGCCTATTCAAAAATGACCATTCTCTTACCGACGTCAACCCAAAGATTGCCGAAACAACCTTATTATCAAGATGAATCTAATGCAAGCAGCAAGCATGAGAATTAGAAAGATAAAAAGAGAAAGAAAAAGGCAATTTGTTAGAGCAGGCAGCCATGAAGGTTTGGATGGAGGGGTCGCAAATCAAATTTATAATTATTACTACCTCTGTCCCATAACAGTTGGTACATTTAGAGCATCAAATATACGTGCGAATGTATCAACTATTATAGGACATAGGTGGTACTTATTTTATTACTATATATTAAATGTGACGTTTATTGTCAGCGTTAACTTCACAACGTACGTGGTGAGAATTAATGTGTTCATTTCAAACTAATGTTAGCTCAAAACAAAATTCCATTATTTCGAAACTCCCGAAGAGACCAGTATGACTGGTGAAATATATATAGTCCGAACCCACTAATATAATCCAATCTGGTTGACTCGTTCCTAGATTCATTTATGGTATTTGCTTCATAAAAATATTGCTACCTCTGTCCCATAATAATGGGACAGTTTGCACTCACTTTGCACTAATGACCTTGGGAAAGGTATGAATTCACTTCTCCTTAAGCTATGAATAAATAACAGAGCAGTTGGAGCCTTTTTGTCCTGTAAGACAGTCCATCCTTGGCGAGCACTCTAGCCTTATCAAAACTCACACTTGCTACAAGCCATGATTGGGCCTCTCTGGATTATTCAAGAAGTGGAGACGAAATGTGTTGCTTCATGTGTTGAGTGACATGGGAAGCAGTATTACTTTTTGCTAAGAGGCTCTATAGACAGAAAACGATTATTTTTATATGGAAACATCAAGTTGGGGTTGCATAAAAAGATAGTATAGCACCATAATTGTCTTTTGTCTAAAAGGTTCCAACTCTAAAACCTCTTTTAAATTTTGTGTGTAGCAAAATTCAGTTTTTGTTATGGAACCATTTTTGGCAGCATGAACTGAAATTCATGATTTGTGAAATTTTAAACCATGGAAAATATTTATGTTCATTTTCAATACACCTAAAGAAGTTGTTAAAGTTGTCAAAAGTCTTCTTTAACTCTTAATTTCATACAAGAAAGTCTAGATTTTAATAATAATGGAAAAAAATACTGATCAAAGTTACCTCCCATTCAAACTTTAGGTGAAGTTTTTTTTTGTTTCGACTTGAGTGTATATGTGGTTCCTACTACAGGAGCTTCTAGGAGTGGTTTCCAGTGATGCATAGCATTAGGGGTTAAAGACTTCTCACACAATATGACAGCGTTTAAAATCAACCAAATATTGATTATTGAATAATATGAAAAGAAAACTTTGTTTACTCTCTGAGGGAGAGAGAGAGAGAGAGGGGGCAAGAGAGAGACAGAGATAGAGCGAGAGAAAGATGCAAACAGTAAAAACAATCTTATCAGTTGTTGTTTATCATTCCATTGAAAATGCTTAATGATAGTAATTATAATCAGGGGTGGAGTGCTAACTTTTTGGGTGCTGGGGTTGACAAAATGTGTTTCATCTCATTCATTTATACTACCATTTTTTTTTCATTTTTAGAGAGGTGCCGGAGCGGCACTCTGGTGACCTCCGGCAGCGCAGCACACCTGATTATAATCAAAGCAAAGATATTATCAGTTATGCCCGAAGAAATCGAGTGGGCAGGAACATCCAATAAAAACTTTCATGTTAGACTAAGAGACTAATAAGGAACTATAAAAAGCATGCAGCATTTCTATTATAAGAAAAGATTTTACATTAGAAAAAAACTGAAAGGAAATTCATCATACTAAAAGTAATAAAGTGCCCTTTGGACTTATAGAGTTTATTCAATCTTGACTAAGGAAGACTTAACTGGTTAGTAAGAGTAGGTAAAACCTACTTACTTGGTATTATATACCTCTTATTAAGTTTTTGTCCTTTAAAGAGAGTGAACAGATAAAAATATAAGTTAAATGCAATTGGTGAATAGTGGTAAGAAATACAATATACTGTATATGCCGGACTATTAGACGATTGACTAACAAGGGTGCCAAGAGGACTTCTGCTGACTAAAACTCATCCAAGCCCAATAACTGTCCGTATCCAGCTTTCGTAAACAGCTTCCTACCAGTGCATTTGGTGCAACGTAATATTTGCTTATCAAAAAAAAAAACTTAGATGTACGTCTTATATACCGGCATATACGTCGAGGCAAGAAATGGTGAGACTGATGTGATTTTTTTTTCTTTTTTTAAAAGTTAGAAAAAATTTTCACGATCTTCATTTGAATTTTCATTTTCTATTTTGGCCAACATTTGAGTATTGTCATATTAGTGATAGACTTTAAAAATCCCATTTGACAGCTTTAACTCTTAAATTCATCTGAATATAAGGGAGAATAACTGCTGATTAAAGTTACCACTCTTCCATCTTTGGGTAAATTTTTTTGTATTCTATTAGCAGAAGAGTTCAATTATTTTCATTTCAATTCACAGAAAAGTTCCATTGATAATTAGGAGCGGTATCAAGCAGTTCATGAAATTAAGAGTAAATAATCTTTTAAGACTTGGTTCAAAATTTAGAATAAAAAAGTTTTTTTCTCTATTCTAGAATAAGCTGAAAACAACTTTTGAAATTTCTCTAAAAGTAACGAAGTTCTATTTTTGTAATGGAACCGTTTTCGGCAGCATAAGTGGAACTCCATGATGCATGAAATCTTAAACCACAGGAAATTTCAATATTCATTTTGCTAAAATGTGCCTGAAAAGATTACTGTATTCGATGGAATATAAGATCCCTTTTTATCCGTTGAAATGGCTCAAAAGGTAAATGTACACTTTGTTGTCCAACATCACTTTGCCGAGAACTTGAGGAGTTGAGAAACTGAATGTTAAATGAGGGAATTCAGGGAAATGTGATTTTTTTCCTTAATATTCCCTGCTGTATAAAAGGGGTTTTTATATGCAATTAGATATGGTATTAATGCTGTCAAAAGTCTTTTTAAAGATTTCTCGAGTAATATGCCAGTGCTTAAAAATTGACCTGATTTATGGCTTTTTATTCAAAACAATTTTCTTTTCAATAGCTTGAAGAAAATAAAGATGTTTTTTTCATGATTTTCTCCTTCATAAAAAAAATACATTTTACTGACTTTTTAAGACAATGATATACATATAAACTGATTGTAAAATAAAGTTGTGAGAAATTAAAAACGGAAGAACTGACTCCAACTTCTTTTCTTGAGTCAAACAAAGAAAAATCAACTTCTCAGACAACATTTTATTAAATTAGAGTTGAATTGACAGTAAAACGAATTTAAATTTCAATACAAAAGAATACCACTTGGTTATGCAGTCCGATCAACCTGTTGCAAAATATGAATAATTATATCATCAATTTCAAGAAATTATTTCTGTTAATTCTCTCATGTGTGAAATAATCAATAATGTTGATTTTTTTTTATTCAAATTTCAGCTGTCAAGAAAATAAAAGGAAAAAAGGTTCTGGTGAAAGAAATCTAACTATCAACTACATTATTCCTTCCAAATTCAAAAACCCAAATATAAGTGAAGAGGCGATCTTATTTCAATTCTGACATGTATCTACCAGATTATCAAGAAAGGTGACTGTGGCTCCCAAGAATCTGAAACCATCAATCTAAACTGTCAACATCAACACAGGTTTCTTTTGTTTTTAAGTGTGTCTGCTTGACTAGCTGTTGAACAACAATTGATTGTGGGTCCCAGCACTCCCGGCCATACCATTTTGTCTACAGACTTGAAAATTGACATCAGAACACCATTGGAATCTTTTTATAATCTATGGAAATGAAAGCTTTTTTTAGCTATTAAGGGCCTTATTTTGATGGGTTTATTAATAATATTTAGACTCTCCAGATTCTAGATATTTCTGGATGTTTTTTCAAAAATCCATTTTAGATGTTTTCCAGTGGAAAATGCAAATGATGTCATGAATAAAATCTATAAAATTATTCGGGCCATATTCATTCTTTGATAGAATTTGTTTATATGAAATTTTGAGGCTGTGATTGTTTAATTATTGACTATGATGGTGAGTCTATGTATATAAGGCTTGTAAAGGCTGTACCAATGGTGCAAGAGGGCTGAAAATTTAAACATTTACTCCAGAATTATCCCTCCAGGTAGGATGGGGTTTCAATTTACAATCTAAGTTTATGCTAAATTGGCTTCTTAGTTTGTTTTAAGCAACATTCTAGCTTATTTTTTGAAAATTTGGATTTTTTAGTGATCACTGTCAAACAAATCTAAGTTTATGCTAAATTGGCTTCTTAGTTTGTTTTAAGCAACATTCTTGCTTATTTTTTGAAAATTTTGATTTTTTAGTGATCACTGTCAAACAAAAGATCAGAGGGGTAATTCATTTATTGATCGTCCTTTTTTTAATTATTTAATTGATCATCCCTGACACAGAAAGCTGCCAAAATAAGTTGGTCATGTGACAGTTTCTATTGAGTGACTAATTAGACCAGTTTCAATTTCAGTTCAAATATTGGTGGGAGGGTCCTTTTCTCTACTGAAGCCAATTGTACCACAAGAGTCATTTTGTGAAAGTAATCTGAAACTACACACTGCTCCAAGCTGATGAGTGTGGATGACTAACGTTTGATCAGACAAATATCTATTACAGATAGATGTGTATATACAGGTAGTGCAGGTGCTAGGTCCAACTGCCCCGCCCCCAAACACACACACAAAAAATTGAAAATTTTTAAAGATTATTTTTTAGATTTTTTCAGATTAATTTTTTAGATTTTTCAGATTCATTTTCAGATTTTCCAGACTACCACAGATATATTATGCTCACAGAGCTCAGGGGCCCTGCCGCAGTTATGGGGTCTTTGGGTCTCATGTGATGCCTCCAAAACAGGTACCCCTCTCTTTACAAGACTTCACTTCATGCCATTCTGCTTTTACAAAAGACCTTAAGACACCATAGCTTTAAACTGTATCCGCACATCATTATCTCATCAAAATTATTCAAAGTAACTGATAAATACAGAATATTTAAAAAAGTATATGATTTTATGAACAATTTCTTCTACAAAATATGAATACAAGTGTACGTGTCTACCGAGAAGTTTTTTTTCTAATCAAAAAGATCAGGATGTTTGTTTCACTGAGAATCAGAAATGAAATAAACATCCAAGAGAATTGTCACGTACTATCAAATTTTCGGGTCTTCAATTTTGGGAAGAGTCATTAAATTTTGTAGTTTACTCGGGACAATCCAATCTCTTCCTACCATCGTTGATGTTAATACAATATTTCGGATGATTCATTCTACAGCCTTCCTCAGGTGTAATATGAATTACCTGTAATGAAAGTCTCTTTCTCCATAAGTGCAAAGTAAAAATAAACAAAAACAACTTCTACTTTGCTTCATTGGAGAAAGGGGCTGTAAAAAGAGACTCTTATATCTTATGGATATTGCATAATAAATCTGGAGAAGGCTCAAGAATAAATCGGCCAAAACAACATATCAATATCAAAGATTGAAGAACTAGAGATTTGATTGGAATAAAAGTTGAAATAAATTATTTCTGTTGCAGGAAAATATCTGGATTGTCCGAATAAAGGTTGGAATAAATTATCTTTGTTACAGAAAAATATCCAAATCTCTTGATAAATTGATTCAAGTGAAAAAAAAAAAAAAAATGAATCGAATTCTTGGTTTTAAATTCAACAGATTTTTATAATCAATCATTCTTTCCCTAATTATGTATTTGTTAATTAGTTTAGTCAAAATTGGTTTTCATTTTTCAAACAGAAATTAACAAAGCAGATTAATTAGATGCTCTGTCTTGATTTCTGTTAATTCTAATCGTGTTTGTATTGATCTTCTATTGTCTCTGATTCGAACAACACTAGATGCGCCATGGAGACAAATACCAGTCTTGATTCACACACATTCCTCACTGTCAACTCCTAATTTCTTGCCAGGATGTCATGGTATCAATATCCAGAAATAAAATTTTCAATAAAAATACTTTCAGGAGTTTTAGAAGTGGTGGTGGGGTGTATTTTTATGAATATAAATATATATATGTATATATATATATATATATATATATATGTATATTTATGTATGTATGTATGTATGCATGTATGTATGTATTTATGTATGCGTGTATATATATATATATATATGTATATATAAATATATAGGTATATATATATATGTGTATATATATGTATATATACATATATATATATATATATATATATATATATATATATGTATGTATGTATGTATGTATGTATGAATGTATATATATATATATATATGTATATATATATATATATATATATATATATAAATACACACACATATATATATACATATATATATATATGTATATATATATATATATATATATATATATTGAACCCTCACTTTCTGTTCAATATACATATATAAATTCTATGATTTTATTCTATTATACTAGAACATTTTTTGTTCCTGGGTAATAAGTGTTATTCTCTGATTAGTCTAGGAAGTATAGAAATTTACAATCATTCCCTCCAAATGGTGAGGAGATAATTTGTATAAGCTTTATATATATATATGTATATATATTTCTATATTAATTTAAGGAAACAAGCTTGGCTGCTGCAGGGCAAAATTCTGCACCTACTTCTATTCCGACTAAAGATGATTACTGCAACTTTTGTTTTGCATATATGATAAATGAAAAAATAAATAGAAATATTACAGAATGAAAAAAAAAAAATTTGTTTTATCAAAAATTAGCTGAATAACTTTTCCATAGGCAGAAAGAAGTCAATGTTACTCATTGTCTATCAGTTCATTCGAGTCCTCTCTCTGATTCATGATGATCTCGCTTTATTTCTGACAGATAAAGTCCCTGATGGAACCTAACCAAAAGATTGAAACTGAGAACCATGCAATGTGCACATGAGAGAATCATGTTTAACATCACATGGAGAGATTATAATACAGCACAGTATATCAGAGAAAAGACATCATAGAAACTGTTAGAAAACTCAAATGGCAATGGGCTGGACGTATTGCAAGAATGTCAGACAACCCCTTGACATCAGGTCTCACAATGAGGATCCCCAGAAATCATGTGTGAGGCTGTGGCCAACAGACAGTAAGATGGTGTGACAAGCTAGATGAATTCAGAAAATACTGGCTCTGTGATGCCCAAGATTGAGAGGTCAGGCAAATCTTGAGGGAGGTCTATGTCCAACAACGGATGCTAACAGACTGATGATGATGATGATGATGATGGCGATCTCTAGCATTGCTCTTTCCATGGCTCTCTGTTCATAAGTCATAATTTCAATAATTTGCACAACATTATTCTATTGGTTTGGAATGCAGTTGTGTAAGATATGAATTTTAGAGTTGGAACCGAGAATAACAAGCTTTTGGTGGCAACCCTTCCATTATGGGTTAAGGGGCCTTTTCAAATAGCACCCTGCCCTATCTTCTCTCCTCAGCTATGCATATGGTAATATGTTTCACAGAAATGGTAATATGAAAGGATTCATGTGTTGTACTTGTCCAAAGTGACAGATGCTGTCAACGCAAACCTGCAAATTGTTTTAAGCATAGTTTTTTTTGATTATTTTTTTAGATTTTTTTTGGTTGTCAGTCAATGCAACCCCGGGTGACTTCAGATGCCTGTGTGCACGAACATGTATAAATAGCTTTGGGTTTTGTTTATCACTTATGAAGATGCACCACGGAATTTCTGCAAGTCCTCATTATGATGATAATGTTAGTAATTATCGCTGAATTCCCTCTCCACCAGAAGAGGACACAGCATAGTTACCGAAGTATGATAGAAATCGTCTTAACTGCTAAAAAAACAACGGATATAGAAAACAGATCCAGTTAGTAACTCAATAGAAACCATCACATGACCAATGTCTTTTGACAGCATGCCTTGTGGGGGTGGGTGATCAATTAAAAAATTAGAGAAGTGGAGAATCAATGAATAAATTACTTCTCTCATCTTCTGTTGGGCAGTGATCACTAAAAGTCTGATTTTCCAAAAAGCAAGCAGACACAAACTAAGCAATCAATTTAGCATAAACTTATATTGTAAAGTGAACCCTCCACTAAAAACCTATTTAGGAGAGAAATTAAAAAAAAAAAGTTTTTTTTTCCCCAGACATAATGAGTAAATGTTTGAATTTCAGCACTCTAGCTCGATCGGTGTAGCCTGTACACATAATACAAACATCTCAAGATTTGAATTTTTAAAATAGGAATTTAAGAGTTAATAATGAAAATAAGCAATGCAAAGAATACTCACTAAATTCTTTGCTAAGCAGAAGATGGCACTCGGGCAACTGAGGTAAAATAGAAACCATCTTGATAGTTATAAAATGCTGTTGATATTGAATCGAATGATCTCCGTTTTGTCCCCATCAGGGCACATGCCCGGGCAAAGCATATGGAGATCTTGGGATGCCCAATCATTAGAATCCTCTTCTCGACCTCGCTGGTGTAGTCCAACAGAAAACAGAGAACGATATGTTTGGCATCAGCTTAGCTGCAGGAAAGATATTAAATCGGTAATCAATTCACTGTGAGGGGGCTCCACGGCCTGGTTTGGATTGCCAATGATAGGGAGTACAATCTACTTTTCTATTTTACCCATAGCTGGGAGGAGGTAGATGGATTCGTGCCTTTCCAAAGGGCATTAGTGCAAAGTAAATGTAAACAACTTTGACCGGAGTTTGAACTCGAGTTACTGAGTCCACGTCATTACCGCTACACCAAATGCACCTCAATTGATATTGAAAACAATGTTAAATTAGTAAAGACACTAGCTGTAAATTGACCCTCAGCAAATTTTGCGATTCAACATAATTGTAAAAAAAGCAGTTATAATATAAAGAGAAAGAATTTTTGATTGGACAGAAGAGAAAATAACTGCCGTGTTTTTTTCCTCTTTCTTTTGGTATTTAAAACTGTTCCTCCCTGAATCTATACTGAGGGTGGGGATACACTGTTCTTTCTCTGAATGCCTCTAGGTTGAAAAATCTATTGTTACTCTCACAACTTATAACTTGGCATCGTTTTGTTTGGTTTTTTTTTTTCATTTGTTTTTTCGTTTTTGCTTTTTGTTTAATATAACACAAATTTAATCAAAATACAAGTTGCTGGGTTTATTTTCAATCGAACAAACAAGGGGTTTTCAAATAGCCCTAGGTTTTGTGTACCCAACATCTGTCGGCTTGGACAAACACAACACTCGTATCCATTCATATTTCCACCTCTGTTATACATATCACTGTGTGTGAGTGTATAGAGGTGTATCTGTGCGCAGATACGTGGGCATTTTGTGTATTGATATATCTGTGGTTTTAGTGTGAATATATTTGTTATTTCTGTGTGGTTATGTTTGTGTATACGTACGTCTAGATAAATATGTATATCTGAGTGTGTGTTTGTGTATATATATATATATATATATATATATATATATATATATATATATATATATATATATATATATATATGTGTGTGTGTGTGTGTGTGTGTGCATATCTATATGTGTTTGTATGTATATATGAACACCCGAAAACACACACGCGCACACACACACACACACACATATATATATATATATGACACACACATATATATATATATGTGTGTGTGTGTGTGTGTGTGTGTGTGTATGTATGTGTGCATATCTATATGTGTTTGTACGTATATATGTACAAACGAATACACACACACGCATATATATATATATGTATAGATAGATAGATAGATAGATAGAGAGAGAGAGAGAGAGAGAGAGAGAGAGTGATAAGGAGAAAAGAAATTTATGTGCATATAAACATTAATGTAATGGTGTTTATACGTTCAAATATATGGACCTATAACCACTGAGAATGACAATAATAAAATAATAAAAGAAATCAATGGTCACATAGATATATTGACTATCGGATGCATGAATAAATAATCTCAAGTAGGTAGATAGACGCATATCCAGATAATAATGTTTTATTTTCAATAACCAAATCTTTATGATCAGCCAAAGAGACTTGAATATAACTGATTAGCCGGTTAAACTTGCACCCAAAATATAGACATTATTACATAATTGAGTTTGCCTCACAGTATCACATCCTCCTGAACTCTTACAGCCACTAAAGACGGTGCTATTAAAAACTGATAATCAAAACTGTCAACAAATTTTTTTCCAGTTTTAAAGGGGGTCTCAGAAGCTGGCTGGCGGTATATCTATGCATGTATGTATAACTACATCTACCTAGGACAACGAATCTCCATGAGACCTTCAAAAGAAGGAGAAATCAAGCGAAGAATCACACTAGGATGGCAAGCCTTTGGCAGAGCTAGCTCAACCTTCAAAAATAAGAAGATTCTATTAATTCTAAAGAGAAGGGTGTATAACCAATGCATCCTCCAGATAGTCACTTATGGAGCAGAAACATGGAACCTAACCAAGAGACAGACCCGTAAATTGAGAACCATGCAACGTGTACATGAAAGAATTATGCTGGGTCTCACATGGAGAGACCACAAAACAGCACAGTACATCCGAGAAAAGACAAGAGTCAGGGACATCATAGAATCCTTTAAAAATCTCAAATGGCGGTGGGCTGGCCATGTTGCAAGAATGGCGGACAACCGATGGACATCGCGACTCACAACATGGATCCCCTGAGATCACATGCGCAACCGAGGCCGGCAGAATATTAGATGGCGAGACGAGCTAGAAAAGTTCCGGAAGTACTGGACTGCGATGCCCATGATAGAGAAGTGTGGCAAATCCTGGGGAAGGTTTATGTCCAACGACGGACGTTAAAAGACTGATGATGATGATGATGATGATGATGATGATAGAAAGCTCAAATGGCAATGGGCTGGATGTGTTGCAAGGACCGCTTGACATCACAAGTCACAATGTAGATGCCCAGAGAGCACATACAAAACTGTGTCCGATAGAATGTAAGATGGCGAGAACAACTAGACAAGTTCAGAAAGTATGAACTTTGCGACGCCCATGATAGCAAGATGTGGTGATACATGGGGAAGGTCTATGTCCAACGATGGACGATAAAAGACTGATGATGATGATGACGACAGTGGTTTAGAAAAAAGGTTCTTTTTAAAAAAAAAAGTTTCCCAAGTTTCCAAGTGGGTCAGGCTAGCTTGCTGGCTATATATATTTGTATATGTGCATATATTGTTTCAGACATTATTACTTGACATCATTTTCGTTTTTTGTTGAATATAAAACAGACGTTTCTTTTTTTTTTTTTAATTGAAATCCCTCACTGAAACACGCTTCCAGTGGGGGTTCAATTCACAATATACTTTTATGCTTAATTGGTTCTTAGTTTTTGCCAGGCGGCATTCACACTTATTTTTTTGAAAATTCGGCTTTCACCACCCAACAAAAGGCGAGAGAAGTAACTTATACGTTGATCAACGCTTTTCCCAATTATTTAATGGTGCCAAAAGACGTTGGTCACACGCTGATTTCTATCGAGTGACTAACCAGACCTGTTTTATTTTTTTTATGCACAAAGAATTTATTAAGAAACATAGTTTTTCAATATATCTTATTTAAATAAGACAATGTATTTTATGACCAAAAAAAGAATGGAATCGACACGTCTTTTCACAAAGTAATATCACTTATTGTGTTCATTCTTCTTTACCAATACATATACAATATAAGTATGTATGTGTGTGCCTGTCTATGTTCGATATTTGCATTTTTACTTCAATCACTTGGGACGGAAATGTTTATTGAAAATATTGATTATTTGATCCGTCAATTAATTGTTCTTTAGATACAAAGAGAATATTCTGTGTTCATTTACTTACCACCAAGATTTATGAATATACATGGCCTTATCTGAATGCATGGTCATATATATATATATATATATATATATATATATATATATATATATATATATATATAGAGAGAGAGAGAGAGAGAGAGAGAGAGAGAGAGAGAAAGAAAGAGAGAGAGAGGGGGAGAGGTAGATTGATATGAGAATACTGAAATAGATATGTAGTGAGGGGAGGGGGGAAGAAAAACCAAAAGAGTGAGTGAGAGGTGAAGAAGAGAAACCATAAACAGAGAGAGAGGTAAAGACAGCAAGAGTGAGAGTGAGTCAGACGGATAGACAGAGAGGAAAGACAAAACCAAGAGGAAGAGAGAGAGAGAGAGAGAGAGAGAGAGAGAGAGAGAGAGAGAGAGAGAGAGAGAGAGATAGGGAGGGGAAAGAGAAATCAACAGAGAGAAAATTCAAGACTGAAAAGTATGGGGATGGTAGCAGTTCTACGTCTCATCTGCAAATGACGAATTCATATCAGTTAAGCGATGGACAACTTTTTCTGCCTGTTTCTTTGTCCATAACTTCAAGTGGAAGGGCCCATTGTTTACAGAGAATTTCAGTTTATTTAGCACCACTCTAAAACTGAGTCGCAGTTCACGGGTTAAGTTGGAAAGTTAAATCGAAACACGTCTGGCTGCTGCAGGGTCAAACTCTACTCAAACTTCTATTCCGACTGAAAATGATTATTGCAACTTTTGTATTGTATATGCAGCAAATGAAAAACATTTAGATGTAAATGCATCTCTAT
The DNA here is from genome assembly GCA_963457665.1 of Thysanoteuthis rhombus. NCBI lineage: Eukaryota > Metazoa > Mollusca > Cephalopoda > Oegopsida > Thysanoteuthidae > Thysanoteuthis > Thysanoteuthis major. The sequence goes on along the minus strand of OY735238.1, from coordinate 7,473,422 downwards.
AAGAGGGTCTTTAAGTTGGCTGGTCAGTCAGTTGGCACGTCCCCAATACATTCGAAATCGATTTTCGACACATGGTAGAAATAATCTTTACAGTCTGCACCTTCACCGTGTTCTAACATTGAGAATAAAATTGAAGCGGGTAGTTCGCACCCAATATGTCATAATACAAATTTACAATGTGGAACTGGACCTCGACTTTATGGCCACATTAAAAATTCTCAGATGATGTTATAGAAATTTGAAAAAACAAAACGATCTAATCAGACATTTTTTCTTTAGGGGGTTAGCTTTTTTTTTTACCTGACCTCATATTGAATGTGAATCTTCTCAGCCAGTCACAGAAGAGTGATGTAAGTAAAAGACCTATTGTATTGTAGTGATGGCAGGTAGAATGTGGGACTAATGTCCTTGTTAGATAATAAATGGCTCTTGAAATCGAAGCGAACAAAAGGGAGCTTAAAAAGACTGAAAAAATTAAAATATTGTTTGAGAACATGAAATAATATGAGACATCGAGTTTCACCTCATTTTCAAACTGGGGGTAAAGGCAAGAGTCAAAAAACAGTTGCAAACTCGCAAGAAACAACGAAAAGACAGTTCTGGTTAGTCGCTCAATAGAAACTGTCACGTGACCAGCGTCTTTTGACATAATATCGTGTTAGGGGTGATCAATTAAAAAAATTGAAAAAAGGGTTGAGCAAATATTAAGTTACTTATCTCACCCTTTATTGGGCGGTAATCGGTAAAAAAAAAAGTCTGAATTCCCGAAAAACAAACATTATCACTACTGGAGATAAATTAAGGAACCGATCATTTAGAATGAACCTCCTTTGCAATTCGAAACTCCACAGAAAAACCTATTTTGAAGGTCGATTCTTAAAAAGCAAAATGTCACAATGTTTCAGCCGTTGTACTTCCTGGCCTTCTTCAGGTGCCTGCCGTCATTGGTTACCGGCTTGGAATTTCGAACCGAACCCTTTATTCAATCCTTAGTGGTAGATTGTTCTTATTCCGCTATCCACGCCAGAGGATATATTGTATCATTTAATTCTTCCAAGTTAATTCGTGATGTTGTTTGTCTGCATCTTGCACTGAACCTGAGTATATGTACTATCCGACCCAGAGATTGAACTCGCGGCCACAAGTTTACTAAATATAAAAATGGTGTCCATTATCATACATGCTACTTATAAAAAACAAATGTATTCTGATTTGGGTTATTTTAAGGTCTCTAAAAATAAAATGAAGAATCTTCTATTCCTGTCATAATGCTGAGGCCCATTCTTAAGTCTTAAACTTTTCGTCGTCTTTTTTATTTTATTTTGAGAACCAGGCACTTATATACGAAGATAAATCCTCTAAAAATACTTTCGATGCAGGGAATTCTAGTAAACAACGTAAGTTACTCTACGCACCCCACCAAAAAAAAAAAAAAAATTGGTAAAACGTATCTGAAATGTGTAAATAAATTCAGTAATGAATCGAGTGAAACAAAATGGCCGCCGTGTAATTTTTTTCTTCACTTTTCGCCATTATTGTCTTTACACAATCAGAATATAACCTCTAAAGAAAAGTAGAAATAAAACAGATTGGAGGAAAAAATTACATTATTCCTTCGTTTCTGTTATTCACTCTTTATTTATTCATTCAGTTATCTTTTTTTTTTATCTTTCGTTTCGTCATTTATTTATTCGGTTATATTCTTATTTTTCGTTTAGTCATTTTTTGCCTTTGTTTATCGACATAGTGGTCAATTTCATTTCATTATTCTTTTTAAGCAGTCGATGTGGAGAATGAAATTGAGGACTTGCTGATCAGATTTCAGTGAAATTTTATTTCGTCTTCATAACACCATTACCAAAAACAGGCAAACCGTTGTAACGTCTGCTTTGCTGTCCTCCTATT
>OY735238.1:7456517-7466517 GCA_963457665.1 Thysanoteuthis rhombus | reverse complement strand
GATCGAAAGAGACGAAGAAAGAGAGCGAGCAGAAAGAGTGAAGAGATAGAAAGAAAGAATGAAAGTATCTTGAATGACATGATCGCTGTCATACGAATATGGTGGGTCCCCGGAGAGCGCACTGTCATGTTTCCTCCACAAAGCAGCGTCTGCTTGAAAAAGGACTGGGTTCACAGTCCGGCCCTAGCTTGGCAAGATGTATTTTTAATCGACTGCGGAGCATAAACTGAGAAAATCTTGTTGCTACATACGGCACCTGGTATATATATATATATATATATATAGAGAGAGAGAGAGAGAGAGCTGAAGGATGTTATTTACTGAGCATAACTTAGCTTCTGCACAAGATGACAACCATGTAGTACTCAGTGTCGATACCAACTTGCTAACCGTTACACCACGGCGAGGCGAGACAGAGGTAGTTGTAGAGATGAGGATGTTAAGTTGAAGCCGTACTGACACCCAAGTCAATCAAAGAAAAACGTAGGCAAAAAAGTGAAATGTGATGTGGGTAGAGAAGAAGTAACCTGGGACAAATCGAAAGAAAAAAAAAGAAAGAACAATACAAAAAAAAAAAACAAAAACAAAAAAAACTGAAGTGAGAATTCTTGAAAAAAGTCGCTAATTTGAAAATACTGACAATTCAACTAATAGCATGCCGAGCACATGAAGGAGAAGAAATGGTAAAAGCAAGACAAAATAAAAGGAAAAATGAAAAAAATTCTTCGAAGAATAAATGAATTATGGTAATAAGGCTAAATAATAGCCATCTCTTGGAGAGCTAGGCAGAAAAGGTGCCAGATGAAAAGCGAAGAATCTTAAGTGCGAACCTCTTATCCTCACCCAAACCCCCAGACACCTGACAACTCAACGCTAAAAGATTAAAAGAGAGAAAGAGAGAGAGAGAGAGAGAGAGGGGGGAGGTGAGATTATCGAAGGAAAGAAAGAGTAACCTTACACCTAGATTTCTGCCAACTCAACATTAAAATATTACAAGACGGTAAAAAAACAGAGAGAGAGAGAGAGAGAGAGAGGGAGGAGAGAAAGTGAGTGACTGACTGAATGTGTGGGAGAGAGAGAGAGAGAGAGAGAGAGGAAGGTGAGATTATCGAAGGAAAGAAAGAGTAACCTTACACCCAGATTTCTGCCAACTCAACATTAAAATATTACAAGACGGTAAAAAACAGAGAGAGAGAGACAGAGAGAGAGACAGAGAGGGTGCTAGAGAGAGAGAGAGAGAGAGAGAGAGAGAGAGAGAGAGAGAGAGAGAGAGAGAGAGAGAGAGAGAGAGACTGACTGACTGAATGAGTGAGAGAGAGATAGTGAGTTAGAGTGAGTGAGTCTCAAAGAGAAGGGAGGTAAACCGTGCCTTTTGCAAGATCAAACTGAAACGTCACTCTCAAAATGGAGATGTCGGAAAAAAGAAATTTGACTTGGTGGAGACGAGATGGCGAGATACGAGTAGCCCAATGGTTAGCAGCACGGAGAATAAAATCGGCAGATCAGGTTCAAACTCCAGCTGCAACGGTTTGCGTTCAATTTGGACCAATGAAAGAAGCCAAATAAGATAAAAGAATCTTCAACTTTTGTATTGTATATAAATAAAAAAAAACATTATAAACAAATAAATTTTTTTAGTATTAAAGTATTAATTTATTTCTCAGAATGAAATAAGCCGTTAAGTATCTGTAATAAATTTCGAAGATGTTTAACATTTGACAGTTTGGCAAAAGAGCCCGCTACCATCCACTTGGTCCTGATTTCAAATTACCGTGGGGGATTATTAATTTTATTAATGTATTTATTTATTAGAATTAAATAATCACTTATTTCTTACATAAATTTTGGTACATATATAGGACTAGTCAATTTAGCTCACTTTGTAAGAGATCTGCCGACCAATCGATTGGTCAGAATGTCAAATTATGATAAAGGAATGTTAATGTTACCTTTCAGTTTGGTTTAACGTGACGGAGAAGACAGACTCTGAAGGGTTTACTGCCCTAGATTTTATGGTGATTGTTCTTGTTCTTATGATAGTCAACAATAAACTTCGGCTGGACTTTGGCGATAAAGATCGAGAAAAATCGTGAGATTCGACGAAATAGGAACATTTACGATAAAATGACTTGCACTATCATCCAATAGACCGAGCAATATCCCAAAGCCTAAATTATTTTTCATGTATGCATAAGTGGACTCTACTGCTCCTTGCAACTCATCTAACCCTCTTGGCTTCCCAAGCTTGTTTCAATAGACTTCCTTTGGTATACCAACTGCATAGTTCTCTTTAAGTATCATTCAATCAATTAAACGATACGTTTTTTACAGTTTCAAAATACTTAACGTTCGCCACTCATGCATTGTGATAATGTAAAACATTATCACTTGAAATAGCCTGATCGCTTTGATAAAGGCGAAATGCGAAAGGCAAAACATCTTGATTGAAAATTAGTACAGTTAGAGTTTTCTTTCCTTGATGTCAACTAAATTCATACCATCTAATATAAAATCTGACTAACAACTAAATTCATATCATTTAATATAAAATCTGATATAAAAAGACTATGCAAATATATCAGTAGAAACGTTTTGTTTTATAGCAATGTAAAGCCCCATTGTGAGCTATCAAACTGCGATTTTATAGCGAACCAGGTTGTTCGTTAGTCGCTTTTTATCAAGCCACAAACAGGAAATAAGGAATGCATTTTGTCTAATCTGTCGACGGCTTTTCGCACTTTTTTTCCTTCTTTTCCCTAATCTCGAAATATGGTGGAGAAAAACACAGAGAATGTAAACGAGAGAGATATTGTAAAAGTTTTCAAATGAAAAGGAGGTGCCGGGAGACCGAGCGGTTACAACCACAGAGGATGGACTCAGCGAGCCGAGTTCAAACTCCAGCTGGGGAAGTTCTGTGTTCACTTTGCACTAATGCCCTTGGGAAAGGTATGAATCCATCTCTCTTTCCATCTATGGGTAAAATAGAGCATCGTGAAGAAAGGCCATCAAGTCTAATTCGCATATAGCAAACGGGTCAAGTAAGGAGAAATGGCATAGGTGGAACTCTCGCCAGCGTAAGGACACTACTTTTTTTCACAAATAAAGGCAGCAGTAGAAGTGGTAATGTTTGAGAAGAAAAGGTTAGAAATTTTCTATTCTAGTGAGTCAACAGGAGTGGAATAGAAAATATCGTATAGTGGACTATTCGGCGCCAGTATTGTCAGTCAGTGTCACCTTTGGTATGCTAGATATTATCATAGTGAAAATGCGAAACTGGTATTACGTTGTCAACCTTTTTTTGTTGTGTTTTTTTTTCAATTGTCATTTATTAGTGCTACTCTCGAGGAAATAGACAGAATGAATGAGATGGGGAGTTGGGAAAGAAGTGAAAGAGAGGTGGGGACATCGAGTGACAATGAGGAGGGAGAAGGGGAGAGAAAGAGAGGATGACAGAGGTGGAGAGGTAGAGAGTGTGAATGAGAGAAGGGGAATGGAAAGAAAGAGGCGGGATATCAAAAGAGAGAAAAGTAAAAGAGAGAGAGAGAGGGAGGGAAGAGAACTGGAAAGAATAATGAAGAAAAGAGGGAGAATATTGCAAGAGAGAGAGAGAGAGAGAGAGAGTGAGAGAGGGGGAAGAAGAGAGAAGGAGTGAAAAGAGAGGCAGTAGTGAAAGATATGTGAAATATATGAAGTGAGGGTAGGCAGAGTGAATGAGATGTGGAAGTGAGAAAGAGCGAGGGAGACAAAAGGTGGAAGAGAGGCAGGGAAAAGAGGAGGAGAAAGTAAGAGAGAGAGTGAGAGAGAGAGAGAGAGAGAGAGAGAGAAAGTGGGTGCCAGTGAATAGGAGAGTCGAAAATGATAGTAAGAGAGGAAGAACAAAATACCAGAAGGCGAACAGAGAGAGAGAGAGAGAGAGAGAGAGAGAGAGCGGGAGAGAGGGGGGAGAGAAGAGGTGGATCTGGAAGCGGAAAAGATAGGGAGAATAGGATTATTGAAACAGAGAGAGAGAGAGAGAGAGAGAGAGAGAGAGAGAGAGAGAGAGAGAGAGAGAAAACAAAAAGAGTAAATTGTCAGAAGACCTAACTAAAAAACACACAAGGAGCATATGCCTCTAACAAAGCCATCACCTCTAAAAACTGAATGAAAATCAATTCAAATATAGCTACGATGCACGGGGACACCGTGGGCAGTGTTACTCTAAAAATACGGAAGATATCAACTTTCAAAAAAATTGGTTCGTTGGGCACTCATCATGCGCGGCCATTCATATATGTTACAGTAAAACTGTGAAACTAGGGATTTAGTGAACGAGGCAGCGATGGTGGAGGGTGTGGCCGAGGGAAAGGATAGAGGTGAAAATGAGGCGACGGTAGAAAATCTGTCGTTTCTGATTTCCGGTAATGTCCTCCTATCGCCTACCCGTCTCCTTGCTGCACCATCTTTCACTCGACGAAGCCTTGATGATAGGAGAGCAGATTGACTGCTTTTAGCAGAGGTTATACTCTCTTTCAGATGCTTCCCATCAACATCTCGAAGAATTAGCGCTCCTCCAAGAAGTCTCCTTCCTCGGCCGATGCTGCAAAGGCGACCAGTTCACTGTTCTGCCATTTTATTGTTCTTCCATCTTGGAAAAACCGGACCGAGGCTTCAATCTCTGTACCACACATACCCCAACACCCCAACTGCGACAACCAATCCTAGCCAAAACCATTATCTTAAAAGTCTCAGATCTTTTCAGGAACTCATTTATTTTGTGTTTTAGCCATTTTTCATATTTCTTTTTGCTATCACTCTTTTCGTTCTAAGTTTTTTTTTCATACTTCAATTTTTTCTTACATATACTTCATATATATATATATATATATATATATATATATATATATATATATATATATATGAGTGTGTGTGTGTGTGTGTCTTTTTTCATGTACTCGTCTTTTTTGTAATATACATATTTTTTCATATACGCGTTTTTATTTATATTTATATCTTTTTTATGAACACGTCTTTCTCTATAGTTAAGATTGATGTTCCCATTGTACTCGATATTTCTGTCTGTCAGAATGTGGAAGTGACAGTCCCCTGGAGTGGACGAACTTTGGGGTAGTGGTGGTTGTGGTTTTGAACTAAGCGAAGAAGACGAAGAAGAGAGGAAGAACACACGAGAGAAAGGCAGGAATGAAAGGAAGGAGAAAAAGAATCGAAATCAACTGCTGCAGAAAGAGGAGACAATTGAAAAAATAGGAGAGGGAGAGAAAAGGAAAATAGAAGAGAAGAACAAAGACGATTAATAGAGAGAGAGCAAAAAAGAGAAGGAGGAAAGGAAGACGAATAAGAGAATAATACAAGAGAGGAAGAGGAGAAAGAAGAGAATAATAAAAGATGAGAAGAACTGAGAACGAGAAGACACAGAAAAGAGAGTAATAAAAGAATGGAGAGGGGGGTTAGAAAACGAACGAACAATAGGAAAAAAAGATAGAGAAGAAAAAAAGAAGAAAGAGAAGACAAAAAGAAGAAAGAACCAAAATAATGAGAAAAGGAGAGGGAAGGGATAAGGAGAAGAAAGAAAAAAAATGGAAAGAAAAAGAATAGAAAAAAACAAGAAACCGATGTGAAGGTTGATATAAAGTGAGTGAGATAAGGAGGGGGTTTCTAGGACCGAAAGATAATAGAATCGTCCAGACTTTCCCTGAACAACACATTAAACATATGAGATTTTATAGAAACAGCCGCCCCCCACCGCACAATTTTCTTATTAAAGGTCGCATTTTTGGCACGATGGCTAATTATGTAAAATGGCTCGTTCGTAGGGATGGAAAAGAAAGATGGGGTGCGCGGGCTGTGGCATATTCCTACTTCTCAATTTTAATTTTTTTTTGTATGTTCAAAGTCTACTAATAGAGACATTACCGTATACCTAGTTCCTAAAAACCCAACCTTGTCGTATACCTAGTTCCCAAACTTCACTCCAATCACTGCTCGTTTGTTACTTTTTACCAGGTGCTTCTGTGCGATCTTTTCTCGAAATGGAGGATCGGATCAGAAAGACCTGCAATTTATTATCAAAATGATTTCACATTTCAATTACAACATGAGCCAATATGAAAAAAAAAAATAAAGAAAAAAAGAAGAAAAAATATTGCAAGGGCGGAAAAAGAAATTAGATTATTACATTTCTTGCAGGAGTAACTGCCCCGTTGGGACAACTTAGACATGCATGGAATATATCAAGTCACATGTCAATCACATTAAAAGTGAAAGTGAAAGTAATAGAATTTTTTAATTGCTTGTCATGTCTTTTTTATATATAATTCACACACACACGCACACACACATACACACGCATGTACACACACACACATACACACGTATACGTACACACGTACACGTACCTATGTATGCAATTTATCTCTATGAATGCTTGCATATAAGATATTCTCTTCTGCTTTGGGAAGTTCGCTTCATGCCACTTTTTCGTTTATACGAAAAAAAGACGGAAAGCGAAACACGTTCGCCATTTGTTTTGCAGCGAGCTGCTATAAATTGATTATTCATATGAATGCTTACATATGAGATCTCATTCTCTCTCTCTCCACTCCTCTCTCTCTCTATCTATCTATCTCTCGTTTTTGGAAAGTTCGCTTTACGCCACACTACTGTTTCTAAGAGGAAAAACGAAAAAAGGGTTCATTGTTTGTCTCGTGCCGTTATATAAATAGTGCACTCACTTTTCTTCTTACTCCCATGGGCCAATCTCCCGTACTTCCCATCATTCCAAACTTTGATCACTCAGGCTAACATACCATTATTTTGGGTGTGAGAACGCCGATGTACGTTTTCCCATATAAAATAACGGTAGTTGCTTCTTCACTTTATACCATTTTGGCTTAAGAAAGGTTTTTTTTATTGGGACGTTCTTCTTTTGGACAGTTGGAGAAACCTGTAATTGTTAACACCTTCCCTCCTGTACATGCATCAAGATCTGATCTTCCTCCTTGCCCCCCCCCCTGCCTCGGGCCCAATAATGAAAATGAAAAAGACTCATGGAAAATAACATCGAAAATTAAATTTTACCAGAGGGAACAAAATTCTAATTGAATGACCGTAGCTAACAAAGATGGTTAAGGGTTCTACCCTTTCTTATATTTCATATGCACATTTTTTTGTTTGTTTGTTTGTTTTGTGTTTTAGCATTCCTGGTCATATTGTTTTATCAATAGACTTGATTTTAAAATTATGGGAAAAAGCCTTTTTGATCTTTGGGGGGCTTTATGTTGACAGGTTTATCAATAACGTCTGGATTGTCCAGAATCTAGATGTTTCTAGATGTTTTTTTAAACTCTATTTCAGATGTTTGCCAGAGGAAAACACCAATGATATCATCATCATCATCATCATCATCATCATCATCATCATCATCATCATCATCATCATCATCATCATTCTGTCGGCGTCTGTTGTTGGACGTAGACCTTCCCAAGATCCGTCACTGCTTCCTGAATTTATCTAGCTCGTCACACCATCAAACTTCCTGTCGTCCACAGCCTCTCACCTGACCTCTGGGGATCCACGTTGTGAGACGCGATTTCCAGGTGTTGTCTGACATTCTTGCAACATTTCCAGCCCATTGCCATTTCAGTTTTTAAACAGTTTCGATGATGTCTCAGAATCTTGTCTTTTGTCTGATTTACTGTGCTGTCTTATGATCTCTTCGCGTGAGGTTGAGCATGAATCTATCAGAGATGTCATAAAAAGAATTTATTCTGACCATATTTATACTTCGATGCAATTTTTTTCACATGGCTTAAAGATTGGATGCCACGGTTGTTCAATTATTGACTATCATGGCAAGTCTTTTATTGCTTTTGTTCTATCAGTAAATAACAACCAAAAACGAAAAAGCAAAGAAAGGAACCATACTTTAAAGTCTTACAGCAGAAACATGACTGAGGAGAGAGAGAGAGAGAGAGAGAGAGAGAGAGAGAGAGAGAGAGAGAGAGAGAGATTGAGAGATTGAGAGAGAGAGAGAGAGGACGCCGGGGCACAAATATCATCATCATCATCGTCATCATCATCAGTCTCTTAACGTTTGTCGTTGGACATAGATCTTCCCCATGATTCACTACACCTCTCTATCATGGAGGTTGTAGAGCCAATACTTTCTGAACTTGTCTTCTTCGTCTTCCCATCTTGTATTCTGCCGGCTGCAGGTGCACTTATGATCTCTAGGGATCCCTGTTGTGAATCGGGATGTCCATCGGTTGTCTGCCATTCTTGCAACATGGCCAGCCCATTATCATTTAAATTCACCAATGGATTCACTGATGTCTCGGACTCCTGTTTACTCTCTGACATATTGTGCTATCTTATGATGTCTCCTTGTGATGTTGAGCATGATTCTTTTATGTGCACAATGCATTCTTCTCAGTTTGAGGGTAAGTCTCTTGTTTAGGTTCTGTGTTTCAGCTCCATAAGTGACTGGAAGGAAGGATGCATTGGCTGTATTCCCTTCTTTTTAAGACTAATGGGATTTTCTCGTTCTTGAAGGTTGAGTTTGCTCTGCCGGAGGCTCATCATTCTAAAGTAATTCTTTGCATGATTTCTTCTTTTGAGAATTTCATGGATATTCGTTGTCACAGGTAGATGTAGTGGTCTACATTCTCCAGTTCTGCGTTTTTGACCCCCCACCTGAAAAAAGCTTTCTAAATAGTAGTTCGCTTACTGCATTTTTATTAATGAATATACCTAATTGTTTGAAGGTGTTTTGCAAGGGGACAAGCCCACCATGCCCCGGTTCCCCTGGAACCCTACCTCTATCTAGAAGGGTTTTTTGATTATAAAGAATTGTCTATTTCGAAGGAAATCACCAATGATTTTGGATTTTCAAAAATAATCAGTCTGTGTGAGTATATTCTGAACAAGAACTTCAGACGTCTAGCGACTGACTACTTATTTGATATTTTATGAACATTTTTCGTTGGATGTCGTCTGTACATCAAAACTCGCAATTGGTGCCAAACATGATCTGATGAAACTCACGCTCAAAGTTTGAAGGCCTTATAGGCACAGCGAAGGTTATCATTTTGAGACATCTTTGGATCATTCTACGCCACGCAGTTATCTCCCCTTATTTCTCCTACTATTAGGTGTACCTGCAGGGCTCACAGTTATTGTCCAACTCTTACTACTGGAGTAGACTTTATTTACCTATCCAACAAGAATGACATTCAAGTTCAGACCGAAACTCCCTTGTACGATCTCGAAATTTTGCAGACACACTCCCTTCATTGAGTACGGTAAACGTTTTTGTTTTTACAAAATTTTGCTCAGTGGCTGAAATAGTTGTGCTTTTCTATTAATGTTGTCACATGTACAGTCTGCACTAATGGAGTCCAAGTGGAGTTTCTGACCCTGAAGCTGCCTATCTCCTAGGTTTATTTCCTGTGCTTTTTTTAACGTTGAAGACCGGGAAAATGTTAAGAGGAGCTACATATTCCTCTAGGGTAATAGTAAGAAGTAGGAAAGGAAACATTTGTCCTTATCGATTTAAAATATCGATGCCGTTTCGAACTCAGAAAAATTCCGAATTCTGAAAAGTGTCTGGTCCCCAACGGTTTCGGAGTAGAGAATGTTCTTGACAGAAGTCCACAGGCCTTTCACAACTTTTGCTGTATTCCATTTTCTTCAAAGTTGCAAAAATACACCTTGTCAGGCGCTTTCACACAAACTGGTACCATATGTGTTATGAAGAAAATAATTTACAAAATATAGCAATGGATATTTCGACCAAGAAGATTTATATAACAACTAAAATATAACACGTAAGCGAATGTTGTCTATAACATGTACATGCTGTCAATTTAACTGCCGTAGGTAAAGGAGCTCTCCAACTTATTGAGTCGTGTTTGTCTTGCCTTTTCAACCATATATAGCCATGCTGCGTCGGCAAATATCTCATTCTTTATCTCCATATATCCAAGAGGGGTTCATTCATACCCAT
>OY735238.1:7371517-7451517 GCA_963457665.1 Thysanoteuthis rhombus | reverse complement strand
CTAGACGCATCTAGAAACATCCGATTTAGTAATACTGGGCAAGGGACGTAACTCACATTTTTGGTATGTCAGTCAGTGATAGTATTCACTGGTAAAGATGCTAGCGCATCTAAAAATTATTTGGCTGTTTTGTATTGTTCATGATCGTTTGTTAAAGAGACCAACAAAATGGTGGACGCTGACAATGTCGATTTACTCATCAAAGAGAAGAAGCATTAGAGATTGCTAGTACCATCTTTTTTCTTTTTTTCATTTTTCAGGGGGTCGGGGAATAGGGATAAATCATACCAAATTGGGTAAAAGTGGAAATGCTGGGATAATGGGGGCCATAAAATACAGATGAAGTTTACTTTTGGACTGCCATTTTCGACTCTTTTTGACCATGGCCCCCTCAAGAGCTTTTCTCGGGTTCCAGTTCCCTTGCCAAATGAGTATGCAACAAGATCAGATGAAGTAAAATTCATCTATTTTTTCAACGTATAACTTTCTCCGATTGTGCCATGGCCCCCTGTTGAGGATCGCTGCTTTAGCACATACGAGCTTCCAAACAACTTTCATACCATCATCATCATCATCAGCAACAGCATCAGCTTTTTAGCATCCGTCGTTGGACACACACCCTATTTATCCGAACCCCCGCGGGAACAGAATGTGACACAAGGTCGGTTTAATGTGAATATACCACACATACGAACGTGTTGGCAGAATCGCCTCAAAAATTCTCTTTAATCTTCGCAACTATTGTCGCAAAGACATAAAAGCGCTGGGCCTGAGGTGTCAAGATGAACCCTGACCCCGTCTTGACTTGACTTCACAGAGCAGTACCGGGAGTCATGTGGCAAAGACCTGTATGACCACGGCGCCATGTCTGCATCCGTCTGGTCTGAAATTGTCTCTTTCCCAAGTTTCGTCAGACCATTGCTAGAGTAATGTGTGCCAAAACAATAAAACAAGATGAAAGTGCACCGTTCTTCTCACACCTGAAGCGGAGATACATTTTCCCGTTCTTATTTTCTATTTTTATTAGATAAAGAATTATAAATCATTATTACTTTCAGATTTTTTGACTACTTTTTACCTTCATAAATTTTATAAGTTGCTTTTTATCACGACTTTTTGCTCAGGTCGATTTCCCCCCGACAGTGTGTAAATAGCTTTGATCGAAGAATGAAGGATAAACCTTTGGTAAGATTCAAACCCACATCCCTGTAGCCAAGGGCAGCACTGTGTAGCCCTGCTTGATTCACCAAGTGTGCCACCAAGACTCCAACTGGACACCGAAGTTCAAATAACACATTTACATCCATCATTTATTCTGACCGTTGTCATGCTTGTTTACATTCAACTGGTTTCAGATTTTAATACATTATTCCATTAAAAAAAATTCATTTGATGAAATACAGTTAAACATCAGAAACTCAGCAACCTCGGTTTCAAGGTTTCCTGGGTTTTGGTTTTACAAAAAAAATTGAAATTTTTTAATGGCTTTAAAAAAATATCCTGGTAGTTTCATATTTATGGATGGATTTCACAAAACCTGAAGTTTATAACACACGCTTTATTTCGTTTAGGTGTGTTATCAAATTATGGTTTTGTGAAAAGGAACATCATACAATCCATTAAAAATCTCAAATGGTGGTGGGCTGGCCATGTTGCAAGAATGGCAGACAATCGATGGACATCGCAACTCACAACATGGATACCCTGAGACCACATGCGCAACCGAGGCCAGCAAAATATTAGATGAAGAGACGAGCTACACAGGTTCAGGAAGTACTGGCTCTGTGACGCCCATGATAGGGAAGTGTGGCAAATCCCGGGGAAGGTCTATGTCCAATGACGGACGATGATGATGATGATGATGATGATACAACCCACGATATCTCATTGAATCATTTGCTGAAAAGATCAGCCACCTTATCCAATAGAAATATCATTTGATTAATAATGTTCATGCAACGAACATGATTCTGATTCATTGTTTTCGGAAATTACGGCATTTTACTTATCGATAGATAGAAACTTGTACCAAATTTACAAGATTTGATAATTATTTAATTCTTAGAAATAAGCGGATTTCTGATGTTACCAGGTTTCTGAAGTCAGAGTTTGTGATGCTAAACTGTATTTTGAAATGCTTTTATTCTTCAAACCGTTTTTATCTATTGATTTTGTATTTGTGCTATTTTGATTACAGCATGTGTGACCTTTTCAGTCTTTCATTAATTCTTGACCCTGAGACATGTCCATTCATTATGAGGACAATTACAATGTTTTTAGTTTACTTTGAAGTCTTGGAGGTGGGGTATCATTAAACACAAATAGGTTTTAGGAGATACTTCAGGAGGTTTCCCAATCCCTGCCTTTGTTCTATTTAAATTTGAAGTGAATGAACTTTTTGCAATCTCCATCGATGCCCGTCCTTGGCCAGGATATGAAAAAAAAGAAAGTTCACCGTGGGTCTAACCCCCCCTCCCCCACCCCCCGATCCGTTGAAAATACTTCCACTACAACGAACACCAACAATAGGACAACAACAACAACAACAACAGCAACAACAACAGCAACATCAACAACAGCAACATCAACAACAACTACAACAACAAAAATGCCTAGTGTCAGGGTTGGAGTAAGGGTTAACAAACATTTCGCCACGCGATCCTATTCTACTCACGCACCCCCCCCCCCCGCAAAAAAACCCAAACACAATAAAAAACAACTACGTCTGCTAAGTTTAGAACGAGGCTAATGTTAAAGCCCGAAATATCCATTTTTACAGCCAAAGTTAACCGGAAATAGACTTTTTATAGCAAACCAGAATTTGGCTTGGTATACGTAGGGATTAGGTTGTATTTGTGAAGACAGAAGTGAAAAAGATTACACACTTACCTTTCACCGTAAGATTTGCTTTAGACATCTTTATGTCCATATCCAGCACCACCATGCAAGTATAAACGCCTGCATCGTCAAAAGTTGCTGATTTTATCGTAATGTTTGTCATCAAATCATTTGTTTTGTATTTTTCTGTGTTTGTCAAATTGAGTATGTAATCATTGTGCTTCCATCTGATTTCAAATCGTTTGTGTTGCTGTATATTGGGTATACATGCGAATTCTGCGTCCTCGCCAACGCTTACGACTCGGTTTTCCATATCACTGTCTAAGTTTACATAAGCTGCAAAGAGAAAAAGATAAAGAAACGAGGTTTATTATCAGTTGAAACGGATAAGAAATACGTAAATATACGCGTCCTGAAAATAAAAGCATTTACCAGACACAGCAGTGTGCGGAAGACAAAATGAAGACAAAGGGCGAATTTAAAAAAGGGGCGTTAAGTGATCTACGTTGTTTGCTGTTTAAGAGGTGAAGAAGGGGAAAAACATTATTTAACATCTTTTGGTAAAGAGTGTGTTAAGAATGCAACAGAAGCAAGTTGAATTAACTTTGTATACGCACACATACACTTACATGCACACTCTCTATATATATGTAGGGAGAGTATATGAAATAAGCAAAGACTGTTTAGGAACTAAACCTTGTTCAGACGGAACTATTTACCGTAGTGAGTGAAACAACGGAGAAATGAACCCCGGGTCGGATTCGAACTTACAATTTTTCTCCATAGGAGCACCTATGTAGCTTCAGAAATCGCTAACCGATTGAATCATCAGGACTCTAACTGTAGGCAAGACCGAATAACCATTTATTCATTCCAATACCCTCACCACTCACTGGCTTATCCCGTTCATGTGTTCTGCAAATCTCAGAACAACCTGCTTTTTATGCTCCTTCAAGACTATATTGGTCATATGTCGACAGTATAAGTAATGGATATTAGTAACCTACTGTGATATATATATATATATATATATATATATATATATATATATATATATATATATATATGATTCGACAGAAATTATTATAAATTGCATTAAATTATATAACTTGTTGAACGTATCATAAGACCCAGACAATGCAAATAGAATAAACAATTAAATCGAACCTGTGACCGACAGGGTAACCACATCAATGTAGCATTGTTCTTACCATTGAGCTAAATAGCCACCGGTAATGCAATAATATGATTGCCCACGTTGAAAGAAAAATATAGAGCAGATACAGACCGTGAATAAATAACATAAGAATTTAGAGTGAGAGCAGTTATTTAGGCCTTTCCATTACCGGCAACTGTTTGGCTCAATGATATTACAATATAGCAATTTATATAAGTTCTAATACCAATATGTGCGTGTGTGTATATATATATATATATATATATATATATATATATATATATATATATACACACACACGCAAATATTGGTCTTGGAACGCTGTAAAAATTTCCCTAAATAAATTAATGGTAATTGTTTCTCCGCTTCACGGCATTTCAACAATCTTTTCCCCCCGGGGTTAATTCTTATGCAAAATAGGCTTTGTTGATTTTCCTGGTTTACAGGATGATTGTCATGTGCATTGAGCTGTGAGAATTGTAATCCCCATAAATCACTCATTTATTTGCTATAGTATCCTTATCTTGGTTGTTATCGCGGCAATGTTTCGGCTGCTGGACCCTCGAGCTTTGTTCAGGTGTCTGTCATAATCGGTAGCCGACTGAGAAGTTGGGAGCAAATCGTTATTCGATTCTCGCAGGTGGATTGCTCTCATTCAATTGCCTATACTAGGAGTGTGTGATATTTTGTATCAGTTATTCTTACTCGTCAGCTCATCCTTGCAGTGTCACTTGCCTCTCCCACTGAACCAACGTGTATGAATGTAACAGACACGTAAAGAAGGCCGGAGGACATGGCGGCCAAAACGTTTTGACGATAACTACTAAAATGAGGGAACTAGTCAATGAATGATTATGATAATTCATCATCTCTGAAATTTTGGGTTCGAGATTTCTAAAGAACAAAACTATTTTTCTTTCAAGTCACAATTGTTGGCACAGATCGAAATTTAGTTTTAAATGATAACCCTTTTCTCTCTTCTCCCCCTCTCTCTCTCTCTACATCTATCTATCTATCTATCTATCTATCTATCTATCTATCTATATATATATATATATATATATATATATATATATATATATATATACATATATATGTGTGTGTGTGTACATATGTATCTATATATTACATTGATATGTGTAAAAATAAATATTATTAACTGGGAAGGAGAAAGTGAAAGTAGAAGAGGTATTATGAGCAAACACGCATATCTATATTTATTTATTACGTTTGACAGATAAAAAGAAAAATGAAAACATACAGTGTTGACCTTGTTGCTTCGACGTTAACGCAGGCCCTGATGTATATAAGAAAACTATACAGAAACATAACTATGGCGCCAACAGAATAATTTGCTTGAACAATGACCAAACGTTAGGGTTCTACTCTCTTTTTTGCCAAGTCTGTGAAGAAAGGTTACACAAGGGATGAACTCCCTCGACGTTCCTTTTTTTCACTTCCTACCTTAAACACGAAACCCTCGGACGTCTAGAAGAAGAAAAGTTCATCTCAAGAGAGTAATCAAGCGTATGCATACCACACGCACGGATTACAATGAAAAAAATCGTGTGTTTGCCTATAATGTGATTCTTTCACTTTCAGTTTCTAAGTTTTGGCGCTCATTTTCTTATTAGAAACCGTTAGCCGAATCTTTCTGCTTGGATTTTTTTTCAGTTTTTAAGTTGGTCTGTCTGTCTGTCTGGTTGGCTATACATGTATAGCGCGTACAGGACGCACCGACGGAGGTTCAGGCCTAAAAATTTAAACATTGACAAATCTTAGAAAAAAAAAAGTTTTTTCAAATTGAGAAAAAAAAACCCCCAAAAACAAAAACGAACAAAAACAAAAACGAAAAGGTTTTCTGTAGGGGTTCAATTTGCAATGTAATTTCATGCAAAATTGGTCCCTTAGTTTGTGTCCGGCTGCATTCATACTTTTTTCTGAAAATTCAGACTTTTGATCACTGCCCAACCGAAGACGAGAGAAGTAACTCATTCACTGATCATCACTGTACAACATGCTGCCAAAAGACGTTGTTTACATGACGGTTTCTAATGAGTGACCAACTAGACCTATTTTTTTTCTATTGATTTCCTTCACTGTCCTGAGTTTAGCAACTTCTGAAAAAATGACCTCCATCCAAATTTATTATCTTCATCTGAAGTATATATCCATCCAGGATATAACCCCCCCCCAAAAAACAACAACTCTTCTTCAAACTTGAAACAGTCACTGACGTACCAAGGTGACATAAACAGAGGGGTAACGCCATGATGTTTTGGCAGTGTAAAAATTCAACATTTACCGCCACTTTTAGCACTATTTTTCAGTGGTTCCTTAAAAATGAGCCAATTCTTAGCTTTTTTCCAGCTATTTTAGATCACACAAGCTTCAACTATCAGAAATGGCCATAGAAAGACCGAAGACTGTTTTTTAGCGTGTTTTTTAAGGTTGGTTTAGCGTGAAAAAGTTTTGAGTTGGCAACACTGGGGGTCACACCCTGAGTTACCGCCCGGGGTGACTCTAACTCTAGGAAACCAATTACCCATTATTACCATGAAATCACCTCCCAACAGGTACCACGTTTAAATGTTGGGTGATACACTTTTCACCTGTTACCTGAAAGTAGATTATTCCGATAAAAACTTTCTGTAAGCTAAAATGGTTTATAATGAAGAGGCAATTACCATTGATTTATATGAAGAAAAATTTCGCGCTTCACAGCTTCCCCCAAAATGATGAGTGTATATTTAGTTCAGTCACAGGAGCTTGGACTTCAATTGGACAGCATATTCAGTGCTTTGTTCCGCTATCTCCTGCTATCATCGGTGCAACTTCATAACTCCATCCTCCCACAACTTTTTGATATTCTTGATATAAAACAGCATGATATGCTGGAAATGTGGCTTATTTTTCTCCATTTTCAATCTTAGACTAATAAGCTTTTACTACAATAAAACAAAGTACACCAACTTCGACAATTAAAAAATAGGTCTGGTTTGTGACTCAATAGAAAGCCATCACGTGACCAATGTTTTCAGGCAGCTATCTTGGGGTGATCAATTAAATGGGAAAAAGGTGTGATCAATAAAAATGTTACTTCTCACACTGTTTGTCAGGCAGTGATCACTAAAATGTCTTAAATTATAAAAAAAACAACTGAATGCAGCATGACTCAAACAAAGGGACTAATATAGCATAAACTTACATTTTAAGTTGACGACCCCACCATAAACCTATTTAGGGAGGCAGGGTTGAAAAAAACAAAAGTCCTTTTTTCAAGACATAATAAGAAATAATCATTAAAATTTCACACCATTGGTGCATCCAGCCAGATCAGATTAAAAACTGAAAAAAACTTATGTTGATAGTTTTGGTTAACGGCTCCTAATGTGAACTGATATGATAACTGTTATGACAGAATCAAAACTGATGTTTTGGGTGAAGTTAGTTAAACTTAACACTTCTAATGCCATCTAACTATAAAAACAAAACTTTTTTGGCCAACCTGATATTTTTAGGGAGAAAATGAGAGTGAGAGAGAGAGAAGGGGGGGAGAGAGAGATGAAAGGGTTAGGTAAAGTATAGGGTCTAAGCTTGGCAAGTAGACGGAAGATTCATTCAGAGGCCAATGGCAGCTAGTGGGAAGGGGAAGCATAGAACAAATGTTCAAGCAGCACTTTATTTTCTTGATTTTTTCTTTAAATTCTTTTTTCTTTTCTTCTTTTTCTCTGTCTCCATTCATCTTCTCTCGGACCCCTCTTCTCTTTCTCCCCTAGTTTCCTTTCGTCAACGCTTTGTTCGTTCCCTCTGTTTTCCCAAGTAATCATTGTCCGAGTGGTAATGAAGTTGCCGGACTGACGAGTACGATCTCGCTTGTGTGTACCTGACGAAACTAACAAATCAGCGACCGTGTTTTGTTCACAACTACGTATACACACACACACACACACACGCACACGCACATACACACACAGACCGGTGCTGGCATTCGAGGCCAATAAATCTGGCAGGAGACCAGAAAATCCAGGTAAAATTGGAATCAAATGCAGCGTGAAGAACTGCGTCACTGTGTCTGGGGTGTGGCAGGTGTATGGGTCAGGTACGGTGGGAAAAGTTACAGCAAACGCGGGTGGGGGTTGGTATTTCTTGGAGGAGGAAGAAAAGATGATGTCCCAAATAGGGGAGGAACCGAAAAGGTATTATGTTGTAAATGTAACGTAGATGTTGGGTGTGGAAGGGGTGGGTGATCTATGGAAAGGGGCTGAGACTGTTGAAGGGGGGGGGTGAGACTTGGGAAGGGTGAAGTGGATAAAGGGTAAGGTAGATTGAGGATAGTGGGTGTTTTGAAATGATAATGATGATGATGATGATGATGATGATGATGATATTGACAGAATATCTGGAGAAATACAGAGAGAGAAATGAAGAGAACGGGAGCGTGGGAGAAGGAATAGAAAAGGGAAATGTGAGAGAGAAATTAATAAAAAAAGAAGAGGAGGAAAAGAAGAAAGAAATAAGGGACATAAAAAAGAGGAAGAAAATGAGGGAGAGGAAGGGGAGAAAGTGAAAGAAATGGGAGAGAAGGAAAAAAAGGGAAAGGAAATTTAGAGGAAAGGATGGGGAAAAAAGGTAAGGGAGGAAAAAGAAAGACAGAAAGAAAAAAAAAGGATGAAGGGGAAAGAGGAAGAAAGAAAGAAGGTTGGAAGAGAGGAGAGATAAGACAGAGAGATAGGAAGAAAGAGCAAAAAGTAGAAAGCCTGGGGATGGAAGAAAGAGGGGAGGGAAGAAGTGAAAAAGGGAAAAAAGAAGCAAAGTAGAAAAAGAAAGAAGGGAGAGAGAAAGAGAGAGAAGAAGCAAAAAAAAGAGGGGAGGGAGAAAGAGAAATAAGGAGTGAGGAAAAAGAAAGGAAGGGTGAAGTAAAAGAAAGAAAGAAAGAAGTAAAATCAAAAGTATTAGTATAAAAGTATAAAAGTATCAATTGGTATAAAAAGGAGAGACAAATAGAGAAACAATAACTGAAAAAATAACTGATCAAATGAGAATAACAGATGGAATTGAGCATATATATATATATATATATATATATAGAGAGAGAGAGAGAGAGAGATGTGGGTGAATCAATGTCCAAAGCTTTAAATGTTGAAAGAGAGAGAGAGAGAGAACAAAAGGGGGGAAAAGAAGGGAAGGCAGAAAAAGAAAGAGAGAAGGGGGAAGGGAGAGAGGGGGTGAAAGATGGAAAAGAGAAAGAAAGATAATTTAGAAAATGTTGGATTACAAATACCAGAAAATGAAAAAGTGATTTATTCACCAAGAAATTACAGCTGGAATTGAATGGCTAATATATATATATATATATATATATATATATATATATATATATATATATATATATATATATATAAGAAAGATAGAGGAAAGGGAGGAAAAAATAATAAGAAAAAGAAACAGAGGAAAAAGAAAGTGGAAAAGAGAAGAGAAGAAGAAAAAGGAAAGAAAGAAAGAGTAAAAAGGTTGAATGGAGGGAGAACAGATAAAATAAGAAGAAAGAGAGAAGGGAGTGAAAAGAAGGAGAGGAAAAAAGAGAAAGTAGTGAAAAGAAAGAAGGAATAAAACAGAGAAAAGAAAGAGAGGGGAAAAGAAATGAGGAAAAACAAGGGCAAAGTAAGAGGAAGAGAGAAGGGAGAAGGTATAAAGAAGTGAAAGTGAAAGTCCGATTTGTAATACCAAGGGTAAAAAAAAGAGACACAGAAAAAAAAAGTAATTTATCAAATAAGAATAACAGATGGAACTGAACAGAGAACAATCAAGTCAGAGAAAGAAAAGAAAGAAAAAAAAAAGAAAAGATGATTAGGATGTTGGTCAGCTTATGCGAGATGAAGTGAGGTGAGGTCAGAAGAACTTGATATGTGTCATTTGCAAGGGAGGGAAAAAACCACCCCTCCCAAGCAGCACCTCTTCACCTTTAAACAAATAAAAGTAGCAGATGTAACGCAAGTGATTCGAAGTAGACAGACATTAGTAGCTTTAGCGAATTACTACCAATAGTATTGCGTCTCTAAATCTATTGTAAGTACAATATTTACAGTGGCAATGGTTGCAGGCTGTAAATAAAGACAGTGGCTTACTAAGTGACCGAGAAAATAGTGGAAGTGTTGATAATGTAATAACAGTGCATGAGTTGTCATATTTAGGTAAAAAGAGTGTGATATTTGCCAGGGATAGTTTCAGCATGACTAAACAAATGTGAATCCACACAAGATAAAAAACATGCTGGTCTATGTATGAGTTTCAAAACACTCATCCACTTAAGATAAACCTCTATCTGTCAAGGCTGACAGTGGATATAGCAGCCATTTTGTTGGCCCACATTATAACATTGGCAACCTAAAAGAACTAAATAAAGACTTGCCATCACAGTTAATAACTGAACAACCATAGTGTCAAAATTCATTGTCATGTAAAAAAAATTTCTATCTGAGATTGAATATGGTGAATTTTATTTATGACATGGATGTTTTCTGGAGGAAAGTATTTGGAATATAGTAAAAAAACATCTAAAGATATCCAGATTCTGGAAATTCCACCTGTTATGAATAAACCTGTCCAAATAAGACCAAAAGAAAGGCCAAGAAAGCTTTTTTCCTCAAAATCAAGAAAATTTTCTGAAGGTGTCTGATGGAGTACTGATGCTATTTTTGAAGTAAAAACGGTTTGGTCAGGAGTACTGGAACACACAAACACATGCAAATATGAAAAAAAAGATAGAACTCTTTGCCAACTTTGATGGCTATGGTTGTTCAATTGTCTATACATAACAGAAACAGATCATTGTACTTCTCAGCAATCAGGCATATCTATATGAAACCTTATCAAAAATGTTTATTTTCCATTTAGAACTCAACACTAGTGTGAGCTTTGCAAAAAGTATATAAGATATATCAGTCAAGCAGCAATCATCAGGGAAAGTGCTGCCCCTCCCTTTGGGTACAATGGAAAGGTGCTATCTGTAAGACACCCTCCCCCCCGGTGCATAGGTGAGGGAATGTAGCAGTAGTCTGTGAGATTATCTTGTTTACCAACGCTAAATGGCATAACGTATCTGTAGTATCTTGATGTTTGTTTGCATTGCGAATCTGTCCAGTTCAAAAACTTTCCCTTTGTCCGCAAACCGCACGGACAAAGATCTGACTCGTTATCGTCAAACCCTAGACCACCTTCAACCATCAACCAACAGAATGGCATACAAATCGAAAAAGTAGTTGTTTGAAGCGCTGATAAGGTATCACATAAGCACTTTCGTTGAAGCAAATGAAGAGACCATTAAGACAATTGAATCTCTTTGCATGCCATATTGGCTCACTTCAGGTTTCTCCTTCAATCCCATCCCTCGAGCCATTTCATTCGAGTTTAAAGTCATGAAAGTATACAAGCATTGAAAATGATGAAATAGTTTGATCAGAGCCGATCAGATAAGGCAGACAGAACCCCGGCTGGCGTTTTGTCCAAATGGTATGTTCACTTTGCTGCCACTGCACTTTGCCATTGGTGTAGCCATTATGGCTTTCTAAGTTCAACTGATTGTGTCAAACGCTGAATAGTTGCATGCTGGGAATGTCAATGACTGACCACTCTGCCTCCTGATTGGCTGGGAGTAATCTAATCAGACGATATTGTTCTGAGGCTGACAGATTTTCCAAGGTTCATCTACTGCAACCTGTCGAACCGGCAGCCAAATTTATGGCGCTGTTGAAAAGAGACAATCGACGATATTGATGGCGGAGGGCAAAGCAAGCGTAAATCAAGAATACACAGCAATAATCATTGAAGTTTGAATTGCACAGAATGGCGTTTATATCAAATGTGAAATGCCCGATCGGCTGGAAAGATGATTAGTGAGCTGGACTTAGTTATCTCCCTTGTTTTATGCTCGTTATTAATACAAAAGGAGACTGAAGTAGGATTATTTGCTTTCTCTTTGGCGTGAGAAAGATAAATTTCTTATGACTTTATCAGAAGTGTATGGTAGCTGGGTGGTTGGCAGGTAACACCACAGGGAAACTGAGCAAGCTGAGTTCAAAACACTCGCTGGGACCGTTCGTATTCACTTTCCTCTGGAAGAAGGCATGAATCTATCTTATTCATCATAAATCATGTATTTCCTTCAAGTTTTGATGTGAATATAGTGTCGTCGACATAATTGGAGATTTGGTTGTCGGGTGGCTTAGCTCTTTGAGGGATTCTGACTGACATTTAGTGAGATTTTATGAAATTTAATTAGTGAAGGACAAACCCAAAGGCTGACCCATTGGATTAAAGACCTTGATTACATGACCTATGCTTTAATTGAGGTAAATCTTTAAAGCTTTTGGGGGCTTCCCTCCATTGGGGATGTAGGGGGAGTTTCCAAGAATCCCACTCCGGGCTATGCTATAATGCAATTTTATTTGATGACAATTTCAGTGCACCATGTGCATCAGTAGCTGCAGCCTGACTGCCTGCACCTCAGCGGCTGTAATAGCCATAAATGTTTTACCTCTGTCATTTGTGATTGAGAACAAACAGATGAAGGTGAAAATACCAACAAAGATAAATAAAAGGTAAGTAAAAACTACAAATGAAGACCAAAGAATTTTTTTTCCCCAATAAATAGATTTCAAGACAGAAAAATAATAAAAGGGGTTCCACAGAACAAAAACGATCAATAGAATAGGTGAAATGGAAAAAAATAAGTAAATATATATATATATATATATATATATATATATATATATATATATACATATATATATATACATATATATATATACATATATGTATACATATATATATATATATATATATATATATATATATATATATATATATATATATATATATATATATATATATATATGTATATATATATATGTATGTATATATATTTAAAAATAAACCTTTGAGAGTGTCTTTTCTTTTTTCAAAAATGTTTATTGAATATTTTCTATAAAAACAAATGTTCCTACGCATTGTTAATGCCATCTATTCAAAACAAAGTGCTGGAAAGAAAAAGGAAAAAGTCAAATATCAATGCGACTATGTATGTATTTTTTTATCTATCTAAACATTAAAAGAAAATGAATCAAGGAATAAAAAAAAAAAAAAAAAGAAGAATATTGCTAATTCCTTTAAACAGTACAAGTCTAATAGCAACCTTCTCCCCTGCCTCATAAAAATCTAATACAATTGTACCCCCTTCCATCTCCAAATTCTTTTTTAAACAGTACAAGCCTAATACAGCCCCACCCAACAAAAAAGGCAAATACATTCCTTAAAAAAAAAAGAAAAATACAAAAAACAAAACAAAACAAATGTTCCTTTAAAGTGTAAGAGCCCAACACAACCCCTAAACCCCCTAGAAAAAAATGAAAAAACGAGAAACAAAAGTTAAAATTCTGAAGGTAAGAAAAAAACAAAAGAAACGATGAAAAAAAAAAAAAAATTTCCATTAAACTATGAGAGCCTAACACCCCGCTTCCAGAAAAAACAAAAAAAACAAGTCTGAAAAAAACAAAAAACACCCCCCCCTCTTAAAAACAAAAGAATCAGAATGGTGGATACAATGCATTTGCCCTGTATCTAAAAACAGTACCACAGTTATTCAAAGAACGGAGATGCCTTTGTCAATTCATAACAGAGTAGGACGTATCTTCTTTGGAAATATAACCCAAAAGAGCAGGAACAAAGTGAAGAATTCAAAATGAGAATTTTCAATGTGCCAAGTATAGAAACAGTATGTAGATGTCTCTACCGCATTGCGAATAATATTCAGATTCGTATTTTAAACTTTGTAGACAATTGCTCGGAAAGTTTTTTATGGCGGCAAACAAACTATCTTAGACTCCGTCTGATTGACAAATATGAAAAGACAGAGATAAAACAAAGTCAGTGGAATAGGTAAACATGAACACGTATAGCTGAACAGATTGAGATAAACAAGAGGGCATTTAGGAAGCGCATACTTCTACCAACACAGCAACAAGTAAAACCTGAATTTACTTCCCTTGATATTCAGATTTAGCCTTTTTATCATTATCTATTCTTAATCATAAGCTTATGCAATGCTCTTCCAATGTAGGAATAGAGCACTCTGGTGGATGGGGAATATATGCATAAGTAAATATATTGCTCAAATTCAACCTTGCTGACTGTCCAGTTCTGCATGGGGCAGAGATAAGATGCCAGCCTCTGGGTCTGAAGGGAAGGTTCCGATCCTACCTCGTGGTACTGGATTGGATAATGGATGGTCAATAGACATACTGAAGAGTTGTAATATAACAAAACAGCTGTCTGTGGATGACACAATGATATGAATATATATATACATATATATATAGACTACAAAGCTTTACAGTTTTTAACACTATATATGTTAAAAAATTTTTGTCACTTCTGTCAATTATTTCCCAATATCTGTTAATGCAATTTCCTTCAGTGTTTTTTATGTTCAATATGTAAATGGATATTATGGTACTATGTGTACATTTTCTCTTATTGGGATCATCAGTAATTTACCATGTAACTATTTCTGGGAATTTATTTATTTACATATAGGTATAATGTGTTATTTAGGCAGCAATTTTTCTTTCTAACATGTTTTGTTGAACATAACAGATAAAATTTGTTGAATCAACTTTTTACTTGTTTTTCTTGCTTGCAAATAAGATGTTTTAATGCAGGATCTTCAAAATCTAAGGTACTCCAATGACCAGTAATGGTAGAGAGCACTCAATGGACAACTCAATGAACTTCTGAAAGTTTCTTCCCCCTTGTAATCTAGTATTAAACAATTTTAATCACGAACAAGAAAAACTAGAAAAAAATGAGTCATGTTCAATGAAATATGAGATATTTTTCCTCTTGTTTATTCTCCAGAATTCTGAGCTGTTTGGTCTAGTTATCCAATAGTTGTTTACAATGTGCTACTCTAATGTTATTTATTCATCTCTGACTGCTTCCCAAGGCTGGTCAGTGTTTCAAAATTTTCTGTATATATATATATATATATATATATATATATATATATATATATAGATAGATATAGATATATATATATATATGTTGTGTGGAAGTGAGGTGATCTGACAGGATGTTGGTAAAACAACAATTGGAATAAGAAGATTTAAGGGAAAAACAGGTTTTATTACTCAAAAATCTTTATCACATAGGCATGTTCTGCTGCATTTTGATAGTTGCCTGCCACCTTTTTCAGAGAAACTTGCAATAGTAGAAATCTGTATGTTGTTTACATGTTTGAGATTAGAGGAGTGAAATGGGGATATTTCTCTGTTGTGGGTTGTTTAGTAGGAGTTGGATGGGAGGTGTTTGTATTCGTGCTAGTAAGAGTCAAGAAGGGCCTTTGAGAGGAGGGGGTTGGAGGTCTTTGAATCTGTGCCTGTGAGTTTCAGGCTGGTCTGAGATAAGAACGGTCAGTAAGAGGAGGGATCAGAATGAAAATGGTCAGTTTTGGGGGAAAGTTTGTTTGGCTGTGGGTTTTTTTTTAAATTTAGAGAGCTGGCATGTAGCAATCTCCAGGAATGTAAATAGCTTACAGTTTTCTCAGCAACCACAAATATATGTATATATGTATATATATATATATATATATATATATATACATATATATATATATGTAAATATATTAAGAATAAAGTAATCATTCATTACTGAATAACATGGCCATAAATTTGTTGTTCTGCCCACAGACATTATTGACTACTAAGATAATTTTAGTCCTTGACATTTCAATCATCATTCAAGAAATTTGAGAATTATGAATGCAAATATAAACATACATAAATCATGTTTGTATATAAGTTTATATGATCTATAAATGTGACAGGAATGATAAATGAATATGTATTTAGTAATGAATGTAGGAAAATTTTATACATATATAATATATTTCTGCACACTAAAACACATTTAAACCAATCGAGTTGCAAGCTATTAAACTTACATGCTTGAGAGAAAGAGTTGACTTGTCAGAGCTGAGTGGTGTACATATAGACACATATTGCCCATAATTAGGGATATGTATTGATTTTTAATTATACTTTTAGATCTTATCTCATAATGAATTGTTAACTGATGCACAAACATACAT
The DNA here is from genome assembly GCA_963457665.1 of Thysanoteuthis rhombus. Lineage (NCBI taxonomy): Eukaryota > Metazoa > Mollusca > Cephalopoda > Oegopsida > Thysanoteuthidae > Thysanoteuthis > Thysanoteuthis major. Next base: position 7,435,357 of record OY735238.1, on the reverse strand, counting down.
ATATGCACTTATCCAAATGCATATATTCATACACATCTTATATATATATATATATATATATATATATATATATATATATATATATATATGTATATATATAAGTATATTCATACGCTCAGGTACTTATAGACACATAGTGCAGATATCTATTGATTTTCAATAAAACTTTTAGATCTTATCTCATAATAAATTGTTATAAATAAAAAGTTTATTGCTCTGTTTCAGTCAATAAGGCATGAAAAAAACTATTAACAAGTCTGACACCATTTTTAGATATTTTGACTAAATTGAAAATTCAGAAAATTAAGTTTTTCCTCAAAGGCCAAGACAATCAATAAGTATTCATAAGACATAATAAATATACTGTACCTATTATAAGTATTTGAGATAAACAGAAATTTGGCTTGTATGGTTTGGTTTTAAGAGTTGAATTCATGTAAGAAGAACCTTTTTTGGCAATTAGCACAAGTCATGCATTTTTGAGCATTACTGAATCTATATTCTATATTGATATAAAATTTCTTCTTTTTGGATTATATGTGTGTATAAACCAAATCTTGCAATGGGAGAAGTGTCTCCAAAAAAGTGTTCCCTTATCTGGAACAAAATTTCATATAAACACTTAGCTCTTCAAGACACTTCATTTTTCAACAAAAATTAGAAAAAAATGATCCAAGTGCACTAGATACATGTTCACTCTTGGATGTGCTGTTCAAAAATTAACAAATGTAATTTAATGCATTTTTTTTTATACAAAAGGTGAAGTCAATGCTACATAATATTCCTCTAATCAGCACTCAGTGGTGTTTTGAAAATTCATTTTCTTTATAGACAGACCTCTTGTATATGATTTATGAATTTATATTGATTTAGAATGGTCATTTGGTTTACATATATGCGTGTATGTTATATTGATCTAATATACAAAATATACCCATAAATGTTTTTACAAGCCTAAATCATTTCTAACCTATGATCTAATTCTTGTCATATATGTATTAGTCTAATTTAAAGCTGTTTTACTAACTAGTTTAATGATTCCTCCAAATTACAATGTTGGTTAGCCTTCCAATTTCCTCAATCGATTCTGAACAACATTTTAGCAATATCAAAAAAATACTTCATTTAAATCATTAAAAATCTAATTCATCTAAAAGTTTTTTCTTCATAAAATTTAGTATCAACAACCATGAGACATGGATAAATGTATAGCTTGTGTCAATTGCAATAAAATTTGGCTCTCCTTGTGTAACGTTCTTGTTTTAATTCATATTCTTACTCATATTTCTGTTTGTTCAAATACTTATGAGAAGTTCTGAATGTAGTTAGAATTTTCTGTCTGTCTACGTTTTGTTAGTGTGTCTGTATAATTCTAAAACCAGTGACTCATCTCTCATGAAATGTTACATGTAGATTTATGGAGCCATTTTCATTCTATGACCAAAAACTTTTACAATGTTTTGTCAAGACGTGAAAATGGGAAGGGTTAGTCATTGTGAATTTAATGGTCACACAATACACAAGCTCTAATAATGGCGTCTCATTGCTGACTTGGTAACCCCATTGGAGAGTGTCTTTTCATGTATGCACAGTAAGATCCCTTTTGATAAGTTATGAAGTAACATCAAGATTGCATAATAAGTTATAGATATATAAAAAAATGACTGGAAACTTTCAGGACAGGCTTAGAGTGTATAAACATATACATAGTAGAGCTGCTATAATTCAGAAATCGGTGTCCATGATTTTCTACCAAATTATAAGTGAGTCCGCTTTGTCACAAATTTTCAATTCTTACAAACCTTGACCTAAGTTACGACCACCCAACTTCTCCAAGACTGACCCTTGCAATTTGTGCAGAAATGAAGGGAAGACTTTAGGGATATAGTTAGGTTGGGAAAAGTCTGTTAGGAAGACAGAAATAAATGAATGATTTTTTAAAAAATCGTGACATCACATCAAAAGATTACATTTGATAAAACTTTGTTACATATGTAGTGTTAGTAATCTTTTTAGCAACAGATGAAAGGGAAACGGGCGATTTGTTAATTGACTGCTGAAATATTTTTGTCATTTCCTTTTTACTGATGGTGTAACTTGATTCAATAGGGGTATTTCTATTTTTCTATTTATCTATTATTTTGAGAGCCAAATTTTCTGCATTATATTGAGACATGTTATAATTGGTCTACAGTATGTGTGCGTATATACATATATATATATATATATATATATATATATATATATATATATATACAAGTGTTTATGTATCATATGGATGACTTATATATAGATATATACAATACAGTATATACAATAAAAGAATCACTTTAGATAATTCTGATCGGCATTATAAAACAGCTTGATAATGGATAAAAGCACGAACACAAAAGAAACTTTTATCTTTTGATTCCAAATAAAATGTGCTACTAAAAGACAGATATTGAAAATAAAAAAAAGTTTTAAGAATCCAGGTATAAATGAGATATAATTTTTAAAAAAATCCTCACTTAAACAAATTAAACCCCTGACATCTACGTCTCGCCTTACAAAGTACAACTCTGATTGGAAAGAAACAAAATGAGAAATTGCTGGCTTTTATTCAACAGACAACGGCAAAGGCAGACAGCAATCTAAAATATATTATTATATATGCCGCATTTTCTTCCGGCATCGCATATTTTAATCAAGGCATATAATTTCTGTAGGCACCCATTAATTTTCTTCCATTAACGAAGCTAATTTCTTTGAATTTTCTGATGCTTTCTTATGAGACTTGAAGAAAATACTGAACAAAATTTCATATGCCATAATTTGCAGTTGGCAAACCCACTAACTCATAGTATCAGTAGCAGCCATCAGCTGAGCAATATCAGCCAGTAGCAGCAGATTGGGTGAAGCTAGAACTATGACTGTATACTTATCACTAATTGAAGAAAAACTCTCTTTCTTCAAGTACACTTCAAGAAGGCTGTAGAATGGATCAGACAAAGATGCGAGGATAACCAAGATAACGAAGAACCAGCATGAAAGTCAGACTATGCACAAGCTAATTCAGTTCTTGTGTAAAGATCTATCAAGGATAATGCTGCCAACTTTATTTTCAAGCTTACATTTAAAATTGAGTCAAAAAGCAATAAAAACATCTAGATATCAAAGCTGGTGTTTTTTTCTTTACAAAATCAGCCAATACAACCTATCAATAAAACTGGCTCCAGGCCAGTTAAAATACAAGATTTTAAAATGTCATCAGAGCGACAAGAGATGTGAGCATTTATTTCAGAGAAGGATTCGGAGAGAACGCTTCATGAAGATTGTGTGAGACATATACTATGTCGATTTGTCAGTCAGTCAGTGTCAGCCATTGCTGCAACAGATGTGCAAAATCCATTTATCCAGAAACCACTTTGAAGAAAAAAAGCTATATTCCTGAACATTGATTCAAACATTGACATTTTTATAAAATAGTAAAGTTACAGCCAAATCGCTTTGGATACACTGACTCTTGTAAGATCACTGAAGTTAAACGACATCAAGCCTGATCATCACCTAGATGGATGACTGTCAGGGATCTAGGGATTTTCTCACAGTCACTTTGCTTGTGTCGTAACTATTTGTCTACACAAGATCTTTGGAATGTCTTGGGGAATTTCAATGAAATTTTATGGAATGGTAAGTGATAAGGAAAGGAACAATTAAATAAATTTTGGGGCAGATGAAAGGTTTTTTTTTAACAGTTATCTCCCTTGCATAGTGACGATTTGTGAACTGATTTTCATTCAGTTTCTAGCAAAAATGACATTAGCTGAGATATATGCTCTCTGTCGATCAAAACTGTCAAAAAAATTGTCGACATAGTTTTCTTCAGTTTTTAAATTGATTTTGCTGGCTGGCTATGTATGTATCATGTGTACTGCGCCACATCTACTGAGCTAGAGGAAAATATAAGCATTTACTTCTTATATATATATTGAAAATTTTTTTTCCAAAATTCCCCTCCAAAATTGGTTTTTAGTTAGGGGTTCAATTTGCAACGTAAATTTTTGCTAAATTCATCCCTCTGCTTGTTCTTTGAAAATTCAGACTTTATTTAGCCATCACTGATAAACTATAGACAAGAGAAATAACTTATTCATTCATCGCCCTTTTTCTAATTTTTAGTTGATCACTGCCAACATAGCATGCTGTCAAAAGACATTTTTTTTTTTCTCTTAAGATTTTCCCTGTCCGCAGTAGTTTAAATGATTTTCAAAAAACCTGACAAACGAAACCATGAATTGATTAAAATCATAATTAAGAAAAACCGGTGAGGAAAAATGATTAAAGCAAGTTTTTTTTCTCTTTATTTCATTTGATTTAAGGGAAAAAAAAACCGTTAAATCTAAATGAAAAGCTTGATTGATACAAAAGTGACGAATTGAGTTGTCTGCAAATTAAAATCAACACTACGCAGCAAGATTTTTAATAAGAAAATGGAGCTCAAAAAATAAAATGAAAAATAAAAATCTGCCAAGAAGAAAATTACCAGCAAAAAAAAGTAAAAAAAATATAAAAATACCCCCCCCCAAAAAAAACACAATAGGACTTGTCATCTTAGTCATTCTGTAGAAACCCTCATGGGACCAACATGTTTTGGCAGCAAGCTGCGTTAAGGGTGATTATTTAAAAAACTTAATTCTATCTCAAGGCTTTTCTCAACTGAATAACTGATGGCAGTATGGAATATCATCATCATCTGACTCCTTTTTTTTCTCTAATATACTGTGCTGTCTTGTGATCCCTCCATGTATGATTCTCTCCTATGCACATTGCATGCTCCTCAGTTTGAGACGGCAACATCTGACATTAAAAACCCTACAACAAATAATTGTTGAAGCATCTAACAAAGCAGGGGAAATTTCTGGTTGTGTAGGCCATGGGGAAAGGAACAATTGATTAAATTTTCGGGCAGATCCAGGAGTTTTTTTTCTATTGTTATCTCCCCTGCATCATAATTACTTGGGAACTGATTTTTGTTCAACTTTGTACTCATTAGGATTGAAATTTGTATTTACCTAATGATTTCTTAAATAGCCAGGTGATGTCCATTGTCCAGAACTCTGTATGTCTCTGTATGAAATTTTTAATATTGATGTTTTTTTGGAAATTTAAAGTGTTCAATGTATTAATATTTACTGCCCTTGAAAAGTGGATTTACCATGAAACACATGTCAAGTGTTTTCTCTCTAATCTTCTCTACATATATACAAGTGACTGCTTTGACACTTAGAAATGTTGAAAAAGTTCTTTTTTTGTGTTTAGTATTTGAAGCTGTTAAGCTTTCCAGACTATACATAAATATATGCATATATATCTATATAGTCATGTAAACTTTTAATATCTTTAGGGTAAGGGGGCTGCAAGTTGACCGGTGCCTCAGACCCCCCCGTTAAGCTAAATACAGTCCTGCTTAGGTCACTTATCTTCAAACACACTGCTGAGTCAAAACTCTCAATCACCGGTTTGTCAGTGACATCCTTCAACGAACCAAAGCACCACCTCCCCCGACCGAATGACATGAAGGGAGTATGGTAGGGTGGTTTCCTTTCTATTCTCTCAAATTCAACGTTGCGAGACTGACATCTTCATTACAAATGCTAACAAAAGCAACTGCAAGAATGATATCTAATCAGCTGTTTCTTGCCCCGCCCCGCACACCTCGATTTGTTGGTTTTCCCTCCTCCCACTCTGACTAGCGCGTCAACATTATCAAAAAGACACCATCCTGTATCAACTGTTGTGATTCTTTTTTTTTCCTGTTTTGCTTATTCGACTCCATTGTCATTTCTCTAACTAACCATCACCCCAAAAGATAACCCTCCCCTCCCATGACCAACCAAGATTCCCAAAGTCTAACGAACCTTCACCCTGATATGCCCCCCACCCACATTCAAAAAAACAAAAAAAAATGGTTTCTTCTTGATCCTTAATTAGTTGTATTATTCCCTAACACTAATTGTAAATGAATCATAAATGAAGGAAAGAGAACAGAACTGATCACATATAGGAATGGACAAATGGGGGGGGGGAGCTAAAAGGCGGGGCTGACCCTAAGGTTTCTCTGCAATGGGTAATGGAAGAGTAAAACCCACAAAATACAGGTCTGGTTAGTCACTCAATAGAAACTGTCACGTGACCAACGTCTTTTGGCAGCATGCCGTGTTAGGGTTGTGGGGTCGATTGAAGAAAGGTGGATTGGTAAGTTACTTCTCAGGCTCAAATTGAGAATCATGCAATGTGCACATGAGAGAATCATGCTCAACCTCACATGGAGAGATCACAAGACAGCACAATATATTAGGGAAAAAACAGGAGTCCAAGACATCATAGAATCCATTAGGAAACTCAAATGGCAATGGGTTGGTCAAGTTGCTAGATTGTCAGACAACTGATGGACATGACGACTCGCAACATAGATCCCCAGAGACCACATGCAAAACCGAGGATAGCAGAATATAAGATGAAGAGACAAACTAGATAAGTTCAGAAGGTATTGGCTTTGTTATGGAGAAGTCTGATAGAGAATCCTGAGAAAGGTCTTCTATGTCCAATGACAAATGATAAAGACTGCTGCTGCTGCTACTGATGATGATGATGATGATGGTGATTGCCAGAATGTCTAAATTTTCAAAAGATAAGCATGAATATTGCCTGGCACAAGCTAAGGGATCAATTTAACATAAACTTACACTGTAAATTTAACCCGTCCATTAAAAAAAAACATTTAGGTGGTGATTGAAAAAAAAAAAAAATTTTTTTTCTTGTCCTGATAAGTAGTAAGTGTCTGAATATTCAGTTCTCTAGAGCCATTGGTGCTGCCTGTCAAGCAATAAATATATACATAACCAGCAAGCCAGACCAGCTTGAAAACTGAAGAAACTTATATTGATAGTTTCAATTGACAATTTCTAATTAATGCTGTTTGGATGTTTTGATACTAAACGTTTCATTCTTGTAACAATGATATAAATATTACAGCCAAGTCATGTTGGACATGTCGATCAGAGCTGGCCTGGGGCATTAGCTAACTAAGCGGCTACTCAAGGCCACCACGCGTCTCCCGCGATGGGACCTCGAAAACTGTGTTTATGGCTTGGACCAGCCTTGACACCAATTCTTGTAAGATTACAGAACTTGGGCAATGTCGAGCCAGCTCAGGACCTGGATGGGTGACTATCTGGGAGTGCTGGGTACTAAGGGAGACATCAATCTGTACAGTACACTCAATAATGAAAAACTAAAGCCACTCCCTCTTCCCTGTAACCCAAAACAATCTGACTAGCCTAGCTGCGAGTGACAAAAAAGAAATGAATGAATGTAAATGAATCATAGATGAAGTGAGAAGAATTGAACTGATCATGTATAGTAGTGGACGAATCTGGGGTAGCTGGGGGGAGCTGAAGGAAAGGGCTGCCCCAAGGGTTCCTGGGAAGGGAGGGAGAAAAATAAACAACAATAAAAATTTGTGTTGTATGGATGTTTATATTCTCGATGTTCTATTACAGTAACCTATTGTAACAATTACAAACAGGGCCAACCATAGGTACTGGCAACACAGACAGTCCCCCAGGGTGCCAAGTGTAAAAGCTGGGGGGTACTGTTATGTGTATGAAACAATAAGGACTATCCAGAAACTAATGAAAAAATGAGAAAGTTGATGAATTAGGCTGAATAAAAACAACATTCTCTGATAGGAAGTCAGATTTTTTAAAAGAATATCTACAGTTAAATACTTTCTGATGTGGTGAAACCAAAATAAACAATCGACAAAGGGAATTTTCATGACTGATGACAAGCTCATTCAATTAATGGAATATGATTTAAATTATTGATGTTTAGTATCAATAAGTGTTGTACACAACCTAGATATATTCCTATATTAGACTAAATACCTGTCATATAAATATATGTGTGTGTGTGTGCATGTATTTATATATATATATATATATATATATATATATATATATATATATACATACAGGAAATGTGGTACAAATCAGGCTAGCAGTATAACATGATATAATAATATATCAATAATAAGCCACTTTTGAAATGTGATGGATTTATTTCATAGAGTGCTCGATACATACAAAATTTTACTCATGGAGTTGAGTTGTTTTAGAGTAGAGCTGGTAATATATATATATATATATATATATATATATATATATATATACATACATATGTGTGTACATTGTTCAGTCTGAGAGAAAAATCCACACATAGGCTCTGCCATCTATGGTCCTACTGCTGTAGCAATCTCTCTTAATAATCTTTGTCTGCTAAGCCAAGCCACTCATTTATATATATATATATATATATATATATATATATATATATATATATATATATGTGTGTGTGTGTGTGTGTGTGTGTGTATATATATATATATATATATAGAAAGAGAGATATGTGTACATATAATTATATATATATATATATAAAACTTCACAGCTTTAAATACTCGATTCATAAAAAATACTCTTTTCCTCTTTCCTTATCCTTCAGTGGTTTTCATGTTTTGCACAGAATTTGATGTTATGGTACTGTAAATGAATTTTCCAGATGGGAGTAAAAAGAAATGGGGGCACAAAAGGATATATTCTTCTTGCTGTCTATTTCATATTCTGCTATTATTTGGGTGATCAGGTCAAATTTTTCAAGGGTTACAGGACCCTAATTAATGCATTTTCTGAAAGAGCACTGACTGATGGCCTAGAGGAATTAAAAATACACAAAAACAAAAAAAATTTGAATTTCAATTCTGTTATTTGTATAGTAATTAAGATAATTTACAAAATCTGGAATTCTTCTTCTTCAGAGATGTCAGTTGATCATTTACATTATTTTATTTTGGGGCATGAGTAAAGTAAATGAGTAGTTTAAATTATTTGTAGTATTTTTCCAAGGGAGGTTGGGGTGCAAAAGCATCCCATTGCATCCCCTTACAGACACCCATGAGCTAGCCATGAAACATACAGAGGCCACAAGATAGGGCAAGTTTAAAAAGTTATTTCAACCTCTTCCCTGTAAATTCAACTTTTCATTCCAGAGAATAAATGAAAATTCTATGGTTGGTGTTCATCAGACGTGAATTTATTGACGCATGAGGCTCGAAAACTATGAATCATTTTGGCTCTTTTGGACCTACGCATTAAGGCAGGAAAAAAGAAAAGGCAAAAGTCAATTTCCCAATCCACTTTTTCATTAACAAAGATCAAAGGCACGAACCCATTTTCCCACGATTCTTAATAAAATAAAAGTGAATTAACAGTGAATGGAATAACTTGCTCCACTTCCTTCTCTCTTTACTTGCTTCCTATTTATCTAGAAAATTAATTACCTCCCCTTAATTATGTCCCTTTTCCTCTTATTTCTACTCTCGAATCATTGACTTTGTTTTAATGAATACTTGATATCACAGAGCATTCCCAGACTCACATAAATGCAGAAACGGCAGCTTTAATGAATAAAATCTCCGAAACTCTTTCATCATCAAGCCTGATTAAAGCAAAATTGTTGGTTGTTGATATTACGAAATAAAGACTTTTGAGTTTTCAGATCTGCATGAATGCCTTATATGACAAAAATGCGGAAGATATTTGGAATGGACTTTTGGTCAAAGTGATTCACTTGGGGGGGAGAGGACTTGTTAGTGTTGCAGCATTTTCCATATACCTTTTGGAGTAGTTTAATTCATTCATTTCATATCGCTTGGAACCAGGCCAGTCAGAGGTTGCGGGAGGGGGCAGGATTGAGGAGAGGGCCTCCATCAGATTCACCATCAGCAGCATCAGCAGCATTTCAGCATGCGTTGTTAGACCTTCCTCAAGATTTGCCAGACCTCTCTCTCATTGACCTATGTCTAGGCACCGACCAGGCTTCTTACAACAGAATTTCCCATTTATATAAAAGTATGATATACTTTCTAAACTTGTATAGTTCGTCATCATATTATTTGCTGGCTACAGTTTTGCATCTGATCTCTCAGGATCCACATTATGAATTTTGATGTCAGTTTTTTGACATTCTTGCAACATGACCAGCCCATTGCCATTCAAGTTTTTATAATGGATTCTATGATATCCCTGACTTTTGTGCTTTATTAAGCATAATCTAGAGATTGGTGTCCTCCTCTGAAGAGGAAGGGAATTGCCACAGAAATGGGATTGCCAAAGATGACATCCTGCTGCTTTCAGTATCTGGTAAGCCAATTTGGTATTCGGTACTGACCAGGCTTTTCACCACAGTATTTCCCATATATATGACACTAGCTGAAAACACACACTACCAATGAGATGATCAGCTAGTCACTGTGGCTGACATAAATAGGACTTTTGGTCACAGCATGAGTTCATGGATTTGAACTGTGTATTTATTGAATTATGGTTTCAATATGAGATCATAGATTTGAACTATGTTTTTATTGAATAATACCTTATTTCCTGTGTTAGTCCAGGATTAATCTATGCTACTCAAAATTGGTGGCCAAAAGAACAGAAGCTGAAGAAACTTGATCCATGGTATTTATTTTTGAGACAGAGGGTCAAGAGCTGTTATAAACATAAACCAAAAAACCTGATAATTTTGCCTTTCACTTTGCAAACAGGGACCTTGAAAATATCATTGAAATTCCACGTCTCAGAAAGTTTACAAATGTTCTGTATCTCAATTATATTGCTCACGTGTGACATAGACCAAAACTAATCTTAATAAGTGGAGTCTTTTCTTGCCACCTGTTTAAAACCTTCATAATGTATTATCTGAACAAACCAAAATGACAGATACAATCGAGGGCTGTTTTCATCAGACTCTTGAATGGGATTTTCTAAGCTAAGAAACTAACGTCTCTTTGATACGAGACTATTCAGTCTGACTCAGAAAAGTAAAAACTTTTATATGAGTAATAACCTAGTACCCATACCTTACGTATACCCAAGCTAGGGCTAAAAGGGTTCCACTTTTCAGCTGTTTATTCGTATATAGAGGGAGAAATGGATTCATGCCTCTTCTAATGATATTAGTCCGAAGTGAATGCAAACTGTCTAAGTTGGAGTTTGAACTCAGTGTATTGATCGAATTACTGATGCCATTGACTGTCAGACCACCTGCACCATCTGATCCGGAGAGTAATAGCTTTTAGAAATTTGGTTGGGCCACATCCATATGTAGGTGGTCTCTGTGACACGACAGACAAACAGACAAACTAAAAACACAGGGAGAGACGAAGGCATAAAAGGAAGAAATGTGAGAGGGAGAATGATGTAGAGTGAAAGAATAGAACATAGAAAAGAGCAGGAGAGAAGTAAGAGAGATAGAGAGAGTGATGTAAAGAGAGTGAATAAAAGATAGAAAAAAGGGGGAGAGAGGCAAGAGGGAGAATGATCTGAGGTGAAAGAGCAGAAGAGAGAGAGGAGAAAGAGGTTAGAGGGAGAATGATGTAAAGTGAAAGAGTTGGAGATAGAAAGGAGAGGGAGAGTTGTGAGAGGAAGAATGATGCACAATGAGAGAGTGGAAGATAGAAATTAGAGAGAGAATGATATAAAGTGAAAGAGTTGGAGATAGGAAGGAGAAGGAGAGATGTAAGAGGGAGAATGATGCACAGTGAGAGAGTGATAGATAGAAATTAGAGAGAGAATGATGTAAAGTGAAAGAGTTGGAGATAGGAAGGAGAGTGTGGGAAATTGAGTTCTATCAGCTGTGCATATTGATTGATTATTGATGAAGAAAATGCGATGAGAGCACGGTTTAGTAACATCACTTCACATAAAAGTGTCAGAATGAGAGGAAATATGGGATGGCGATGCCTGGTGTTGTTGATGGCTGGCAGGAGTAAAAGTGGAAAGTGAAAGTGAAAGTACAAAAAGAACAGAAAGTGAAAATGAAAATACATAAAAACGGGAAAAGTTGGAAATGAAAGTAAAAAGTGGAAACTTAGAAAGACAAAATGAAGAAAAAGGGAAAAATTGGGAAGTGAAAGTGTAAAAAGAGAAGAGAGTGAAAGTGTGAAAAAAAAGTCGGAGCTAGTAGTGACAGTAAAAGATTAAAGATTTGGAATCTGAGAGTAAAAGTGGAAAAAAAAGTAAAACTGGGTGTGAAACTGTAAGTAAGAGAGACATAAATGAAAATGGAAAGGGAAATGAAAATGTAGAAAATGAAAGTGAAAGTATGAGAACAGATATAAAAGTGAAAGCAAAAAGATAGGAAGGTGAAACTAGATGAGAGAATAGTGAAGGCAAAAAGAGTGGAAGATGAAAAAAGAAAGGAAAAATAGTAACTGAGTGTCAAAGTAAGGGGGGGAACTGAAGCATAGAAGTGAAGTAGGGAATAGAAGTGGAAGTTGATGGAAGGGAAGCAAAAGATGTTTGAATGGAACACATAAAATAAGAAATTGAGATTGAAAGTAATAGATAGAGAGACATGGAAAGTAACTGTATAATACAGAGAGTAGAAACTGAAAATGAGAGTTAACAGACAAAGTAAAAGCTGAAAGTGAAAGTAAAAGTAGAAAATGTTGAAAATGAAAGTAGAAACTGGGTGAGAGTAAAAGTGAAATGAGTGAAGACTAGAAGTGAGAAAAAAAACATAGAAACAGGCAGTGATAGTGACAGTAAAAACTGGAAATGAAAGTAAAGGTAGGAAGAATGGAAGATAAAAGTCGAAGATAAAAAGCAAAAACCGAAATTTAAAGTAAGGAAGAAAATATCAAAAAAAGTCAAATGGGAAATGAAAGTGAAAGTAAAGGTGAGAAAAGTAAAAAGAAGTTGAAACTGAAAGTAAAATTAAGAGAGAAAAGGCAAAAGTGAAAGTCAAAAAGAAAAATGAAAAAAATGTGTTTTTTCCTTTCTCTTTAATTTGACTCCAATGAGCTGCATTAATTCAGTGCAAGCTAAACATTTTTTATACTTTACTCTGCTCCAGAATTCTTTCATGTATTTATTTTTTGTTTAAATCATGGCACACTGAACAGCTTCTATTTGGTGTCAATCAAAAGCAAGATGTGGCAAGAGAAATGAAGTGTATAATTTAAAACCTTCATTCCCTGCCCTCCTCCTCAACTAATAAAAACTCCTGCTCTAAATTATCTTTGCAATATAATCACTACCAAGCGCCAGTCACTTACAGGTTCTGAGTGTTGCAGAATCTTCGGATCCAACTTTGCAATCTGTTGCATGTCGTCAGAAAACATTCATAATTCTTAATGCATCACTACACTAAGAATGGCTCAATCCACTTCACCTCAACTGATAACCAAACCCAACCTACGGTCTCAGGAATCTAATCTTCTTTTACGTTTGCTGAAACACTAGTTTCCACTAAATTACCAAGGTTAAGCAACATTCCGCCTGGCCAGTGCTGAACATAATCATTTTAGAATTCAAGGAACTGGGAATGAAAGACAAAAAACTCCAATTTTTAATGAGACCAATGTCAAATACTGTGAAAACTCATTATTTAAAATTTTTATTTTATAGTAAAAGTTATTTAAAATAATGGGTCAGAAGCAGAGGTTTTGATCCTACCTTGTGGTACTAGATGGGATATTGGATAGTCTATAGCCACACTGAAGAGTTGTAATTCAACAAAGCAGCTGTCTGTCGTTGACGCAATTATTAATCATCATTATAATTAATGCTTCCTTCTTTAGAGTTGAGCACTCTTAGGTGGGGCACCCATCTATTATTGCTATAATGTAATGCTCTTCCAACTCTGAAATGGAGCACTTTGGTAGATTGGGAATTATGCATAAGTAAATATAGCGATTAATTTGGTACTACTGGCTGTCCAATGCTGCATAGGATAGGGGTAGAATGTTGGGCTCTGGGTGTGAAGCAAAGGTTTTAATCCTACCTCGTAGTTCTGGAAGGGATATTGAATAATCTATACCCACACTGAAGAGTTGTAATACCACAAAAGAAGCTGTTTGTAGATGACAAAATTATCAAGTATATATATACATGTATACATATATATATTGTGCTGACGAATGACTGTATTCTGCAGCTGTAGTAGTACATCCTGCAGCATGACTCAGGGATCCTTCATTGGAGGCCACGGTGTGCTTTTCCTGGTGAGGAAGCTAAGCTCCCTCACTTTCTTGCCAGATCTTTAAGTTCCCAGTCCTGCATCTTTGGGGTCTGCTTGAAGCTTATCAAACAAGTTTGTACAATGACAGCTTTTTCGAGCATGAAAGTTGTTGGCCAACACTAATTCATTTCCCCTTCTACCCTGGTACCCTATGGCCTCTACAAGACCTAATACTGCTAACACCATAGCTTACCACAGACAAGACAGACTTCATCACTGACTGAACAAAGTCCCACACATCAGGATGACCTTAAAAGATGGGATCTCAATTTTTGCTCACAAAGCGAAGCATCTGATGGTGAATTAATGGTCAATAGTAAACTTTTAACCACTAAATGATACACACACACACACACACACAGAGAACACACGCAGAGCACACGCTACTGAAGATGGTCTATTTCCCGAAACATGTTTAGCTTATCAATGAAAACATTCACTGATTAATAAACTTAGTTTCCATACACTTCCGTTCCTGAGTCTTTCTCATGTCCTATTGTTCACATTATATATATATATATATATATATATATATATATATATCAAGTTGGATCAATAAGTCAGTATCCTGAGAGCTATTAGTAGAATTTGGATCTAAATTTTTCACTGTATAATGATTGATCAACTGTTCTTGCCTCTTAACTCTCCATAAGGGTTGCAAAAAGCTGATCAATTGCATGCACGATTAAGAACTGGAATAACTTCAAAGACATTTCTAAGATTTCCCTAGCATTTGCATATGGATTGATTCTTCAGCCTAGAATCAGAGTTTCCCCTATGTTCTGCCTAGGATCAAAGTGTTGCATCCTTGCCCTCTGCTTAGGATCAGAGTGTTATATTTGTACTCTAGCAGAATTCAAGGACAATGAAACAAAGAATCAAACTGAAGAAGTCATATATAATCATTATATATTTAGATTTCAATGAAAAGATATTTACTAGTATGATTAGTCACTCAATAGAAACTGTCATGTGACCAATATTGTTCGGCAGCATGCCGCTTCTGTGTGATCAATAAAAAAAATTGAAAAAGGTGTGATCAGTGAATAAGTTATGTCTTTAATGTTTTGTTGGGCGGTGGTCACTAATAGTCTAAATTTTCAAAAAAAAAGATGTGAATCCTTTCGGACACAAACTAAAGGAACAATTTTGCATGATCACCTCCCAACAAAAGGAAAAAGAAGTAACTTCTTAATTGATCACCTCTTTTAACAATTTTTTTATTGATCGCACCTAATGAGGCATTCTTGCCATAAGATGTTGGTCACATGATGGTTTTAACTTATAATTGAAATGGTAAAAGAAGCTTCTGCTGAGATCCCATTTAGACTAGGAGTTATTCCCTGATGTGTTCAGTTAGAAGAAAAAAAATTTCTTTACAATCACAAACTGATAAATGAAAATCTCAATATAGCTTTTAATGAATACAAGATATTCTCATTCGCTGTTAATGCACGCCTCGGAAGACATTAACGGAACGAAAATACAGAGCATTATAGATGAGGGAGCTAAAATAAGAATGGCTTGAAGTGTATAACATATTGTGGTACGACTTAAACATACACACATACCACACATACACATATTGTATAGGTGGTATGTGTGTGAGTATGAAATGTATGTAACATGTGTTTGTAAGTGTATGTGTATGCATATTTGGACTGTATGGGCATGTGTGGGTGTATATTTATATACATATCGGCCACAATCACATATGTACATACATATGTAGGTGATATTAGTGTGTGTATATATATGTGTATATGGCATGTTGTTGTGTGCTATGTGTGTCCATATTTGGACTGTATGGGCATATGTGAGTGTGTATTTAAATAAATACAGGCCACAATCACATATATGAACACATATATATATGGTATTAGCGTGTATATATGTGTATGTGGCATGTCATTGTATGTGTATGTGTGTGTATATTTGGCCTATATGTACGTGTATTTACATATACACATGCCACAAGTTTGAATGTGGTATATGTGTATTTATGCATGTGGGATGTATTCGAAAATGTATATGTGAGCATATTTGGCCTGTGTATGCACGTGTGGATGTAAGTATGTGGTACATGTGTATACGTAGGGTGAATATATGTGTGCATATGTGACATGTGTGTATGTGCCTGTTTGTGGTGTATATAAACCGGCTTGCGGTGTGTATGTGCTGGTTTTTTGTGTGTATGTGCTGGTTCGTGGTATGTATGTGCCTGTTTGTAGTGTGTATGTACTGGTTTGTGGTGTGTTTCTGCTGGTTTGTGGTGTGTATATGCCTGTCTGTAGTGTGTACGTGCTGGTTTGTTATATATATGTGCCTGTTTGTGGTGTGTATGTACCGGTTTGTGGTGTATATGTGTGAATTTTGCATTTTCAATAAAAAGTTATGGTACTGTAATACATTGGCAATTCCAAGATGGCTGCTGATATTGTATGTCTCTCTCTCTGCATCAGAAGACAAAGATAATAAAGTTTGTACTCAAAGTTTCACTCGTCTTTTCATTTATATAGCTTCTTGTTTTTTCTTCTTTTTTTTCTCTTTACAAATTATGACAATTATCACCTACAGTTAAGAAATTTTAAGAGAATATTGATTTCAAGTAAAAAAGGAGAAAAAAAAATCTAAAATTGAATCTGAAAATAAAATTTGCAAAAAAACAGAAATATATTAATGATGGAGGATGTTATATCGAAAAGAGGAGTGGTTCCAGAACCGGAATGAAAATAACAAAGAAAATATGTAAGAGTAGTTGATTTGGGTGTACTTTTAAAAGCTATAGGTGCTTTTTGTTTGCTTTTTTTTGTTCTTTTAAAAAATATATATATATTTTTTTTAGCTTTACAAAAGTCTAAGAAAAAGAAACTGCCATATATATTTTTGAAGAGAAGAAAGTATAAAAATTTGAAATTTTAACCAAATTAAGAATATTAAAATAAATGCACAAAACATGAAAGAGTAACCACACAAAAAGAACAAAAAAGTTACGGAAAAAAAAGAAAGAAATCAAGAACAATCTATAGAAATGATTCCTTGAATACCGCCCCCCCCACTCCCAAACACCTAAAAAAAAATGGTCTTTAGAGAATTCCTGAATATCCACATTTGGTACAGTGCCGATAGTATTAGCCATAAATTTAACTAGTCTTTCATAGGTGTAAAGAAAATGATGATAGACTAAAGTATTATAATTTGTGAAATGAGGTGGAAGGAGATTTAGAAAAAAATAGAGGGCAAAAAGAAAGAAGGAAAATTTGGAAGAAGCAGACAACTTAAATATAGCTGTATTAATTCCATATTGGGGAAAAATAAGTATCAAAATTTTGGGCAGAGGAGGGAATCTGAATTAATCAATAGTAATATGTTTGCATGCGTATGAGTGGATATGTATGAGCATTAATACGTATTGATAGCTGCATTATTATATGCCGATATGTATGAACTGGTGTATATATTGATATTGCATTATTAAACAAAACTTTGGAAGTATCGAGCTGTCATGTAGGTTTCTTGAAATATTCACATTCTTGGAATTATCAAAACTTGAAAATGTGTTTCTGAACATAAAACTTTTCATGTCATCTAACTCGTCAGGGTTACATGTTTCGGTGTTTTCTGTAGTACGACAGACAGACAAAGACAGAGAGATATTCCATCCAAAATATATACATACATATATATATATATGTATACAAGGAGAGAGAGATAAAGTGAAGGATTTCTTCCTCCTAATAGGGTAATCTTTGGTTATTTG
Organism: Thysanoteuthis rhombus; assembly: GCA_963457665.1. Lineage (NCBI taxonomy): Eukaryota > Metazoa > Mollusca > Cephalopoda > Oegopsida > Thysanoteuthidae > Thysanoteuthis > Thysanoteuthis major. Next base: position 7,417,470 of record OY735238.1, on the reverse strand, counting down.
GTTCTAAAATATGATAGCATAAAGATTACTAAAGCTATACTCGTTGATGGGTAAAAATGGCCAAATATTTCATAGGTTTACCTTCTACTTAGCTTAGTAACTAAAAATGTTATGGACACGCCAAACTTCAATCAAAAGATTAAAGTTAAGGTTAGGGGTTTGACAATGATTTGATGAAACGGTCTCTTATAGCAAGAAAAACAACAATATTATTTAAAGCATACATTACATTTTTAGCTATAAAGTTAGCTGGGAATGAAAAATCTAGCCATTCTTAGCCACCAAGGGGGGATAACACTTTCAGAGCAATCTTTATGCTCTCCTATTTTAGGACCAAATAACCGACGGTTATCATTGATTGTCAAATCATTAAACTGAAGTGGGTTCTCGTTTTTTTTTTTAAAGGGTGAGAGAGAGCGCTGAGACTGATTAAAGTCATTCTACATTATAAAAACAAAATAAAAAAAACAAGGTGTGGAAGGGAAAGTTTCATCGGCCAAGAAAAGAAAAAAAAAGATACAAATAAAAAAGCAAAAAGGTGAAGAGCATCAAGAAAAATTTAACAAAAAACCGTTTATCGATCAACCAAGACAAAGATTCAGCAGCCTCGACACTCAACACCATATTAACCGAATGATAGGTATAATATGCTTGTGTGTGTTTCAGTCATTTGAGCCAATAAATTGGCCAACTATATATCTTTATCTAAGTGAGAGGTGACTGGCTACAGAAATAGGAAGGTGGGAGAGTAAGGCTTGGTGGGAAGGGGTTAAGATTGGAGGCTGGAGGTGCGTGTCTGTTTGTATATTCAGCACCGAAATTCAATCTAGAATTTGTTTACTTTTCATAATAGCTATGTCAAAAAAATGGGGAAAACCTTTGAGAACGAGATGCTTGGCCAACTTCATAGTGATAGATTAGTTTTCTGCCATAATAGGTATTTGATACATGTATTTGATATAGACTTTTTATTTTGGGCTCCACCATCCAACCGCATTATAATGCAAACCAGGCTACAATGAACTGCTTTGTATTGAGGGAGGCCAAATAAAAAAACTGCATAAATGTTCAATGAGAAGGAATTGGAAGGAGAGACTGGAAGCCATTTTGTTAAAATGGTGGCTGTGAAACACTTATCCATATTATAGAATTACTTGCTCAGTTTTGTGATAAAAACAGTCTTGATGGTCCAATCAACGATTGGATAATCTTTCTTTAATACCTGTTGTATTCATATATGAAATAAGAGCCGTGTCTGTCACACTTTTAGTATCCGTGCTATTAGCCACTCTCTCTTCCCGCCCACTTATTAAGCTATCTAACTTTCTTTTCTTATCTCTACCTTCCTACCTTGGCTGTCATACATACAGTATCAGTAGCAGCAATCGGCAGATTTATGATAACCATTAGTGAGGCGATGGTTCATGGACTAGAATTTAGAAAAATCAATGTACAGTTCTTAGAACTACCTTGCCAAATATTTTAACTCATTTAGGAACAAGTCTGGTTAGTCACTAATAGAAACTGTCACATAACCAATATCCTTTGGCAGCATGCCGTATCAGGGGTGATAAAAATCAGAAAAATGTGTGATCAATGAATAAGTTACTTCTCTTGCCTTTCAGCTGGGCAGTGATCACTAAATAGTCCGAATTTTCAAAAGATAAAAAACTAAGGGATCAATTCTGTGTTGAAATTTTCAGCCCTCTAGCTCCATTGATGTGGCCTGTACGCATGATACATATATATCCAGCCAGCCAGTCAGCCAGTGAGACCAACTTGAAACTGGTGATCCCGAAAACTTTGAACCCTACACTGCACTGTTTTGTGTGCTGACTTATATACCTGGTGAATGTTAACTTTGTACAATGGCCAGAAATCTCTTCCCTTAGAGCAGCCAGCCATGCATTCCCTCACTACTTCTTCAGCACCACATTACTTGGTACAGGTAAACTAAATACAGGTGTCCACTGTTATAATATGACTTTGGGGTCCAAGAAAGATAATCATATTTTAACAGTGCCATAATAACCAGGGTTGGCAATTTAACTATTTGGGAGCTAGATGTGGGTATTTAGTTGCTAGATCTTGCTATTTTGGAGCTAGAATGATATTTTGGGCTCCACCATTCACTTATGTTATTAATGCAAACCACACTTCAACTGACTGTATTTACTTGCTTCCCCACAAGAGCTAGATGAGACACAAAGTTGTTTTTAATATGGAGCTCTGGTTACAGGAAAAAAATTACTCCAGTCCCGGCAACTAGTGTTGTGAAGGCGTCATGGCGAGCCCAACCCTGATGATACTGCCCTGGGTAGTACTGCTCCCTCAAGACTAGACAGATTTATTTTTCGAGGTCACGGGATGAATCCTAGGCCTCTATAACTGACTGTGTTACAACAGGGAAGGCCTGTTCTCACCTAAGTAAAAAACTGCATATATTTTCAATGAGATGGAGTTGGAGAGATAGGCTGGAAGCCATTTTGTTAAAATGGAGGCTGTGAAACACTTATCCATATTACAGCGTTACTTGTTCATTGTAACAAATCAGTATTCTGTTCCAGATGAGATATTTCCAATAGAAATTCAGTGAAAAGAAAGAAAAAAAAAACATAAAAGAGGTTTCATTTGATTGAAAAGGAAAAAGGAACAAACAAAATTAAAAAAAAAGATATTGAACCTTGAAAAGTATATCTAAAAATGGCTTCCACTGTATGTCGGATTACAATTTTGTATACAACTCAGGTGGAACGGTGTTTTAAATTTAATTATCTAGATTTGGATTTTCAACTGACAGTGGCAGGTTTCCGTATGTTTTGTCGCAGGCTTTTTGGTGCTTACTCTGTGATCGTAAGTCTTAACCGAAATACTTTCCTGTTGATCAAATACGCTACAAAACAAATGCCCCAAAATAGACGTAAGAGTTTTCCTTGAGTAAGCAACCTGATTAAAATCTGAGGATACCACTGGCAAGGTAACAGAGACACCTGCAGGATGGATGAATGACAAATGAACAATGTTATTTTCCCATGAGCCTCTTGTTTTTGACTAACTAGCTTTTCTGTTCATTTCATGATTTGAAAAAATATCTTTCATTTTTTAGTTTCTTTGTTTTAATCTGATTGTTTCACCTGCAGTGGCGTAGCTAGAGATTTTAAGGACTATAATGGATGGGGGCTTGGTTCTTTGAGTGGCTCCTTCCAACATTTAGTGAGATTTGATGAAAGAGGAAAAAATTGTGATAAATAGACATGCACTCAAACTTGATTATCAAAAAACAACCCTAAAGGCTTGTTTATTATCATGTATGTACAAATATATACTTGTCATAGTATAATGTCAGTAGAAATTTGGTAGATGAATTATTTGAGGAGCCAGAGTGAGGGTGCGATTAATGCAAAATTAATTTTTATTGTCTAACACTTGTCCGAGCGGGCTGGAGATGACTTTGTTTTCCCGCTGTAATGATGACAAGAATAGCCCACTCCCCATTCATCTTAGCTATGCCTCTGGTAAGCAACCTGATTAAATTCCAAGGATTCTACTTGCTACCTAACAAAAGACACCTGTATACTGAATGGATGACGAATGAACAAATTCATTTTCCCACAAGCTTCTTGTTTTTGCCTTACAAGACTATCTATTCATTTCAGGTCGAGAGTTTTTTTGTTTTTTAAAAAAAATATTCGCTTCAGTTTTCAGATCCTTTGTTCTAATTTGATTGTTTTCACCTATTTTTATTCCTTCCTCTTCATTTGTTCTACCTTTCATTTAAAAAAAAATAAAATTCACCTCTACCTATGAAGTTCTTACGTATTTATTTCAGTCTTATTCCTATCTATCTACCAATCTATCTCATATTTTTCTATCTATCTATCTATCTATCTATGATTCTGTCTGTTCATATCAATCTATCTATTTATCTATCACTATCTCTCTTCAGATCTATCTATCTACCTATTGGTCGGTCCATATCTATCTTATCTATCTATCTATCTATCTATTTATCTCTATTCATATCAATCCCTCTGCCTATCTCTCTTCAGATCTATCTATCAATCTACAGGTCTGTCTATTTATCTATCTATCTATCTATCTATCTATCTATCTATCTGTGTGAGATATCTATATATCTATCTCTCTTACTCTCCATCAAAGTCTGTTCCAATCTATCTTAGTCTGTTCATATTGATTGCCTTATGCCATACTTGGTAAAACTTATATTTTTATTAATGGTTGAAACAGCAATGATATTGTTTCTTCCCTATTCCCAATCATCAAACGTGTATCATATATATATATATATATATATATATATATATATATATATATATATATATATATTTATATATGTAATGCATACATAGTGTAACATTATGTATAAGGGCTTTGTTGAGGCACCACAGATGATTTCATCATTTCATAAATTTACATTGCAAATTGATCCCCAATTAAAAACCTATAGGGGGGAATGAATAAACAAAACAAAACGTTTCTAAAGACGACGACATCATCATTATCATCATCATCATCATCATCATCATCATTATCAGTAGTCTCTTAATGTCTGTTGTTGGACATTGACCTTCCCTAGGATTTGCCCCTCTTTTCTATCATGGGTGTCACGGAGCCAGTACTTTTAAAATTTTTCTAGCACGTCTCTCCATCTAGTGCTCTGCCAGCCTTGGTTGCACGTATGATCTCTGGGGATCCATGTTGTGAGTTGTGATGTCCATCCTTTGTCTGCCATTCTTGCGACATGGCTGTCTCATTGCTATTTGAGTTTTCTAATGGATTCTAAGATGTCATGGATTCTTGTCTTCTCCCAAACATATTGTGCTGTCTTGTGATCTCTCCATCTGAGGTTGAGCATTATTCTTTCATGTGCACGTCGCATGCTTCTCAGTTTGTGGGTCCATCTCTTGATTAGGTTTCATGTTTCAGCTCCATAAGTGACTATCGGGAGAATGCATTGGTTGTATACTCTTCTTTTTAGGATTAATGAGTTCTTGTTTTTGAAGGTTGAGCTTGCTCTGCTAAAGGCTTGCCATCCTAGGGTGATTCTTTGCTCGATTTCTTCTTCTTTTGAGGGTCTCATGGAGATTCATTGTCCCAGGTAGACGTAGCGGTCTATTTTCTCCAGTTCTGCATCTTCAATTCTGATCTTTGTGTTCTTATTTCCGACGTGATTGTTGCACATGATCTTTGTCTTGTTAAAGTTTATGTGTAGGCCGACTAATATCAAAATTTTCAGTCCTCTAGCTCCGTTGATGTTGCTTATATACCTGGTACATACATACATTCATGGTCAGATAGACAGTCAGCCAAACCAACTTAAAAACTGAAACCTACTTTGACAGATGGATGGTTTTTACAAGAAAATCATTTTCATAGTAAATACTTAGATTTTGAAAAAAGCATAAAGAATTACTTCCTGAAAAATCACAATAAATGACCAGAGTTTAAGAAAAAATACAGACATAAATTTGTAAAAAAGAAACGCTTTTTCTCCATAATTTTCAGTCCATACGAAAAAGGAATAACTATATAAAATACAATTCACTTCAACTACTTACAATCGAAAAAATAAGTAAATAATGAGAATGAAGAAGAAAGAAACAGGTCCGGATAGTCACTCAATAGAAACCTACATCTTTTGGCAGCATGCCGTATCGAAGCTGATCATTTGAAAACCTGTAAAATGAGGTGATCAATGAAGAAGTTGCTTCTCTTGTATTTTGGGGGAAAAAGATCACAACAAAAGACAGAATTTTCCAAAGAAAGAACATGAGCACTGCTGGAGACAGACTGAGGGATCATTTTAGCCTAAACTTACATTGTGAATTGACTCCCTTCAACTAAAAACCTATTTTTGGGGAGAATTTTCAAAAAATGAAAAGAAAACTTTTTTCTCCATAGATGTTAAAATTTTTAGCCCTCTAGCTCAATAGCCTGCTAGACTAACCTAAAAACTGAAGAAATCTTTGTTGACAGTTTTGGTTGAGGGTTTCTAATGATGGAAATAAAGAAGGAAGAAATTAAAAGCCATTTCGATTTGAAACTTTTAATGGAAGGTGTGTCATGTATTCCGACACGTGGCAAGGCTTTTCATCGAACTACATTCCATCATGTATGTATGTGTATTAAACATGTGTGTGTAAGTGTATGAGTGTATAAGTGTGTATGTGTGTATGTGTGCAAATGTGACCTACAATTATGGCTTTTATATGCGTATTCTGCATTTTTGATGAAATTCTGTTCGATAAGAAAGTCGTGGTACCATTCCGACAAAGGTTCCGAATTAGTTTTTTCGAATAGGTGGATGGAATAAGAATCTGCGACGACAACAACAAATTTATTGAATATCATTGAAAGAAAATTCATTACATTAATTCTATTTAGTTTCGTCAAATTTTTGAAAATGGTAATTTGGGTTAAAAACACTATTGTGTAGAATTTTTTTACATTTCTCCATTTTTGATTTATGTTCCGAGATTTTAATTGATAGTTTTGTATGATATAAAGTACATAGTCTACTCCATTTGGCATGAATTGCGCTGGTTCAAAAATTGATAGGGGAATAAACAGCCGTCAACTGATATGTTATATATATCTATCTATATGTGTATATATATGAGTGTGAGTGTATGTATGTATCTATATTTGTTAGTGAAAAATGGATATATGATCCGACAGAATTATTATAAATTGTGTTATATTATATAGAAACTCTTATTTCTTATTTGAAATGAACAAACGTTATTACACGGTGAATGTACCATTTGGCCTAGACTACGAATCTTGCATTGACTGGAACCAAGGCAAAGGGCCAACATTTGGCTCAAGTCCATTTGTCTAAGTGAAAGGTTGTTGGGTAGAGTGGGAGATCAAACATGAAATGCTAAGTAACAAATTGTCAAAGTATATTAATGGAATAGCCCATCTAGGTGTTACTACCAGCTAGAAAGTGGTTTGGTTTCATTTCAACCATGTATATAAGGATATTTTAAATTATCAAATTCTCCAGTTGAATATGTTGGTAAGGATTCAACTCGAAGAAGTTTTTGTGTGTAATTAGAATTCTTAAAGATGATATCATAAGTTAGTTTTCATGCAGTCTGAGATTAAAACTAACACAATAGATTTAGTATTCACATGGGTAAACACTCAATAGAAGTGACATGTCTGTTGTTGTATTTACTGATCCCTCATTGTTAAATGTATTTTTGGAGTATCTTATGTAAGTAAGCCCTGTTTTAAAAGATTAAATAATGTGTAGTATGATTTATGATCTGTATATATAACATTATGATAATACCTTTTAAAAAATAACAAATTACATGTATGACATAAGCTATATATCAAAATCATGGCTGAAGAGGAGGTGTGTTTGATCAGCACTGCTGGTATGCCATGTTAATATAATCATTTTGTCTTTAAAATCCCTAAAATGGTTACATAGTGAACAACTGATTAACCCAAAAAGAGAAAATTTACTCATTGTACCATAATAAAGTATATATAAAACAGAGAAAAAAACACTGAAGAAAATTATACTGATTGCATTGACAGATACTGAGGAAATAAGTTAACAGAGTGACGCAAACAAATCTTGAAAAAGTTTCTTCATGTTCAGTGTTTTAAGTTTTTAAAGCTTTTTTGGCTATATATGTATATATATATATGATAAGAATAAATATGTATGTCAAAGGGATGGCAGACTCCCATAGCTTGGTCATGCCTGCCAGGAGAAAGACACACCTTTAAAACCTACACCTACAACTTAGGGGCCCTGCTCCTATTTTTACTACCTTGGTGGGCCATAGGATACAAACTGTTGATTTAAATGGTGAATCTGGCCCTGGGCAAGTTGCTCTTCTCTTTGAAACTTCAGGGCTGGAGAGATATCGAAGCACTGGCCCCACTGTCTATGGTACGAGAGCTATGGAAAATCCTTCCAAAAATGTTCAGTTTGTGAAGCCAAGCAATTCATTCATTCATATAGATATATACATATATAGATAGATAGTAATCACCAAAACATTTTGTTCAAATACTTATGATAAGAACTATACACATATATATATATTTATGCACATAAATTCTGCTGAAGAAGTAAAAACTCTGTCTTCAAAAACAAGGAAAAGAGTCCTCCTTCTTTCATTCTTGCAACTTTTGCATGCGTATAGCTGCAGAGAACACTATGGAATACAACCAGAATGAATTGGGATTTTTCATGCATTTTCAAAATATATCTAAGGGAGATTACTCTTTAACGAGTATTTAATATTTCTCTCCCATCACAAATGTTACAGACAGGAAATACAACCAATCATGAGGTATATTATAAAAGTAGATAATAAAATCTCTCCTTAAGTAATTATACAAACAGCAATAGTTGAAGGAACACTTTGAGATTCATACTCGTACATAAAGTGTTTCTATGGATTTTCATGTATTAGATAAATAGATACATAAGTAAATCAATATGTGGGTAGTTCTATCTTATCCTCTTACCTATATCAATAGATAAAATCACATCCAGGAGCATGCATATCGATCAATAAATCAGCTTTTTAGTTTTCCTCACATTTTATATTATTTTATATATTATGCATGTATGATAATACATATCATTTTCTCTCCTCAACACATAAAAACACCACTCCTGAAAAAAAGGCATCCATTAATGTAATATTGATATCTGATTTTCATAAATGTAAATTCATGACTATATACATATACATATATATATATCCCACACAGGTTCATACATGTCAATAGGTTTATTGATTACACACATATATATTTATTTTTGTGTGTTTTATGTTTTATACAGAATTAGATGTTATGGTACTATGTGTGAATTTTTTTGGTAGAATCATTAGTTCTTTACCATATAACAGTTTTGGGGACTTAAAAACAAAACAGTTATATGAATATACCTCCTCAGCACTGTTGATCAAACACCACCTTCCCTTTAGCTATGATTTTAATATATATCTTATGTCATATTATTCATTACATGGGATATCATCATGATGTATTTTATATGAATGTTATTTTATACTATGCATCATTCAATTTTTTGAAACACTGAGCTTACTTACGTAGATAACCAAAAATACATATACAAATATATATATATATATATATATATATATATATATATATATATATATATATATATATATATATGTATATGTATGTATATATACATATATATATATATATATATAAATATATACATATATATATATATATATATATATAAATATATACATATATATATATGTATGTATATATATATATATATATATATATATATATATATATATATATATATATATATATATATATATTTATATACTTACAGTAAGAACTGATCCATGATGCAACTATAGAAATAACACTTTAATACTGATATTACTTTTTATCTGTAGACCACTAAGCCTTATTAAAGCCAACATCCTACTTTTTCTGCATTAAGGTAACCCTTATCAATATAAGTACTAAAAAACTATCCCTAAAATACCCTTTCCCCAACCAAGTTAAAAAAGAACCCCCAAAACAAAAATCAAAATCCTATGCAATTTATTAATGAATACATAATCTCTGATAACATGCTAGGAAAGAGTCTCCTGAAGCAACACAAACACAATCTCTGACAGTGAAGGAAATTGGTTCCGGAAACTAGGTATATGATATAGTTTTATTGGAGTCTGAGATATCATAGAATCCATAAGATAAACTGAATGGCAATGGGCTGGTCATGTTATGAGAATGGCAGACAACCTCTGAACATCATGACTCTTAATATGGATCCCCAGAGATCACATGTGAAACTGCGGCTGTGACCATCTATATAAGTTTCTGAACTTGTGTAGTTCATCACAAAGGAGTATTGGCTCGAAGACAACCATGAGAAAGAGATCAGGCAAATCTTGAGGCAGGTCTATGTCCAACAATGGATGCAAAAAGGCTGATGATGATGATCATAGAGGGATCCATCAGGGATGAGCAAAGTGAACCCATGCAGCTGGGGGGTCCAGGGCACAGTAAACCCCTGGGGGTAATTTTTAAAAATGTGGCCAATTTTAGGGTGGTTATGATGATATAACCTACACTGAATTTGTAAAGTAGGTATACACTGTACTCCTCCATATTCTAGTTTCTACCAATGTTTCTGCAGAACCAAGTAAACCAGTCTGAGTGTGAGCAGAACAGTATTTACTGTTAGCAGCCACCAGATGGCGTTCATAAGTAAATTCGATGGCACAAACCTAATGGGGTATGCAAAAAATAACGAAGGGAAGGGATTCCATCACAGTGTTTGACTGCAGTTGACTTTTGAAAATAGATATGAAAAATTCACGTTTCCAAAGGGAAAAAAAATATCATTTTGCATTCTCTCTTATCCATATAGAAGGGAAATGTATCATGGATAATATACAATAGAATAAATAGAAGAATATATATGTAAATAGTATCGTGCCTATTGACAGACAAGGGTGGATAGGAACAGAGAGAGAGAGACAGAGACAGATAGAGAGAGAGGTTTGGAGTTATTGAATGGACTGAAAGAGAGAGATATGAAGGAGCCAAAAGACGCATTTGAATGGACTGGAAGTGAGATATAAGAGGTTCAGAAAGACATTTGAATGGACTGAAAGAGAGACATGAAAAGGTTCGGAAAGACATCTGAATAGACTAAAAGAGAGAGATATGAAGGGGCAAAGAGAGACATTTGAAATTCTTGTACCTAAATGAATATTTGGCGGTTCTTTTACCAACGGAGCCAAACAGACAAGTCTTATATACCAACAAATTTATTTTTTAAATTTCTTTATATGATACAAAAGTTGCAATAATCATCTTCGATTGGAATAGAAGTAGCAGTAGAATTTAACCCAGCAGCAGCCAGACTTTTTTCCCTGTATTTCTTTTGTCTTAATTTCAGTTACTTTTTATTGAAACTACTCAGAACGTCTTACTACACCAATTATAAACAGTATGAATATGAACCAAGTTAGGTATATCAAATCAGATGAGGTAGATACGAAGGTAACAAATAGATAAATAGAACTAGACTGTATTTTCTCACTCTATCATCATCATCATCTTCATAATCATCATCTTTATATGGGTTTTGTGATCTAAGTATTTGGTAATGTCTCCATTTGTAGGCATTGAACAGGCTAAAAAAAACAGGAAATTGAGAAGTAGGTATACAACTTATCCTCACATACCCTCTGCCCCCCAGTTTCAATCACTGCTTTCGATTCTTCATCGCTAGTAACAAACATGGGTCTTTTACTTCCAAATAGAACATTTACCAGGATTTTGTTTTCCTCCAAAAAAATCGGTTGAGCAATTATGCATTTCTTCATTAGTACTTTGCTGGCAGGAAAATCTTCATACCTGTCCGTCTTGGTAAACAACAAGTGACTAATAGGCAACTTTGGTTAATTACATGATAGTTAGTCTATATATATATATATATATATATATATATATATATATATATATATATATATATATATATATATATGTCCTTTGTTAGACAAAATTCCATTCAAATGCACAAAAGTATGATTGAAGATCTTTTTAGTTGCTTGTTTTCTATTCTATGCTTAGTTAAAAACTTTCAACATGGGTTTCTTCAGTTTTTAAAAGATTCTAGCTGGCTGGCCATGTATGTATGTGTTGCATGTACAGGCTGCACCACTGGAGCTAAGGAGCTGATAATTTCAACATTTTCACCTGACTATGTCTTCAAAACTTGAAGCCCTTTCAGCTCCAAAAAGGGGTATGACAAGGGGATACCAGCTCCCCCCAAACTTTTCACTGTCTGTCTGGTGATGATCTTCTAAAACCGAGATTGGGAAAAAAAGACAACATCAGAGAAGACTGTGAATATCTGAGCAACCTCAAATTTACAGATGACATCGTCTTTTTTGCAGAGAATCTCCATGACCTCCAACAAATGTTAGATAAAGTGAAAGAAGAGAGCAAGAAAGTCGGCTTCCCATGAACTTCAGCAGAAAAAAGATCAACAATCACAGAAATAAGCACACAACAATCAAAATCTAAAATGCAGAACAAGAGAAAGTAGACCACTACATCTACCTAAGACAACAAATCTCTTTAAGACCCTCAAAAGAAGAAGAAATCAAGCAATGAATCACCCTAGGATGGCAAGCCTTTGGCAGAGCAAGCTCAACCTTCAAGAAAGTCCCATTATTCCAAAAAAGAGGAGTATAAAACCAATGCATCCTCCCAATAGTCACTTATAGAGCTGAAACACGGAACCTAACCAAGAGACAGACCCGCAAACTGAAAACCATACAATGTGCACATGAAAGAATCATGCTCAACCTCACATGGAGAGACCACAAGACAGCACAATATATTCAGGAAAAAGAGGAGACTGAGACATCTTAAAATCTACAAAAAAAACTCAAATAGCAATGGGCTGGTCATGTCACAAGAATGGCAAATAACAGATGGATAGCATAACTCACAACATGGATCCCAGAGATCAAATTTATTACCAAAGCTGGCAGAATACAAGATGGAACAATGTATTGGCTCCACAAAGCCTATGAAAGAGATGTCTGGCAAATCCTGGGGAAAATGTATGACCAACAATGGATGATAATAGACTGATGATGATAATGATGTCAAGAAAAAATGTTTTTTTTTTGTTTTTTAGAAATCATAGTTTATCAAGCATAATCTGGAGATCATGAAGGTTCTCAGCAAAAAGAACAATGTCTTCAGCAAATCTGACGTTTCTTAGGTATTTGCCATCTATTTGTATTTATCATGCACAAATGCCCTTGGGAAAGGCATAAATCCATCTCCTCTCCCACCCCCTTATCTATGGGCAAATTGTAGCAGATGGACTTCTCTGATTCTAAAACAGCCTGCAAAGGTCCCCGACAGTCAGAACGAAAAAATTAATTGAAAATTCTCGACCATTCAAGAGCGTTATATCCCTAGGCATCTTTGAATATACTAAAATTTTTGGTCTCTCTGCCTATGTCTAAGTCAGTTTTCACAAATTTGGACACCACTTTTGTATTTTTATTATATATTCTTTTTTTTAATAAATTTTCAGTTCATGAGAAATCTAAATCGGAACACTTCGCAATAAGCTGGGGCTGTCAGACTGAAATATAAAACTAACATTAAAGTCAAAGGAATTTCTTATTATGAAGCTCGTCAATTTATGACCAACTTTTTGGACGGTTCTTTTCAATATGGCTTCTATTCTCTGGCAGTGAAGGAAAAAAAATTTAACCAAAATGGATTCTACAGAACAAGGTACAGCAAAATGGCTTCTATAAAACAAGGTAGAGTGTGTGAGAATGAAAGAAATTTGTAAAGAAGAGACTGGGGGGTTGGAGAAAGATAAAGAGAGGGGGAAGAAAGAGGGAAAGGAAAAGGAAGAGAATAAAACAGGAGAGGGTTGAGGAATGGGTAGAGAAGAGAAAAAATGGAAAGGTAGAGAGAGAGGAAAAAGATGATTGGGAGTTAAACAGGGAGATAACTGTGGGGAGAAAAGTGCTGAGAAAACATGAGGAAGGCCCCTACAAGGAAAAAAGAAGAAGACTACACCACCACCACCACTACTACTTCTACTGCTGCTTTTACAAAAACATCATACTAATCAGATAATGATAAAAAAAGAGAGAGAGGAAAAGAAGAGAGTTATGTAGTTTAATAAGAAGTCAAGAAGAGAGAGATGAGAAAAGCAGGTCAGGTAGTCTAATGAGATAGTAGGAAAGGAAAGAGGAGAAAAAATTAGGTAGTTTGATAAGAGGGTAGCAAGAGAGAGGGAGGAAAAAAAGGTAGTTTAATAAAAGGGTAGGAAGGGAGAGGTTCAGAATGCAGCTTCTGATACTTGGAGTGTGACAGACAGATATGATGATTTTCTATGCAAACAAATATAGCATAAAAATAAGTATATATGTGTGAGTGTGAGCAGGTGTATAGGGGAATAAATACACATAGAGAGATTTGAAAGACAGGAAGCAGACAAAGAGGTCTCAGAAGTTCCGCTATATGCAAAATAACGGGAGAAGCATAAAATAAAAAAATTTTGCATAGCTTATTAAAATATCAAATGAAGAATCGGAATTGGAATGAGAAAACGGCGAATTTAAATGAAAAAATTGAATAAAGAGACAACTCTTGAAAATAGAGGAAAAAAGTTCAACAAATAAATATCGAAATTTTTTCAATGATGCAAAATAACCTGGAAGATTTAGTTGAAACTTTCTTGATAAAATGGGAAAATTCCGAAAAAAGGAAACATTTGCTGGAAAAGATATTACAATATGCTAAGCATGTATGTATAGATAAGTTTTTTTAGTTTTTGGAAAATTCACATATTTTTTTTATTTAATCAATTATATACATATATATATATATATATATATATATATATATATATGTATGCTTGTGTATGTGTGCATAAATACTTATACATATGTATACATATATATTTACATAAATATATATGGATTTGGACATGTAGATTGAGGAAAAACTTACTTTTTAATATATAAATCGAGTCTCTTCAATGCAAACGCAAAAATGCAAACACACTTAAAATAAATGTTCCTTCCTGAATACATATTTATAAAGACACAAATAAGATTATGTATATATATATATGTATATATATATATATATATATGTATATATATATATATATATATATATATATATATATGCATATGTATATCATTAGATAGGATAGTTTATCTTCAACTGAATGTGATAATTGAAGAGACAATTTGCAAATCCAACGGCCAACCATGTGAATGAATGAATAAAATGAGCATTTTGCGGGATTCAAACCTATGTCCACCAGGAAATAGTTTTAATGCAACCCAGCGCTACTAACTGAGCTAAAAATGCTCTTGGTGACAGGAGTTTGGAATAGCATGCTGAAAACACCCATATCTCTACTCAGTGGTTTTTGGCATGAATATTTACATGCGTATATATATATATATATATATATATATATATATATATATATATATATATATATATATATATGTATGTATATATATATGTATGTATATATATATATATATATATATATATATATATATATATATATGTATGTATGTATATATATATGTATGTATATATATATATATATATATATATGTATGTATGTATGTATATATATATGTATGTATATATATATAGGTGTGTGTGTGTTCCCATTTTGCAGCCAGTACGTACATTATTAGATTAGATACTTTATGTTTGACAGAATATGATAATTGTAGAGTCTGTATAATTATCATATATATATATATATATATATATATATATATATATATATATGTCTCAGTCTGTTCATTCCTATACATCAATCTCAGTCTGCTCATATATATCATTCTAAGTTTGTTCATATCTATATCAATCTCAAGCTGTTCATATCTATCTATTATTCCAAGTTTGTTCATATCTATGTATACGTATATATATATAAATGTATGTATAAAAATCTCTTCATATCAGTTTATCTATCTGTATTGGATACATTTTCAAAAGGTAATAATGGAAATCTCATATCTATTAATTTTTGGCAAGAATTCAATTTGAAAAATCTAACAAAAACTATTTTCCTATTTGCCATAAAACTTATTTCAACATTTTTCCCCCCTTTTTTTTTGGTGCTTGGTAAATCTTTCATTTTTTTCTTTCTGAAGGAACATTTTCATTTCGATTAGAAAAACTGTTTTTCAAAGTTTTTTTTTTCTGCTTCTATATCTTTATTGATAACAAAGATATCTGAAGTAGTATCCTTACTCAACTCTCATATACATCTCTCTTGGAAAATGAAAACACACACAATGTTATACCTAATCATACGAGAGGATATATAAGATAATGGATATAAAAGATTTAGCTAAGCTATATATACCTATCAAGAAATGGATGTATGATGTATGATCCGACAGAATGATGATAAATTGAATTATATTATACTGAAGCTCTTACTGGAAATGATCTCCCATCATTACATGGTTAATATATCTCTTGGCCTAGACGACACAAATAAAATAAACAATAAAAGAAAATGAGGCTGTTGCAGGAATCAAACCTGCGACTGATATGGTAGCCGCTTCAACATAGCTTGCTCTTACCATTGAGCTAAACATCTTCCAGTAAGCTGCTGGGAGATTATTTCAAATAAGAGTTTCAATATGATATAATGCTATATGTATATGTGTCTGAGTGTTTGCTTATGCGTTTGTTTATGCGTGTGTGTTCTAGCACACCTGGCCACACCATTTTGTCTACAGACTTGAAAATTGGCATCAGTACTCCACTGCACCCTTTCTACAAATTTTACTAATATTTTTGGAAAAAAAAGGCTTTTTGACCATTTTGGGGGCCTTATTCTTACAAATTTATTAATAACATCTAGATTCTGCAAAATCTAGATTTTTTTCACTCTATTTTAGATGTTTTGCGGTGGAAAATGTCAGTGATGTCATAAATAGAATTTATCATGATCATATTTATTCTTTGATGAAATCTTTCTTCATCATCATCATCATCATCAGTCTTTTAACATCCGTCGTTGGACATAGACCTTCGCCAGGATTTGTCACACTTCCCTATCATGGGCATCACGGAGCCAGTACATCCTGAACTTGTCTAGCTTGTCTCTCCATCTAACATTTTGCCGGCCTCGGTTGCGCATGTGGTCTCGGGGGATCCATGTTGTGAGTCGCGATGTCCATCGATCGTCTGCCATTCTTGCAACATGGCCAGCCCACCGCCATTTGAGATTTTTAATGAATTCTATGATGTCCCTAACTCTTGTCTTTTCTCGATGGACCACCTGCACTTGAAATCTTTCTTACATGATTTAAAATTTGACAAACTGGTTGTTTAATTATTGAATGTGATGGTGAGTATTTCATTTATTTTATCGTACTCCCATTATGTAGTTTTCATTAATGAGATTTAAGTTACTGAGGAACAGACAAAGTTGCCTTATTCATTATACAGATAGATGTATACATAGATGCAGAAAACATACTCAGTAGAACTTATGCATACCTATACATATACACGCATTCATTCATCCATGAAATCATCCATAAAACCATACATATCTCTATATGCATATACACAAACATACACAAACATCAGATTTTTAAAAGATTCACTAAGGGTGAGGTTATGTTAAATTTATCTCCAATTTCTGTCTGGCAAGGGTTTTCCAAAAATTCAAACTTGTGCTGAGGGTGATCAATTAAAAAATTGGAAAAACGGGTAGTCAATTAATAAGTTACATCTCTTGCCTTCTGCCTGGCAGTGATTACTAAAAAAAGTACCAACTTGGAAAAAATGTTGGTGTGAATGCTGCTGGACACAAACTAAGGGATGAATTTAGCATAAACTTATATTTCAAATTGTTCCCACCAAAAACTATCAGGGAAAGCTAATCAAAGAACAAAAAAAAACGTTTTTTCAGGACATAACAAGGAGTAAATCAAGCTCCTTTGATTCGGGCTGAATGCATCACACATACATAGCCATCCAGCCTGACCACCTTGAAAACTGAAGAAACCTAAGATATCAGTTTTTGTTGACAGTTTCTGATAGTGAAAGTTTAAAAAAATCCTTTCACCAACTAAATATTTACCCAAAACCTATTCAATGGGGGGATCTGAAAAATAAAAATTTTTTAGTTTTTAAAAATTTTTAAAATTTTGTTTATTTATTTCTTCTTCATCATCATCATCAATACCACCACCACCACTACCATCATCATCATCATCATCATCATTTTTATATTTTTGTTGTCTGTCATTGGATATAGACCTTCCCCAGGATTCACTGCACCTCACTATCATGGGCGTTGCGGGGTCAATATTTTCTGAACTTGTCTAGTTCATCTTGCCACCTCATATTTGGCTGACCTGTGAGTCATTATATCCATCGGTTGTGTGTCATTTTTGCCACATGACCAGCTCATTGCTGTTGGAGTTTTATAATGAATTCCATGATGTCTTGGACTCCTGTTTTCGCTCTAACATACTGTGCTGTCTTGTGGTCTCTTCATGTGATGTTAAGTATATTGCACGGTTCTCAGTTTGCAGGTCAGTCTCTTGATTAGGTCCCATGTTTTAGCTCCATATCATCATCATCATCATCATCATCATCATCATCATCATCATCATCATCATCATCATCATCATCAGTCTTTCAACGTCCGTTGTTGGACATAGACCTTCCCCAGGATTTGCCACACATCTCTATCATGGGTGTCGCGGAGCCAGTACTTCCTGAACTTGTCTAGCTCGTCTCGCCATCTAATATTCTGCCGGCCTCGGTTGCGCATGTGATCTCGGGGGATCCATGTCGTGAGTTGTGATGTCCATCGTAATAAGAGGTAAATTTTAAAATTTTCTGTTCTCCAGCTCCACTGGTGCAGACTGTACAAACAGCCATCCAGCCAACTTAAAAACTGAAGAAACCTATGTTGACAGATTTGGTTGACAGTTTCTAATATAGATATATTCACTCACACAAATATACTGGTAGACGTAAACACATTTATGCACACAAATATGCAGACAGATAGGCTAATAGATGCTGTTCTCGATGTATTGCTTCCCGACCATTTTGAAAACTAATATTCATTTTCAATGGTGAATGTGTGGTTACTCTCCCACCCTGCCGCATGACTATTCGATCCATGTATGAATTTTTTGTGTGAGGTGAGGGTTGCGAAAAATCAATATTACTTTTCTGGCAATGAACTGGAACCTGACTTTCAGGTGTCATCTCAAAGATAAAGATTTCAGTAGAAACCATCGCAGTGGTGATTAATTGAAAAATTGGAAAAAGGGGTGATCAATAAACAAGGATATTTCATTTGCATATTGTTGGGCAGTGATCAATAAAAAATGTACTCATCTTAAAAAAGAAAATTGGTGTAAATGCTATTGGACACATACTAAAGGATAAATTTAGCATAAACTTAGATTTCAAATTGCCCCCTATTGGGAAATTTTCAAAGAACAAAAAAACAAAAAATAGAATGTTTTTTATGAAACGTAAGGATTGAATCTTTGAATTATCAGCCTTCAAGCTCCATTGGTGCTTGCTGTACACGTAATACATTCACAGCCAGCCAGCCTAACTTAAAAACTGAAGAAACCAAGGGATCAAGAAACCTATATTGCAAATTATCCCATCCTCCTTGAAACCTATTTAGAGGGAAATATAAAAAAATACTTTTTATCGATGTTTAAGTTTTCAGCTCTCTGGCCTCATTGGTGCAGACTGTAGGCACAAAGCATAAATTGCCAGCCAGCCAGACTAATTTAAAAACTGGAGAAATCTATGTTGACAGTTTTGGTTGATGGTTTTTCATGATGCAAATTGAGCATCCAGAATATAAGAGCAAGGTGTCTTTACAAAAATTCTATTTTGGGGGCCGTTAGGTATACGTAAGTATAATTACATATAAAATTTTTTACTTATATGTTTCGATAGATAGACGAACGTGGGGGAGTATGGCTTATCCTTACTTCTCAATTTCCAGGATTTTTGTATGTTCAAGGTCTACTAATAGAGTCATTACCAAGTTCAAAAAACCAAGCTTTAGCAAATACCTAGTTGCCAAAACCCATTTTTATCACTGCATATGTATGTGTAGGTGTGTATATATGTACCATATATTCTATTACATAAGATGAAGGTTTCATTTTGGAAAAAAAACAAGCCAAATATTACACTGTTCAATGCACTGGTTTCATGCACCGAAACTCAGTATGGACACTTACTGGGATTAGATTGGTTGTCCTCCAAAAACCCTTGTAAACCATTTATCTCACAGTGGGGCATATATGGTATATCTGTGTCATAACATCTATCCATATAGAATCCATATATATGAATTAGTACATTTAATTGTATATTTATTAGGCAGTCTGTTTTGTTTGATACCTGTTGAAATCTAAAACTTATGATGGATTGGTCCATGTGAAATAGATCAACACAGCCAAAAAAAATTTAAAGGGTTGTAATAAAATAAGATAGGCTACTGTGACATAACAATACATAAGAATACATGACAAAGACACTTTAGACTTTATGTCTGATCTTATACTAAAACAGTCGAGTTGAGGTTTAGAAAGAAAAACTTGAAATCTGAATAGTTGAATCATTAAAAATATTTCCTTATAAAATAGCTTTTGGCTCCTTAGTGTTGATCCTTACTCAAAAAACCCTATCATTTTTATGGGTCAATGCTAGTCACACATTCCAGCGTTATTCAACCATGTACAAGGTATATACTTTGGTCATTTGGTAAGACATGAGTGGCGTCAAGGCTTCAAAAGTGACCAATATTTACAACCAAAATGTGTCAGTTATCATTGGAATCATTTTCATTCAAAGAGCTCTGCAGACCTGTTCGTAAAGAACAGGAAATGGATAACGGCGGTTCTAGTGGCACAGAATTCTAGTACTCTGAATCATCAGATGATCGTTTGTTATCAAAGAGTTCCCACAGAGGGCCTCCAAGATGAAGGAATCGGTTAATTAGCGGCTGGGAACATTTCCTGCATGTCGTTTGAGTTTCAGAAGTCTGTAGAATCTCTAGCCAAACATGACAGTGAAAACCTCTATCAAAAGAAAGTACAAGGACGTTAATAAAATGAGAATGAAAAGACGAATGAAAAGGGGATGGAGGTAGGGTGGGGGAAGGGGTTTCCAGGAATTACATGTGATTGGTATTAATAACTCATATTCAATTGAATCTTTGAATATGTTTGTATCGCATCCCTGACTCTTTTCAATTCTGCGGAACCACGGCTTAATGGTTATTGGTTATCAATAGACTAATGGCGTAAGAAATGCACTCTGGGGAAGATATCATTGAAAGAGAGGAAATCAGGGAAATTCTTCAAAAAATAATTTAATAAAAAAAATACAGGTCTGGTTAGTCCCTCAATAGAAACCGTCATGTCATCAACGTCTTTTGGCAGCATGCCATGCTGGAGGTGATTAATTAAAAAATTGGAAATAGGGGAGATTGATAAATGAGTCACTTTTCTGTTCTTGTGTTGCATCAATAAAAAGTCCAAATTTTAAAAGAAAATGCAAATGCTGCTGGATATAAACTAAAGAGCTGATTTAGCATGAAATAACATTGTAAATCGAGCCCACTTTAAAAATTACTATGGAGATTTTTTTTGTAAAAACAAAATTATTTTTTTATTAAATGTATAGATTTACAGCCCTCTGGCTCCATTGGTTTGGCTTGTAAGGATGTCACATAGATAATCAGCCAGGTATAATCACGTAAAAACTGAAGAAACCTATGTTGAGAGGAATTATAAAAGTTGCAAACTCCAAAGAAACAAAAGAACTTATTATTCATTGATATATTCAAACTAGTGTCCTCATTTTGGTTGTTTCTGATACTGTACTCTTCCGTTTTCCTCAGGTGTCCATCATATTCAGTTACCTTCTGAGAATTTTGAACCAGACCCTTTATTCAATCTATAGGGTTAAATTCTGAAGCAATGAAAATCAGTTCATATATAGCTACAATGGAGGGCAGGTAACTATGTCTTTTGATTTTCTACACTCAGGACTATTGTCTTAATATGTGAAAAAATATCACTCAATCCAGGAAATTTCCTAGATCCAACCCTAAGTATAATCTATTCTTTCTTAGCCCATGGCACACCCTCTGACGAAATGTCATAAAAATTCATTGAGAAGTTTTGGAGATATTGTTTGGACAATAAACAAATGTATGTGATTCCTATTAATTGGACTATTGTCTTGATATGTGAAAAAATATCTCTTATTCATAGATCTACCCTCAAATTTGTCTAATCTTTTTCTGTACCAATGACTCACCTTTCCACAAAAATTCCCTGAAATTCATTGAGGACTTATGATGATATTGGGCATACAAACAAACAACAACAACTGAATTCCATGTTTCTGTGAAAAAATATCTATCAATCAAAAATAATAATTCCTAAATTCATAATTTAATCAATACTTTTTTTTTAGCCCAAAGCCCAACTTTCGTTGGAGAAGAGTAAAATAAAAAAAATCTTCAAACAAGATCAAAATAAGAAATGAAGCAAAAGTGTGTAAGCCATCTTATTATGGGTAACGTCAGGAAACCTTGCTGGTGTACAGTGATTTATATACACAAGTATATTGAAAAGCATGTTGCTAATATACTTAAATGTAAAGTGTTCAATAAATGCAAAATACCAGCTATGACTTATGGACATGAAACAGGGAAACTAACTAAATCACTCGAAAAGAAAACTCAGAGACAAAACAGGAGATGGGCTAGACACTTAGCAGGAAAAAAGGTTAAGTGATGCTTCAAAAGGTCAACAGATTGGTGTCCTGGAGATAGCAGATGTAGTGGCAGAAGACCGGACATCTGATGGAGATATGAGGTGGAAAAGTTTGCAGATAAGACTAGAGGAAAGTTGGCAAAATCATAGTCATCATGGAAGGAGATAGCAAACAAAGACCTTTGTCCAACAGTGGAGTTATAATGGCTGCTGAAGAAATATATATGTAGTACAAAATGTATCTCTCCCATTAATCTGTGTATATATGTATATATATATATATATATATATATATATGTTGTATGCACTTTTACTGACATCTATATCATAATGATCAAATTTCTGTATGTTTTTCAATGGGGTTTTACCATAACACAGAAACATAGCACATCATAGCACGATTTTTGTTTTTGCGATACTGTTAAAATGCTTATTTTTAAGATTAATACTATTGTGGTTAACATTGGTGGAGCTGGCTGGGAAAGACCCTTGTCCAGCAGTGGACTTGTGATGACAGATGGCGATGATGATGACGATACATACAAGTATCTTATCTTTCGATTCAAATGACCCAGTTACCTAAGATCGCAGAGAACTGAAGAGTGAAAATCAATGTAGAAAATGTCGAGCAGCAACTGATTATAGATTAAAAATAAAGTGAAGTGGGCAAATAGCCTCCCTTAATAAGGGGAAGTCTCCACTCGCTGGAGGTAGTAAATACTTCTGAAGAGCCCTACAGTACAGCGGTCAGGTCCGATTGATCGGATTCTGAAGAATTTATTAATCAATTAAGTTGATATTTGTGCGGCAAATCTTTTTGGCAATGGTGCTAAACTAATGAACTCTACCTGGACCCCCCCCAGGGAATGAAAAGGAGTGGATATTAAAGGTAGATGTGTGAAAACTGTCAGCAGCAATCAGCATCATCAAACGGTTGGTGCTCCGTAGCCGGGGCCTGAAGATAGAAATCATATTAAGTTTGGTTAAAAGTGTCTGGGAATAGATGGCCTATAACATAATATATGGCACTATTAAATGTTAAAGATGAGACTGATGGTAGTGTCTATCTATGAACATTTCAAGTATTGAATAACTTACATGCTTATAATGCCATGA
This sequence comes from Thysanoteuthis rhombus, assembly GCA_963457665.1. Taxonomy (NCBI): domain Eukaryota; kingdom Metazoa; phylum Mollusca; class Cephalopoda; order Oegopsida; family Thysanoteuthidae; genus Thysanoteuthis; species Thysanoteuthis major. The sequence continues at coordinate 7,393,960 of OY735238.1, read as the reverse complement.
CAATTTTTATTAGGTGGTCTTGTGATGATGATCCCAATATTTGTTCAAAACCAGATTGATACTACACACACACCTGTATATATTTATATGAAATAGCTTAATTTTGTTTTTATGATAATAATTCTTTTACATTGTTAAAAAAACTTTCATGAATGAGAAAGAACTTATAATTATCAGATTGAGTTAGAATTATAATAGATAGAATATCTGTAACTTACATAAATGAATCACTGGAACCTGCACATGTACTTGAACTAATTATCTAAATTTAAAAAAAATTCCTGCGAAAGATTTTGGCATTGTTAGTCCATAGACCATTGACCCTAGTGTCACGTTTTTGAATGAAAAACAGAAAAAAACAAACTTATTTAGATGGTATTAAGTTGAGTACCAATGCAAAATTCCGGGATTGTTGCCCCAAAAATGTGACCAGGAGCATCTGGAAAAAGACAAATGTACAGAGAGAGCAAAGAGAGAAGAATCTGTAGCCCATTTGACTGGTTGGTTGTTCCGGCGATTTGTGGGGCAATGGCGATTCAATAAATAAAGAGATATGGAAAACCTGAGATAGATGAATAGATTGATGTTAAACTAATCACCAATTGTTAAAACTAGCTTTTTAATCATTGTACAGTGATAGATATTCAAGATATGGATACATACAAAGCTGAGGTTTGTCTGGTACTGGGCCATGACAATGGAACTCTCAATGAAAACTAAGTACAATAGCAATGGTCTCCAAGACTTGTTAACTTAAGTTGGAGCGCAACTTGCATATATCAGCTAACACCAAAGGGTTAAAACCCATGTTTTTACAAGAATAAATAGCACTGATGTGTTAAACTAAAAAGTTGTTTATAGAGTTATTCTGAGACCTGAACAAGAGAAAGCGATTCCATTTCACATATTCATGTGTACATATATATATCTATATATATATATATCTATATCTATATATATATATAAATACACTCACTAGAATATATACTCACACAAACAGATATATATATATATATATAAATACATACACATCTACAGATGTACATATATATATATATATATATATACACACATCTACAGATGTACATATATATCTCAGAACTCATGCCCATACATATATACATACACATACATACATGCATTTATATATATATAAATATATATATATATATATATATATATATAGAAATACATACACAGACACATATATATACATACATGCACACACACACACATATATATGTATATATATATATATATATATATATATATATATATATATGTATATGTATATTACAACACTCATGTCCACAACAGAAGAACTAGTTTCTTTTATGCCCATTGGGTTCCAAGAAACTATGTTTGTTCGTGGATCTTTTTTTCACCCTAGAAAATCTTGTGACCTCATGTAAGGAAGCAAGTTTTTATTGATAGGACTTGGTGCTAAAAAAAAGCGACAGCAGCATTTTTCCTATTTCTTTGTCTTCGATCATAGAACAGCATCCATCACCCTAAGGTTGTGATAATCTAAGACCTCGACGCATCATGTTCAAGGAAACCTGTCGACTGCCCACACTGTTTGTAATTCCTCAAAGTTATTGAAAAAGAATGATGAAAAAGAGAAAGAATAAAAAAAGTTTAGAGAAAGAAAGTCAGAAAAATGTTTGGTTCTCATTGATCACTTTGAAAAATGTTCTCAGAATATATTCCACTGTTGACTTTGGTATGTTATGGAAGGAAGCAGCCGAAGACATAAACTTGGTTAGCATGTGCATGTCAAAGCAAAGGCATAGAAGTGGAAGTGAGTCAAGAGAAAAAGTTAAAGTGAAAGTGAGATACGTGAATGAAAGTGAAAGTAGGATACTGAAGCAAAAGATAAGCAAATTGGGATAGTGAAAGTAAAAGTACAAAGAGTGGATATAAGATAATGAAAATGAAAGTAAGCTACTAAAGTGAAAGTAAAAGTGAGATTTGAGAGTGAAAAAATGAGAGCAAAAGTATACTAATGATGAGGTCTGAATGGTATGAGCAGAGAATAAAAAAAAATTTAATGTAAAAGTGAAACCATGACAAGAATAAGGAAAAAGAAAATAGTGCAATGAAAGATATGGAAGATATGAGAATGGAAGTGTAAGAATAAGAAAATGAAAGTTCCACTATAAGGTATAGAAGTGAATGTAGAAGAAACTAAAGTGAAAGTAGAAATATTGAAATGAAAGCAAAGTTTGCAAATCAGAGAGAGTCTGGCACAAATACATGGATATACATTGTATTTTATATATTTTGTTGTGCATATGGCTGTCTACATATATATGTATATACATACAGAATTTGCTAGATTTATGTACAAGAAAATGCGACAGCTTATGTACAACTGAATCTGACTTACTTTTTGTTACATAAGTACGATAGAGTGTTGCCAATTTAGTGCATTTCTTGCTTTGGCAATGCTAAAATTAAAGATTTACCATTATTTCCATCCAAATCTAAGCACTATTTTCTTGCAATTTTGGCCATTTTATAGCCATTTCTAGCTATCAAAATGCCCATGAGGCCAACAGTGTTTTTTTATTAGTGAGTTATGGTATCTTTTGATGCTTTTTTGAGGTCTATTTATTGTGAAAAACTTTTTGAGTTGTCAACACTGGTTTCATACTGTGTTCAAAACTCTTTCATTACTTACAGTCCAGGCAGGGAGATAAATATTGGAATTATTTTCAATGTACATACATTCAAAACCTTTTTTATCTATATCATTACACCAACAAAGCAATATAAAAAATAGATAGCTATACCAACAAAACCAAGTGGTGGAGTCATGAGGATAGAGGCATAAATACATTACTTGCAATCGACTTTTCTCTCCTGAGAAGAAAAGAAGACTACAGTTGGGATTTCATGTACATACATCTGAAACCCTTTTGATCTATATCATGACACCAACAAAACTATATAAAAGAAGAGATAGCTATACGTTTTATATATGACGTATGGTAGATACACATCTAAGAATTCATGCTATAAACATTATCTAGAAAGAGAAAAAGCTGATTTCAATATCAGAAGATTTGATTAATTGATAACTTCACATATGCCTTACAGAAAACCAAAGAGACAGAACTAGTCAGTCAGTCAATAGAAACCGTGAATAACAATTTTGGGCAGCATGCTGCTTATGAGTGATCAAATAAAAAAATTAGAAAACCGGGGTGATCAATGGATATGTTATTCAACTAGCCTTTTGTTGGGTAGTGATCATCGAAAAAAAATCCAAATTTCCAAAATACAAGTATGAATACTGTCGGACACAAATTGAATGAATCAATTTAGTAGAAACTAATTTGTAAATCAGACCCCCGACTAAAAACTTATTTTGGGAGTTAATTCAAAAAAAAAAAAAACCCTTAAAGTTTTTTTAGATACAATTAGGAGTAAATGTTTGAATTTTCAGCCCTCTAGTTCTATAGATATGGCCTGTACATGTGATATATAGGTAGTCAGCCAGCCAGCAAGACCAACTTAAAAACTGAAGAAATTTTTAGTGATAGTTCTAGTTGATGGTCTCTAATAGCTCTGAATAGTCTTATAGTAATGTAAGAATTGAATAATGCATCCATAAAGGATATATCTGAAATAGAAGTATATCATCAATTCAAGAAGAAAATTCAAGTATATCATCATTACTGAAAGCATGACACTCACAAATGTTACATATACACATAGATAGGTACAAACAGGTGTATCAATATATATACATATATATAGAGAAGCATAAATACATTGCTTGCAATCCTCTTTTCTCGGTTGAGATTTTATGTTTTCAATTTTTTTTTCCAAGAGAAGGTAAGTTGAGTATTACTGAGCTTAGCATGGTGCTTATTTTATAGATATTATTTCTCAAATTAGAAAATACAATCTTTGGGTTCCTCTTCGAACTGCAAACTCCCCAAAGAGGCTTCTAGTTTTGGGTAAGTTCTTAGCCTAAGCTTCAGATTTGGTTGTTCTAAATATGAAATACATAAGGCGCTTTCCAAAAGTTTGAGGCATTTGACTATGAAAAAAAGAAAGATTACTTAGCCTAATATCTAGTTTCCACCATTTCCTTTGAAGTAGTCTACTTGAGCATGTGTATAGAAATCTCACAAACAGTGGCAAAAGTTTGTACTACGTTTGGTTTGTGCACACTCTTCAAACTCCCTATACTTTTGGGTAGCACCTCGGATAGGTATAAATAGATGTGAATGGAGTTGAAGTGATAGATAGATGGATATAAACATACATGTACACACCTACCTCAATGATTGCTCAAAATTTAAAAAATTACATAAAGTTGGATTTTATTTTGTAACCTATGACAAATTAATACAGATAATTATTTTTCTGTTGATAAACATCTTTAAAGAACTTGTGACTATAGAAAATACCTCCATTTTTTTAACTCTTGAATTCATTCTAGTGCAAAAGTATCTATTCAAGGTAGTAATTTTTTATCAAAATACCTCCCTTGCACTTTTAGATATCTAAAAAAAATTTCTTTAATTCAATTTACGTACAAGTTCAGTTTTTAAAAATCTTATTCATGGAAGAGTTCCACAGTGGTTACAAGCGGTCTATGAATCTAAAAGTTAATTTTTTGACCACTGTTTCTTTCATCTTTTGCTTTTTATTGCAATTTCCTAGACCATAATTCTACATTAAATCAAAGAGTGCAACTTCTGATTAAAGTTACTTTCCCAGCACTTTTGGTAATGCAAAAAAAAAATTGTTTTTTATTCAACTTACAGGAGACTTCTGAAACCATATTCACTAAATAATAACAAGCAGCCAAGGAATGGAAAAGTCAAATACAATTATATTATATTCTATAAATCATCATTAAAAAAAAACAATTTCTATTAAAGTTGTTTGAAACTGTCAACCAAAACTGTCAATATATATCTATTCTGTTTTCAAGATGCTTCAGCTGACTATATATGTATGTATGTAATTATTATACATACAGGCCACACTAAAGGAGCTAGAGGGCTGAAAATTTATACATTTATTCCTCATCATGTTTACAAAAGACACTCCTTCTGTCTTCCAAATATTTCTTGCCTAAATAAGTTTTTAGTGGGGGATTCTATTTGCAGTGTAAGTTTATACAAATTTGATCCCTTAGTTTGTGTCAGGCAGCATTTACACTTGATTTAAAAAAAAAAAAAATTTGTGCACGCTTCAGCGATCACTATCAAACAAAAAGGGAAAAGAAGTAACTCATCTATTGATCACTCTTTTTTCCAATTACTCAATTGGTGACCCCTAACATGGCTTGCTGCCAAAAGATGTTAGTCATATGACTGTTTATATTGAGTGACTAACCAGAGCTGTTTCAAATTTTGTTTTAAAAAGTTTGTCTAAAATATGAGCCAAAATGAAAATAACTCATTTTTACTTTTTTCAACATTGTGATATAAATTGATGAACAATCTGCCATCACTGTGAGTAATTGAATGACCATAGCGTCAAAATTTAAAGCCACCAAAAATTCCATCGAAAAATAAATATGGTGAGAACAAATTCTCTTTATGACATCACTGGTTATTTTTCATTAGAAAACATCTATTAGAGAGTGTAAAAATACCTTGAAACACTTGGATTTTGGAGAACCTAGGTATTGATAAACTATACCCATCAAAATAAGTCCCTAAACATGGACAAAACAGTATGGCTAGGAGAGCTGGAACATGTAAACACCAAAAACACACGTATATATAATAAAGGATCGAACCCTTCACCATGTTCGGTGGCTATGGTTGTTCAAAATAACTCATTTAAAAAAAAAATCTATTTTGACGCTGTTCCAAATTTTATTTTTAAAAATATGTGTCTGAAATATGAGGTAAGATAAAAAAAATTTCTCATGTTCCTTCTAGCATTCCGATCTGAACTCATTTAATTCCCCGTTGGCGATCAAGCAGAGCCTAATTACTACTGACAGGATTACCAACGGACATTTCCTCATTAATCCATTTACTTTGGATAATCCCCAAGTTTGGTGGAGGGTTTGGTAAAATTTTAAGTGTTTCCTATCTGCAGTGGCGCCCCCTACTGGCTAAATCTCTTGGAAAACTGTGTGTATACATCAAGCAAATCGTGTTCTGTTCTGAATGAATCAGGACAAAAGAGTTTCGGCAGAATGACGGCAGCAAGAAAGAGTTACAAATTTCCCAAAGATAAAACAATGCATGACAGGAACAGTAAAGAATTGTTCTTGGAGTGTCGTGTGAGGGGTAGCTTGCAACTGCGGGGTCGGGTGTGGGGACACAAATGATGGATCAAGAGTGAGTCGAGAGAATAGAGAAGTTTGAAAAGTTTTCGCTCATAACTTTGAGGGTTATTGGATAGAGATGTCAGTTAAAAAGTCCGAGGTAGTGGAGGGTTGACGTGACTCGTATTCTTCATGCATGCATATGCACATGACTTCTTTTTACACGGGGATGAGAGACATGTTTATCAAATAAGGCCAATGGAGGATTATTTGTGATAAATTGTGTTTTGGTGATGACAACGCCCTGAAAAGTGGAGTGAAATCCCAGTGGTCTCTTCAGTTTATCTATTCATTCAAGAGAGATAAAATCATCATCTTATTATCCTCTGTCTCAACTCAGGTTTGGGACCAACTCCTTTTGCAAGTTTATTGAGATTCATATCATCCAATGTCTTAGCTCCAGAAAAATCAGTCTTCAGTTATCTATTGCTAAATACTAGTGATTGCAGTTATTGAAAGGGAAGTATTTTGAGAGATAAGACGCCATTGTACCTGAGAGGCTATTCTTTTTTGTTTAATACTGAATTGGATGGTTACTTTCTGGACACATAGTTTTTTCATATATAGTGAAAACTATCTTGGGAAAGAGCCAGGGAGAAGGGCATTGTCTGGAGACTATCATGGGAAAACTTCATCCCTTCACACTTCTCTTATGGATTTAACTTCATCAAGAGTATTTTGAAATTCTCCCTCATCTTATTTGATTAATGTTATTTACATCAGGAGGCATATGTTTTGGACGTCGTCCACGTGCCTTGTATTCCTGCCAAAAAGGAGTGAACATCTGGACTCTGGTTTGGGGCCAACATTTCAAATAAGTGTCTCAATACCTACAAAACAGATGGTCAAGTTGGTCACTTGATTAGCTAACAAGACATACCAAAAATGTATTTAGAAAAGCAGTCCTTAAATAATCGACCAAGCTGGCACATGATTTAATCTATGAACAGGTCAGGTTAGTCACTCAATAGAAACCATCATCTAACCGATGTCTTTTGGCAGTATGCTTTGTTGAAAGTGATCAATTAAAAACTTGAAAAAAAGGGGATGAATGAATGTGTTACTTCTCTTGCACTTGTGTTTGTCTACAAAAAAAAAAAACAAGCCTGAGAGCTGCCAGACACAAACTGAGGGACCAATTTAGCATAAATTTACATTTTAAATTGAAACCCCAGTTCATTTGGAGGGAAATTTCCAAAAGAAAAAAAAAGGTTTTTCTATTCATAATTAGGAACAAATATTTAAATTGTCATCGTTCTAGCTCCATTGGTCAGCCTGTACATATGACACATAGCCAGCCAGCCAGCCAGCCAGAATCACTTGAAGATTGAAAGTAGCTATGTTGGCAGTTTTGGTTGATAGTTTCAAAATGAATGAGGAATAGTCAAAGTTAGCTGGCATATAATTAAATCTATGAATTATATATGCCTCACTGAATGTGTATATAATAAACAAATTTGGTTCTTGAATGGTTATCAACTTCATTATGTCTGTCTGGATAATCCATTCATTGTGACTCTTTCCATCTTATATATACTTGAAATTGAAAAAAAATAGAGAAAGTAACAAATAATTATTTGTTTATGCCTTTTATTTTCTCATAAAGGACTGTAATTAGCTAGTGATAAACCTGTAGTTATCTCCCTTGGACCGAGATTTTTTTTGAATCTATGTTCAATCAAATTAATTACTTGAAAGCCAGCGGCTTGTTTGGACAGGGAAACATTGTTATTCTTGAAGGTAGAGAATTTTAATGTTATTGAGCTGACAAAAATTGTTCTATCTTGTGTCATTTTTTGATGTGTTGAGATTACAACCTTACAAACAAACTTACAGAAATCTGATCATTATGATATAGACGTCAGTGAGAGTGTGTACAAGATATATATATATATATATATAGGCAGGTTGGTAGATTGAACATGGAATGCCATGTAACAAATAGTGTCGATATAATGATGGAATTGCCCATTGAGGTGTTACTACCCGCTAGAAAGTGTTTTTGTTTCAACCTTGTACATAAAACTACTATATTTGATAATTAAAAGTGTCAAAAAACATTTGATGGAAGCTTGAAGTGACATGGAAAAATTAAATTCAAGGTAAGTGGAAAAAATTGTCAAATTCTTTGGTTGAATATGTTAGTAGAGAATCGACTCAAAGAAGTTTTTCAACGTAATAAATATTCTTAAAGATGATATCATGAGATAGTTTGCATGCAGTCTGGAATTAAAACCAACATAATGGATTTAATATTCACATGGGTAAACACTCAGTAGAAGTGACACGAAGAGCGAGTCATGTCTGTTGATATACTTACTGATCGCTCATCATTAAAAAGATTTTTAGGGTAACCTATGAAAGTAAGCTTTGTTTCAAAAAATAAATATGCAGTATGAAATAATATCAATGTATAATACACATAAAATCTTATATAAAATGACAAACTATAAGTATGGCATACAATATATAATGAAGGGAGGTGGTGTTTGATCAGCACTGCTGGGTTGCCATGTTTATAAAACTGTTTTGGTTTTAAAATACCCAAAACGGTTACATGGTAAATAACTGATGATTTCAACAAGAGACAATTTATATATTGTACAATAATAACAAAGTATAGGGGAAATAGGGGAAAAAAAACACTTTGAAAGATTACATAAATTGCATTGACAGATTTGGGGAAATTGGTGACTCAAATGACACAAAAAAATCTATTGAAAAAGTTTTTTGATGTTTAGTGTTTAAAGCTGTAAAGCCTTCAAGACTGCATATATATATATATATATATATATATATATATATATATATGCACAGAGATTAATGAGAGATATATTTTATATTTTCTTATATGTACACACACACACACACATATATATTATATATATATATATTCATGTATATATGTATGTGTATATATATGTATATGCATATGTATATATATGTATATATATATATCTATGTATATATTTATGTATATATATATGTATATATATGTGTGTATATATATATATATATATATATATATATATATATATATATATATACACATATCTATACATATATATATATACATATATATATTATTGAGTATTTTATTATCTAAAAAAGCCTTTGCATCAGTTCATTTATCTATCTTTAAGTCTTTGTCGAAACATTGAGATAAAGACACTGATATCCGAAGAAGAATTAAAATGGTTAAAATAAACCCGAGACAAATACAAATCAATGAAAAAAAAGCAAACAAAAGCCGAACATTACATAAAATAAGCCTTTATAACTTTCTTTCGTTGTTATTTTTCACTTCTTTATTCTCCCCACTGTTGAAGAATCTAGCTTTACCAGATATCCAAGAGAATTCTTCAGGCTTAAGTGAACCATTTTGTTTCTATAAGAGGAATATTTTCTGTTTAAGTAACAAATGGTTTTCTAATCCTGCCAAACGACAACGTTAATGGATTCTCAAAGACAACGTCCGTAAATAGACAAAAATAAAGAAAAAAAAAATGGAAGAATACTGAAAAGCTGAGGAGAACGGTTTCTATTTCAGTCTCCAGGTTGGAATCAAAAGCAATATGACAATACAAACAATGAGCCTGGATTTAAACCACTTTCTTTCAAAGTTTTTAAAAAAAAATCAAATAAAGAATAATTTTATATATATCTTAAAAGTTTTGGGGTAAGCTGGAATTTCAGAAATATATTGATTGGAAGTATGGAAAAGAGTGAGAAGTTTTGGAATCCCAATAATACATGGAATATAATGTTACTTAAGATTTGGGTTGCGACCATTTCAGTAATAAAAGTTGCAGAAATCTTAAGAACATCTTCGAGTTTAATCCTCTTAGATTTCATTTATTTATATAGGCTAGCAGTGTTTCCCAACCTTTATCAGACTTCTCACAGAGGCGTAGTAAGAGGGAGAAGCTGTTGATGTATCGAGGGGAGCAAAATTTCCTTTGGACTATAATGCCTTTTAACTGATGATTATGCCCTACCCGGACCCTGTTTTTATCCCTGGGTGCTACCTTTGTCCTCGAGCCCTGGGAACTTTTGATATGCCACTGGACTTTTAGAGCATATATTTCATCAACAACCCCACTTAAATCAGTCAAAAGGATATTCTGAAAATTAAGTTTTGATAAAAGAAATTTTCAATTTAATTATTTGAATTGGTTAAGGGAATTCCTCAGATTAAAAAGATGGAGAATATTCAAACAAACAGCTTTAATGTAAAATCAGCTTTTTGGACAATTTAGTTTGTATTCTTTGCTCCTTGCTCTCCTCAACATGCATTGCTCTCCAGTGCCCTCCTTGGATCTTCTAGCCTCACCTTGAGTCTCCAACCACCCTCAATAGGGCAGTAGCACCCACTTCGGGAAACGCAAGTCAAGAGATCCTGTGGAAATGAAAAAATGTGGAAATAATATGAATTATTCCTCAGTTCTGGTTTAGATCGCCATCCAACTTGAGTGTTCCCATAAAAACATTTTGAAAGCTGTACAGAAGAAATTACCATTATTCATATGATTATATCATATATGATTATGAAAGATATTTTGAGTGTTCTAAGACCAAAAAAGTGGTAGTGATGATGATATTATAGGCTGAATTGTTGGAGGATTGGAAGTAGGACGTGCAGGAGACTGGGAATTAGGAGAGAGTCAAAGAGGGTGGGCTCTGCTTCTATAACAGCTCAGGTTACTGCAACAAAAACGTTGAACACTATTTCGCCTTTTTTATAAAAGCAAAAAAGTTGCCTAAAACAAACTTTTGATAGGCAGTGAATATCTGTATTATGTTACTTAAGATTTGGGTGATGACCACTTCCAACATAACTTGCAGAAGTTTTAAGAAAATTATTGAGTTTAATCCTCTTTATTTTGTCTAGAGATTTAGAGGAGATGATAAAATAAAGAGATGGTGGTGGACCATAACCCAGCATTGGCTTTTTCTTATACTATTGCTCATAAGCCTTGATATTGGCAAGAGAAAATTTAACATTCTCAAAGTCAGAAGAACTTATAAAAACAGACCTACACACATGCATCCCAATACACACTTATTTCAAAGAGTAGACTGGTTTGAAATATGGAAATAACACTGGAATAAATATGTGAGGTCCCAAGGAGAGTACTTTGAAGGGAAATAAAGTGCCATTGCCCTTGGAAGGCAAATTTTTTTTGTTAATATTAAATGGCTGGGTACTTTCTGGCAAAAATGATATTAGATGTCCACTGTTTGAAGCAATATACATTGTACAAATCCTTGGAAAAAAAATGAGATAAATGGTGTCAGGAGAAGAAGAGAAATGCCTTGTTCTGTCTTGATAGCCAATGGAACTACACTCATGACTTCTTTGAGAAATCCTGGAATGCTTAACTGACAGAATCTTCCTCTTGGTCTTACTCATGTAGTCTAAAGAAAAATGGAGCATGGTGCTTCTGGTTTCAGCTTGGCTGCTGGAGTTGAAGGTGGGTCGTCAAAGTTGGCATCCAATCATCTTAAAGGGGCTCCACTTTTGAAAATAGAGTTGTCCTTCTCCTAGACTGGTTGCCTTCTCAAGGCTTGAGAGCTTAGTCTGCCCTATAGACTATCGGGAGAAGAAATACATGAGAACCACCTTATGAAGTTATGTGTTAAAATCTGTCTATGCAGTTCTGGTCAGTTCTTAATTGAAACGGGAAAAACTTCAATTTCTGGCTATCACCCTTCTCCTTTAATTTCCCCATCTAATGAAATAACTTTGAATGCTGACTTGTCAACGCAATTGTGACAATTGAGTCAGAATCCTTATAAAGAGAAATGCCACTTTTTCGTCTTCCTTGTAGATCCCCACCCTTGCACCTTCTGATTCTTCCATCACTTCCCTGCCCTCACACCTCAATTTTTAATTTATTTATTTATTTTGTCAGCGTTGGATAAGTAGGTCATTGAACACCATCGAATGGAGACAAAAACAAATAACTGCAGCAAAAGGGATTTCCATCTTGTAATCATCTAAATTCAAGATCTCCAGTTTCAGGGGACTCATCTTGAGCGATGAGACAGTAATCCCATGTTTATAAGGACACAGCATTATGTTTGATTGACAGTCCTAGGTCCCCAAAGATGCTGAGAATCATTTGGTCCAGTTCTTAGATAAAAGAATTATCCCAATCCCAGGGAAATGTACTAAGGATCACGAGACATTCCACAGAAAGAGGATGTGGTTTTTCTCTAGTGTGTTCTTTGTGCTAGGCTTTTGCTTGAGAGGGTTTTTGACTTAGTCAAAATGTCTTGTCTTGCTGACAGGGAAACAGAAAGGCTTTAAAGATGTCATTCACTGGCATTCTAGCCTTCTCCCAATAGATTTTTAATAAGGAGTTAAATTCGCAATGTAAGTTTATGCTAAATTGATTTCTTAGAGTGTGTCCGCTTGTCTTTTAAAAATTCAGTGATTTAGTCATCACTGTCCAATAAAAAGTAAGAGAAATAACTTAATTATTGATAACTCCTTTTTTTCCAATTTCTCAATTGATCACCACCAGCATGGTATGTTAAAATACGTTGATTACATGATATTTTCTATTGAGTGACTAACCAGACATATATTATGAAAGAGAGAGAGAGAGTAATAGATTTATACAAATCACAAAATTGCCAGAAATACACACATGAACATAAGTTTATGGGTATATATAGGGATTTACAAAGCTTAGCTAAGTTTGGCACATGATAACAGATGTCAGTGCCCAATGAGGCTCAAACTCAGAAATAATGCTCTGCTTGACTAACTTTTTTTTTTTATTGTTTATTCTATTTACATTGGCTAGGCCAAGTGATATATTAACCATGTAAGGACAGGAGATCATTTCAAATAAGAGTTTCAATATTATATAATGCAATTCATAATCATTCAGTCAGATCATGCATCCATTTCTTGATACAAAGATGAGAATTAGGAATGAAAACAGACACATATATGTAATCCCAACCAGAGAAAATTTAAACTTTGTACCATGATTAGAAAGTATTAGTAAAACCGGGAAAACCACTGAAGAAAATTACAATAATTGCATTGACAGATATTGGGAAATAGGTGACTGATGTGCCCCTAAATTTTTAAAACTGTAAAGCTTTTTAGACTATATATATATATATATATATATATATATATATATATATATATATATATATATGAATAGATTCATAATTTACATTAGTGATCATCGGTTAAACCTGTTACCAAAATTGTCAAAATATGTCTCATCAATTTTCATGTTGGTATGTAAGTACAGATCGCATGCACAGGCTGCACTAAAGGAGCTAGAGGGCTGGAACTTTCAACATTTATTATTTTTCATCTCTAAAAATAATGTTGTTTTTGTAAATACCTTACCATAACAGGATTTTTGTGGGGATTCAATTTGCAATGTAGACTTATGCTAAATTGGTCCGTTAGTGTTCAGCAGTATTCATGCTTATTGCTTTTGAGATTCAGAAATTTTTTAATGATCACTGTTCAATAAAAGGTGAGAGAAGTAGATCATCGATCATCTTTTTTTTCAATTTTCTAATTGATCATCCCAAACACGGCGTGTTGCCAAAAGATGTTGTTCACATAATCAGGCCTCTTGTTGTAGTTATGATGATGATGATGATGATGTATGAATGTGTCTCATCTTTTCTCCAATGTTGAGATCCAGGATAGCATTGGACAATGCCTGCACGTCTCCACGGCAGGCCATAAATGATATCTTACTATATATTACACTCTCACATGATAACCAGAGTTTTATTTCTATCCAATGGTTTAGATATTCGTCTTCACCATGGATCTTTATTACCTGTTGTAAGACGTTATCGTATAGTATCATATGCTGTTGCGTGGTACAGTTTAATGGAGCATATGAACAAAACTGATAGTGGCGTTATCATAATTACAGTTAGATAGCAAGAGGACCTGGCATTGTCAGGGATGAAATATTATTTTGACATTTATGTGTGTTGACAACTATGACAGTGACTGGGAATGCGCTCTTTTTTGAATGACAGTGACTGTAAAAGTTCTATTTTTTTAATGGAAATGACTGGAACATTCTCTTTTTTGAATGATGTTGACTGGGAACATTTCATCTTTTGATTCATGAAAATATAGTTTTTTTGGAGCAAAGTATTGTCAAATTGTATTTGGTACATTGATTCTTATGAGATCGCTGACGTTGAGCAACATTGAGTCTAGTCATGACTTTGATTAGGAATACCAGGTTCTGTAAGCGAGTGGGGATCAATCCCTGGCCAGGTCATACCAAAGACTGTAAAAATGGTACTCAATGGTTCTTTGTTCAAAGAGTATGATTGAGGACAAGTGGTTGTTGAACCAGGTAATAGGAGTCCCACCCAACCTTACCTGAAAGGATAGAGGAGAAAAAAAAGAGGAATCTTTGGGTTATCTTCAACTTCAGTCAGCCAGCCAGCCAGCCAGGAGTAAAGAAATGTCATTTTTGAACTGAAATTTTTCAATAGTATGGTTAAAAATCTACACTTTGTAACAATTTTCTTTTTTCATTTTCTTCTCCTAGCTGCTTCTTTCTCCATTCTTACTACAAAGATTTTTTGCTCACACATTGCTTCCATTCATATCTGAGGCAATTATTGTGAACCGCTATCTTGCTCTATACCCTTCACAGTCTCGTTGCCTTCTCTGAAAATAAAAGAACATCACCAAGGTGTGCTCAATTGCTTTTGAAAACCGAGCAAAAAGATGTTTTGCGTTTAGAGAAGAGTGCAGAAGAGATTATTTTACTTCTGTTTTCTGAGTTCTTATGCATAAAAACATGTCTGCCAAAAGAAAAACTTCCGAGTATTGATAAATTACCTTTCTTGCGGAACTCTTCAGAAATGGAGGTTAGGAAAAAAAGCCCAGGATAATAGTTATGCCAGAAGCAAAGAGTGAGACTAATGGGATTCTTTCTTGTGTAAAATGTTGTTGTCTGCTTTTTTTTCATTTTTGTTGGTGTGTGCTTATGTATTTTTTTTCCTTTTTTTTCATTCAGGCTTTTTTCAAATTCTTATTCTTGTTGCCATTTCAAACTCTTAATATCCTGAGCCCTTTTCAATAAATGTTGTCCAATTCTGATTAGTGTGTGTGTATGCATAAGGGTTATTGAAAGAATTAGATTTAAATTTCACTGTTGTAAAAGGCAGTGGATTTTATTTTTTATTCCGAGTTGGGTAAAACCGGTTCATAAGGTCTAACAGTATCCATCCATTTAATATTAATGGAAAAGTAGCCCACCCAGGGCATTGATGCTGTAGTCCTCTTCAAAGTACTCCCCTTGGGACCTCACACATTCTTTCTAGTACCACTACCACTTTTCAAAACAGTCAGCAAAGTCCTCTTTCAGGATCACCATCAGTTGCCTCATCATGTTTTCTTCAATCTTGTCCACGATCTGAAATCTTCAAATTTCAACAGTAATTTTAGCTTTGAGAAAAGCCAGAACAAATTTGGGCTGTAGAAGGGCTGAATAACCTGGGCAATGTGATGTTTCGTAAGAAAAAAACCTGCATAAGATGCAGAGAATAGGCAAGATCAGGCATTGTGAATGTGGCAGTCTTGTGCTACCCAAGCTTACTGAAGAGAATTTCACTCTATAATCATATAGAACAGACATTTTCAACAAGGTGGATACCCCAAGGAGGCAAAAGTTGAGCCAAAGGGGTGTGATAAGTTATCATATACAAATGTTTCTTTCTTAAAAAAAAAAGTGATCTTGTTTCAAGCAGGTGAAGTGAAGAAATGAGGGGAGGCAACTCTCATTTGGTGAATTGCAAAACATGAATTCAAGAAAAAAAATGTTTTAGTTATTACTTTCTGTTTCTGTTATTTCACTATGCTTGCAAGACGAGTCATTTTCAATGGCGCAATATCACCCCTAACAGGGTTCAAGTTGAGCTGAGGAGTGATTGGCTTTAAAAATAAGCAAATAGGGATCTTTGGGGAAAATAAGGTTGGAAAACCCTGATATAGAAAATATCTTGATTCAATTTTAAAACCTACAGCTATGATGAAGGAACCCAGGATGTTTTTTGCCAGTGATATACATTAAAAAAAATATTTTTCATTTAGAATTATTTTGAACTTTTTTGTCATTTGCCTTTTGTGTCAAGTAAGTAGTGCCCTTATGTTGGCTACAGCTTCAGTCATCTGTGCTCAGACTCCACACATCACATCACTACTTACTCGGCCCATTTGCGATACGTGTAATAGACTTGGAGGTAACAATCAACCAAAGTGATGTCATCTATTTCACCTTGTGCTACTTTACTCATAGCTGGAAGGAGAGAACAGATTGATTCATATCTTCCCCAAGGGCATTAGTGTGAAGTGAACACTTGGTCAACCAATACACACATGACTTCGGAAAATTGCTGATGCAGTCAAAAATTACATTCACAAAAATGATGCATGCAAATTAATTGCTCATTCAATTATTTTCAATCTTGGAAATTCATGGTATTATGAACAACTCAAAAGTTGAAACAGAAGGCAGGCTTTGTTCAATGGTGAATCACAGACCCTATCAAATGAGCATGGTTTCCAGACAGGTCGCATGACCCTTTGTTCCAAAGCATTCAATGGACCCTGCTCAATTCACTGATCGCTGATATTACTTTCAAAAGGAAAGAGAGTTTTTTTTGTTTTACTCAATTGTTGAATAGAAAACACGCTCTGTCATCAATTCACTTCCAAGAATGCACACAGAAAAAGCCAACAAGCATGGGCGTCTGCGGTGGGGGACGGGCAGGGGGGGGTCAAACAGGGCATTGTCTCCCAACCACTTTGGGAACAGGTCTTTTCACTGAGGGCGAGGGGGCTTGAGAGTTTGAATCTTTCTTGGGCCAAAGATCAAGAGGATGCAATGAACAGTGACAGCTTAGAACGAGTCACAGATTAAAAACTCTCTGAATGACCTTTGGTCTATCTCTACTGACAATGGAACGTTCCCTTTAGGGCACATACCTGGGCAAAGTGTATGGAGATCCTGGGATGCTCAGTAATCAAAATATCCCTCTCAGCCTTGCAGATATAGTACAGAGGAAAGCGGAGAGTGATACATCAGAAATCAGTTTGGCTACAGGAGCTGACGGAAGGATGCAAGTTTGGGAATCAAACTGCCTCGAAGAGGATCCACTCCCTGTTTTTTTTTCAGAGCTGTCCTTCTCCTAGACTGGTTGACTTAGCTAGAGAAACTAATTTTGCTCTGCTTTTTTTTTTTACTTATAGCTGAGGGGAGATGAGATGGATTCATGCCTTTCCCAAGGGCAATAGTGCAAATAGAATATAAACAACCTCGACCGGAGTTCGAACTTGGGTTGCCAATTACATCTCCCCAAACCTGACCACTAACATTTGGATATATTATTTTGCCTGCCGGTTCCATTCTCTTTGCCCATAAATGAAGTTATATATTGATGGATGGATAGATTCATTGATAAGAATAATATGATACACCTTTATATATGTATAAATGAATATATCAACTTACATACATATAGTCAAAGATAAAATGTGTAAAGTTTTCTATTGCAGAAAGCTTGATCTTTGTTAAACTGGCAAATAATTATGGGTCTGTACCAATTTCATCTATTGCTGAGGGATCAAGGGATGGATACATGCCTTTCTCAAGGGCATTTGTGCAAAGTTAATATAAACAGCCCTTACTGGAGTTTGAACTTAAGTTGCCAATAGGTTGATATGAACTCTAAAAAAAACAATTTGAGTGCCAATCTTTCATAGTTAATATTTACAAAAACACTGGTCCACTTTTTTCTCAACAATTGGTACGATGGGGCTATGTTTGTGATTTATGAAAAGATAACATCTATGGTAAGACATTTAAATGTACTATTTATTTACAATAAGATTTAGTATATCTGGTTTACATTGTGTATTAGAATTATAGAGAAAAAAAACATTTACAGACATATATGTTCATTTATTAAAAATAAAAAAAACAAGAGCAAACACTCTTGAAAAGAAATGAAAAACTCTCGAATGAAAAAACTGAGCCTAGACATAAGCTCAAATATGCGCATAATTTTGCTCACTATATCTTATCTTGTATTGTAAACTAAGTCTTATTGTAAACAAATAGTACATTAACCAATTTTACCATAGATGTCTCTTTTTCATGAATTGTAAATATATCCCGATTGCCATCTTAGTTTTGAAGAAAAAAAGTCATCCAGTGTTTTTGGAAATGATGAACTATGAAATGAAATAGAAGCCCTTGAATTGTCTTCCCTTGTTTTTCTGGAAATTCAGAATCAACCGATTGTGTGCAATTGAATGAACACTTAACATAGATTCCCACTGATTTTATATATTGAACTGTAGCCGGCAAAATATAAGGAGGCGTGACAAACTAGACAAGGTCAAAAAGTATTGGCTCCACAAAGACCATGATAGAAAGGTCCGGCAAATCTTTGGGGAGCTCTTTGTCTAACAAAGGATGTTGAAAGACTGCTGCTGCATCTGATGACAATATAAGAAACAAAAGTTGATATCAAACATGTCAACGTAGGTTTCTTCAGGAATTTACAACTCTTACCTCCCTTGCATCGTAACTATTTGAGAACTGATTTTCATTCAGTTTTTAGAGACAATGATGCTGACTGAAGTATGCACTCTCTGACTGCTTCCAAGTTTTTAGACACAGTCAGTAAAAACAGTCAGCATAGGTGTCTTCAGTTTTTAAGCTAATCTGGCTGGCTATCACACATGCAGGCCACACCAATGGAGCTAGAAACAGAAAATCTAAACTTTTATACCTTATATTGTCTGAACAAAACACATTAAAAAAAAAATTCCTTCACTAAATAGCTTTCAGTTTACAAAGTAAGTTTATGTTAAATTGGTCCCTTAGTTCATATTTAGCAGCATTCACATTTTTTTGAATTGATCACTGTCCAAGAAATGGCGAGAGAGAGAAGTAACTTATTCATTGATCATCCCTTTTGTGATTTTTTAAATTGATCACCCCCAACATGGCAAAAGATGTTGGACACATCATGATTTCTATTGATTGACTAACTAAGCCTGTTTTTATATTTATTTTTATGTAATACTTTTTAAAATTTTTGTTCCAAATGACTATATCGATAGATTCATCGAGTGATAAACAATAAAATGATACATATCTCTTTATATGTGCGGATGCACGTATCAATATAGGTATATGTATATAAATGTAAATGCATTATGGTTAATAATGAAACGAATGAAATCTTTTTTGGTTCCCATACCCTTCCAACAACAGCAGAATTTCTTGTTTATCTGATTGAGTAAATAATTTTGTCAATTAAGCTCTTATTTAAAGAACTCCCAAAGGGGTAGACCACTCAAATCGTTAAAGTAGAGAAAAGGTTTTTAGATTGCGCTGGCAAAACACTTAATGCAACAATTGTAATTGTAAAACAGAGCGGAAAGCACTCAGAGAGTGTCCACCTCTACCAATACCACCGTCGTTAGAAACTGAATGAAAATCAATTCGTGTATAGCTATGATGCAGAGGCATTCAAGAAATTTTTTTTTTGATCTACTCCATTAAACCGATTCTTCCTTGCCCCGTGGCACAATCTTTCTGAACATTTCATCGAGATTCATGGGGAACTTTCAGAGGTAATGTGTGGACATTAGAGCTATGATAAAAAGGGGTAATAGGAGATAAAATTATTAGATCTGCTCTCAGTCTTCTATGCTCCATGGTCTCCGCTTCTAGAAAATATAATTGAAATTCATTGAGAACTTTGAGAGATATTGAGTGAACATATAGATATGATGCTGGGGAATTGACATTAAAATTTGATTTTGTTTGGCTCAAAATCTAGCCATTTCTTTACTCTATAGTTTACCCTTCCAAAAGATTTAATTGAAGTTCATGGAGAACTTTGGGAGATATTGCTTGGACAAACAGACAGACCTACATGAGCGAATATATATACCTCCACCAACTTGGTTGGCAGAGGTGAATAAAAAAAACGAATAAAATCTTTTAGAGGTTTGCTTGTTTATTCGATCCAAGCAATAATTTTTCTCAATTAAGCTCTTATTTAAAGATCTCCCAAAAGGATTGACCACACAAATTGTTGAAGTAGAGAAAGGTTTTCTGATTGTGCTCTCAAAACTCTTAATGCAACAGTTGTTAATGCAAAATAAATAATGTGGAAATAAAATCAAAATGGAGATTTTCGTTGATTAAGTGCATTTACAAACAGAAAAGCAATTTGAGGGAAAAGAAAAAAAACATTTCTCCTCTATTTTTGTTTTCTTTGGTTTTTGTTATCCAATTCATGATTTTTATTCTGCTGCATTCTTCACTCATTTGAAAAGTGCTTTTAATATCATTTTTATATTTCGCTTCTTTCCCTTATTATCAATATTATTCTTGTGATTATTATCAGTGTTGTTGTTCTTATGGTTAAGGATGATATTTTTATTTGTAATTTATTCAATTCTCATCATTATTACTATTATTATCATTATCATTATTATTATTATTTCAACTACAACTATCTGGGTTATTCTTTGTGATTATCAATGATAATGTTATTTGTATTTTATTCATCTCCTCCTCCTCTTACCCTTAGATACCTTTTTAGATAATTACTTCTGGTACACATATGGGCTATGGTGATTCATTTATACAAAGTATGAATGATGATGATCATGATGATGATGATGTCACTACTACTACTACTATCAGATACAGTTCAAATATATTCCTAGACATGAGGAATAAAAGTTTATATTTCACATAGCTAGCTAGCCACAGAACCACACCAACTTAAAAACTGAAGAAAACCTATATAGAGAGTTTTGGTGACAGCTTTAGTTGATGGTTTCTAATAATAGAAATATCTAGATTATTATCATTATCACAATCATTTAGTCATGTTCTGTGGTTCTGAATACTTACTTTCTGAAAACAAGTTTTTTTTCTATGCTTCTAAAATTTTGTTCAGAATCAAGGAGAACTCACAAGGCCATTTAGAAGAGCTGCTAAACTGGTAAGTTAATTTCGAGAACCCCTGCTAAAAAATTTGCAACAATCATGTTGAGAATAAGAAGGTAACTGTCAAGATAGACGATGCAAAACTCGGCAAAGTAGACCACTACATCTACCTAGGACAACGAATCTCCATGAGATCCTCAAAAGAGAAGGAAATCAAGCAAAGAATCATTCTGGGATGGCATGCCTTCAGCAGAGCAAGTTCAAATTTCAAAAACCAGATGATCCCATTAATCCTAAAAGAAGAGTATATAATCAATGCATTCTTCTGATTGTCACTTATGGAGCAGAAACATGGAACCTAACCAAGAGACAGACCCACAAACTGAGAAGTATGCAAGGCACACATGAGAGAATCATGCTCAGTCTTTCATGGAGAGATCACAAGACAGCATAGTACATAAAGAAGAAAATGGGAGTCCAAGATATCATAGAAACTATTAAAAAACTCAAAGGGTAATGGGCAGGCCATGTTGCAAGAATGAAAGACAACCGATGGACATCATGACTCACAACATGGATCCCCAGAGATCACATGTGAAACTGAGGCTGACAGAATACAAGATGGAGAGATGAACCATACAAATTCAGAAAATATTGGCCCTGCAACGCCCATGATAGAGAATTGTGGCTAATCCTAAGTAAGGTCTATGTCCAACGACGGACATTAATAGACTGATGATGATGATGATTCTTAGGCAATAAAAATAGATTTTAGCATGGTCAAATACTTATGAGTAGAACTCTTTATATAAACAACCTATAGATTATATAAAAATTACCGCTCATAAGAAATGCAAGTACAGTAAATATATATACATTCCGATACATATATCACAAACTCTGGCATCAAGCCATCTCTATTGCTGCAGAACTGTTCGAACAAGAATGTCACAGAAATAAAAGGAACTAACAACAAAGGTGAACAATCAGCCAAGCCCCAAAGAGAAAAATTACTCGGATACAAGAATAACAAACTACAATGTATATTCCACCCTGTATCATATAGGTATATTCATTTAAGAATATTTTATACTTATATATTTCATACGCCAATGTATAAATTTCCTCATG